>JAMPIV010015600.1:0-343411 GCA_024509875.1 Oreohelix idahoensis
CTGGGAAATGATTAGAGAGTTTTAATATACAGTGTATTTGTTAGTATTAAAACAGTACGTTTAGTATTTCATAAAAACTATGATGAGGTAAATAGTAATCAATAAAACTAATATCGTTCACAGTATACAATATGATCTTATGCTTATAATTTTATTATTGCAAAACAATAACATTTTTTGTAGTTGTGTATAAACATCAAGGTTGTCCATTTAAAAGTAATAAAACATTGAATAAGGCCACATATAGTGGTGTTCACACAGTTGTACTATGGTCCCTTTTTAAAATATCAAACAAATATTTAGGAATATGGCATTAACATAATTTTCCAAACAAAATTAAACTGTGATACAATATCACCTAAAAAAAAACCTTTTTACACTATGTTTCAGGTTTTTTTAACTAATATCCCACAGCTTCATCTTCTTAACCTTTATAAATAGTCATTAGATGTAACTGTAGGTCTAGTTCTATTATATGCTTTCTCGATAGCGGCCAGGTTAGGGCCACTAACCCCCTCATCAGCTAAATCTAACTATGGTCTAACATTGTTTTCTGACTTCACCCTAGGTTCAGATGGCCGTCTGTTTAATCTCGCAGGTCTGGAAGACAAAAAACAAAATATCAGAAAGAGTTCTCTATAAGCGACTTGTTACTCTGCCACCATTTATCGTCTATTTCGATTTCTGATGATTGGCCAGTGGGTGCACCACTTTCAAATACCTAGGGGTCTACCATCAATGACAAATCTCTCTGAAAACAGAAATTGGACAGTCGCGCATTGGCCAAAACTGGAAGCTACCTTTGAACACCTCACATCAACGTGTTTGGGACATCTTTCCAAACTCTACAATGAAGACCAAAGCTGCCGGTATATAATGGCCTGCGTCACCCAGCACACTTCTATTAGGTAGCACACGACCAATGGACAACCTCTGCTATGCTCAAGAAAAGAATGCTCAATTACCTTCCATTCTATGGCATCTACACCAACATCACTCGGCATTTCGTCGTGGAAAGCCATCAAAGTGGGGGACAAAATGTCGAGATGTTGTTCAACGTGCTGGCCTTCAATGCAATCTATTACACTGCCTTAGACAGTTGCACGGACTTATGCTGGACTTGGCCATGTCCGGCGCAATGGAAGATGGTCGCATTCCGACCCAAAGATAATCTTCTAACGGACAACAGGGCAGTGATGGCAAAAGAAACAGTGGGGGGACCGACAGCTGAGATTTCAATGTGCAACAATCAGAGACATGTGGGGCATTGGACCATTATATCCAGCAACCCTGGGAGGATGAAGCTTATGTGTCCTGATCGCACCAAGTCGGCGATGGCTATCTGCGGACATACCTCTCATGTTTGGGGCACAAAAAGGAAGCTCACACACAACAGGGCAGATAGCACGTGGAGGAAAAAAAATCAAATGGAAACACCAGGAAAATTGTGTAGTGCAGGGCTGTCACCTCAGGGGCTCAATTCCCATGGTCAGTTTTAAGGACTGAAGGGGTGTTACCATGGGGTGATACTGTTGTGATTCAATATATAAGGCATATATTTTCAAAGTTTCTTGTGTTGTTTGTTTATTTGTATCATTCAAGTCAAGATACTGGGTGTACTACCAGAGATAGTTATGTCTTGATGATGTTTGTACCCAAGTTCGTTCCTTCCAGAAATTTCCTCTGTGGTGGTTTAATGTTTGTGTGACAATCATTAGCATTAATTTAATATCCGCTATTAAACTGCAAAACGGCTTCAACTGGGACTGGTAGTTAAAGAAAGTCTTCAGGGATCACAGGGAAAAACTGTTTATTATTCTTTGAACATAAAATCCAAAACAAAGTCACTTTGCATGTGTATTACTCAATTCTTCATGACAAAAGTAGTGTCTTGATATACATTTATTTTTCTCCTTGTTAATGTTATATCCAATTTGGGGTTAAATACTTTGTCCTAGTTCTTTTTCATTTGGCTCTTCTTTGGTTTATCCAAACTTAGGGGTGGTAACTTATAGCAGGGTCTCTACCTCTTGTATGACGTGTTAATTTGACATTAGAGAGCTCAGTTTTCATTTCTTGTAAGTTCAGATCATTTTTCAATCATTTAGGCATTTTCGGGTCCTAACTAGGTTTTTTTCTGAAAAATGAAAATGTCACACGAAGCTGTACTTACGGGTAAATGAATTCCATCTAGTAAAAAATGTATCTGCTTAACACAGAGTTGATATCTTGATTACTTCAAGACTAGCAGTTGAATGGTCTAGGGCTACGTCTTATAGCTGGCTTCTTTAGATCATGACTTCGGAATATCTGGACGAAATATGCTATTCAGAGTGGTGGGCGTTTTTACTACTTTTTGGTTGGTTAGTCTAATACTCCTGCTAAACCAAATCAAAAAGAAACAACTGAAATGAGTTGCTCAAGCCTAGGATCTGCCCATACATCAAGCAAGAAACCAAGGGTAAGAGCCAGAGAAATTAAGACCAGATATCAGGGGGCTTATTGCTACAGCAGTGAGCAACACAGAAGAACGACCTGATGACTTGGAAACCCTCTGGAATAAATTCAAGGATATCATAAAGACAGCTGCTGCAGAAGCATGCGGTGAAGTCCGACTTGGGAACCAGAGAAAGAGGACACCTTTGGTGGACAGAGGAAGTCAAAGAGAAAATAAGAGAGAAGAAAATGGCATGGAAACAATACTTAGGAGCTAAAAACACAACAGGACAAATGGAAAAATATAGAGAATATGTGACACTCAGAACAGAAGCAAAGAACAAAGTGCTAGCAGCAAAACAGAAGTCCTGGGAAGAATTTGGAGAAAAGCTAGAAAAAGATGCACAAGAAAACCAGAAATTGTTCTATAAGACCCTAAAGAACATGAGGAAAGAAAAACAATGCCCTCTCAAATTTATAAAGGACAAGCAAGGCAAATTGCTTACTGCCCCGAAGGAAGTAATGGAAAGATGGAAAGAATATTTCTCAGAACTCCTGGATGGTGAGCATGGTGAAGCATCAGAAATGATAACCACTGACACAGAAGAGGAAACCAATGATGGTGAAGATGACATAAAGATGGAAGAACTGAAGGCAGCACTAGAGAAAATCAAGATGGGCAAAGCAGCAGGGCATGATGGTATAACACCAGAAATGGTTAAGTACATGGGAGCATCAGGCGACCTATTACTCTTAAAGGTTCTACAGGCAGCATGGTACAACAAGACCATACCAAAGGATTGGGAGATTGCCATCATAACACTAATTTTCAAAAAGGGTGACAATCGACAGTGTGGAAACCATAGAGGCATATCCCTTCTCAGTGTCCCTGGTAAAATCTACTCTAGAATCCTAGAGCAGAGACTCCGACGCCTAGCTGAGCCACAATTGGATGAGGTCCAGTGTGGATTCCGAGCAAACCGAAGTACTCAAGACCTAATCTTCACACTCAGACAGCTGAGTGAAAAGGCCCTTGAGTATAAGAGTGAGATCCATCTTTGTTTCATAGATCTGGAAAAGGCGTTTGACAGGGTCCCTGGAGCAAACTTTGGGATTGTTTGGCAAGGAAGAACATTCCAGCACCTCTGATTCATGCTATACAGAGCTTCTACAAGTCTTGCAGAAATTATGTGAGGACAGCAAACCATAAGTCAGAAGAGTTCAGGACCACCACTGGTGTAAGACAAGGTGATATCCTGTCACCTTACCTTTTCATACTCCTCATGGACGATGTCATTAAGGCATGTAAGGAGAGAACAAGAAAGTATTCAGTGGGGTACTGGAAGATGAGACAGGTCTGTATTTCGGAGCTGGCATTTGCTGATGATGTTGCCCTGATTGCTAAATCAGAGGCACATCTCCAATCCAACCTGCAAGTCTGGAAGGAAGAGCTGGAGAAGAGAGGGATGGTCATAAGCAGCTCTAAAACAAAATCCATGGTGATATCACGAGAAGAAAGAAAACATCAGATTAAGTTGGGGAACAGGTCCTGGAGCAGGTCGACCACTTTAAATATCTCGGAGCTATTATAGACCGAAAGGGAGGCATCAAAGAAGAGTTGGCCACTCGAAAAGCAGCGGCTGGGAGACTTTTTCAGGCCATAAATCGAGGATTCCTCAGCAAGAGAGAGGTTGGTAAGAAAACGAAGATGGCTGTATGCCGCTCCACCTATGTCCAGTCTTGACATATGGATGCGAGTCATGGGCAATGACATCAACCCACAAAAGCCAGATCCAAACCTCAGAAATGAGGTATCTGAGGAAGGTGGTTGAAGTAACAAGAAGAGACATGGTCTGCAACCAGACGATACGTCAAGGCCTAAAATCCCACCCCCTGCAGACCCAAGTAGAACAGTCCCAACTAAGATGGTTTGGCCATGTCTGCAGAATGGGAGAAGACCGGCTACCACGACAAGCATGGGAAACAAAGAAGTAGCAAGGATCCAGACCAACCGGACGGGACCCAGAGTCGCTTGGGAGGACAAAACATTAGACAAATCTTGAAGGACCGTGGACTAGAATGGAAAACCAGGACAGGAGGAAGGACTGCCGATAGGATAGTTCTGGCGTCTCATCTTCCAAACCTTTACAACTCTGGTTAGAAGGTGGATACGACTTAAGTAAGTAAGTAAGTAGTCTAATACTTCTTATATTTATTTTAATTGGGGTGTCATTGCATTACCGATGGCAGGGTCTCGCTATTCCAATTTACGTCATACGGTTGCTATAGCAACTCCCGCCAAAAGATAGCGTTGAGTTGCTATTTAACCTAGTTTCGTTAGTTTCTGGTCTGATACTAGCATAACTCGAGTCTTTATTTCAATAAAACAGTGTGTAACTGTTCTTTCCTAATCTAACTTGATAACTTTATTAGCACGAAATGATGCTATGGGTATCAGTAGTAGGGCACTTTCGGCGACAAAGGGGCTATTATTATTATTATCAACATTTATGCACACTAGATCCCATCATTTCACAACAAAAAATATGACTATTAAACAATTGATAAATGTTTTTCTAATTAACGATTGACTACCTGTTTATTTGATTTACAGGGGGCTTAGAGTATGTATATATTTTTTTTAAAATATAATATTTCCTGACATTATTTCAGTATGCAGAGTACAACAAAGAAAAACTCATAACATGACGAATCGTCACTACCATAGTTGTAATAATAGCATAAAATAAAACTTGCATCTCAAAATACTTCAATACAACAGCACATGTTACCCTTATTACCAGTCGTCCTTGGATATAACAAAATAATTCTGAAATTTTTCTGATAACACATCTAGGCCTCAAGGGGTTTCGGAATTAAAAGGTATATATGGCACAGGTCTTACGGGTTCACTCGAGGCATTGCCCAGACAAGAATGATAAACTTTTGTATGAAGCTTTTCTCATTCTTAATTGGTTCTCCAAATTCAAAATTATTTATGCAATTTAAAGTGAACAAAAAAAAAAAACTTAGGTTACTATTCACAAAATTTGAACCCAACCGAATTTTTTTTTGAAAGATTCAAACTTCCTACCTTGGGGTCGGCTTTGAGCTTAGTCCAGAGAGGTGAGACTATCTTCCCATACCGGTATGGAACAATCTTTCCTTGGAAGATCTTCACTTCCCTGCGTTGGTCAGGGTGAGAAAGGAAAAGGAAGCTCTTCCACTTCAGTGAATAATGTAGAGCGCACCATGTGAGTGAGTGCTGGAATGTAATATTTTTTAACAGTATAGCACGCAAGAGTGATAGAGAAGAGATGACCACTAATTGACACCTAACTGTGCATCGTGTGAAACATCTTCTTAGGATAGGACAAAAAATTGTAATGAATATCGCCAAAACAGACAGATCAGAATTATCTCAGTTTCAGAATCTGTGCACATAGTTTTTTATAACAAAGTTTTTACTTAGATTAGACCATACTAAGATGATACAAAAAAAAGCAGACAGGATTGAATTTGGTTTCAGCACATTGTAAAAATTTGATTTTTTTAATAAATAGCCAACCAAAGAAATTCTGTTATTATGAAATGTCAGGGGTTCATAGCATATTTCTTCAAGGCTTTTCCATGGCTTTTTCTAGGTGTTTTCCTGGGCCAGATCGTGATTTTCAGGATGGGTATTCTATATTGTTTCCTCATCTATATTTTCTACAGATATAATTATCACTTTGCGGATCAGGCAATCCGGAGCATTACCGTCTCCATTACAAGGGTGTTTGCAGATTGACTTTAAAAAGAATTTTTTTTTTTTAATTCATAAAAAAGATGAAAAAACAGAATTCTTTTTTCCAAGTTTTTAGTGAATTTGTTCAACATCAGCGCAATAAAATGTTTTTAGTGACATGTGTTGGATAAAGAATAACATAAGTTGATTGACGTATTGATTTAACGATTAACCACGTATTTCAACATAAAAGGCTAATAAAATTGGATTAAAATGTTTTAAAAAAAACTGTATTTTTCGTTGTTTGTATTTTTTGAATGTATTCTGTGTCTGTGGCATCTGCACAATGGCGTTTGTAAATGTTTGAGTAGTTAAGTACCTCTTTTTGGAGTCTGAGCTGCTTTTTTCTATTAAATGGGGTTGAAGTTGTAGCTGTTGGCCTCTGCAAGAGTCTTTTTCAACCTTCCAAGTTGATTATCCTTGACTGTGTGGTTATAACTTGTAGCAGGGTATCAGGGCTTAGGAGGTAATTGCATATGGGCAGTACATGCAAGTCTTGGCTGCTGTTCCATGCAGCCTTACACCACTTTACAGTCTGGTTTTGGTTTACTTGCCCTTACTTTTTTATCAATGAAGTGGTGCTCAGTATGGCATGTTGGTTTGAAGGTGTCACATTGCGGTCGAAGATTAGCACTGGTTCAATTTTTTTTTTGTACGCACGCTAATACTCGTGGTGATGTGAAAGATCAGGTTATTTATTAATTGTCTAACCTGCATTGGATTTTGCCCGTGAGTATCCATTTTTTTCTTGTACCAGAGACAGGTGTACCTCGCCATTCAGGCAGTTACTCGTACGTTTTCGGAGGTAACAATTAGAGCTGGGTCGGCTCAGGTAAGCCGCCAATCCTGGGCGACGACACCATCTTCAAAATGTTATCGCCTGGTCTGAGTGTTAATCCTGTCCAAATCCCCGGTCACGAAAAATCCTCAAAAATGCCATCGACCTGGTTTGATCCGGGATCACCATGGTCGCAGAGCGGTGTGGTAACCACACGCTAGCGCGGCTCCTAGCAGGTTTCAATATGAGTCTTACTGACATCCTGATCTTCGCTTTGATCTTTTTTTTGTTGTGTTGGCTGTGTGTTGGTTATATGCACATTGACCAGGGCAGTTTTCAACTAAGTAAAATAATATTATAATTGGTCTGTGTGGCGGTAGGCGTAGCTGGCACTAGTTGGCTGAAAGTTTCCAACCACCTACCACTTACTTTTGCTGTATTTTTCTGCAATCACTGGCACTTCTGAAAACTGTTCTGCCTAAAGAATTTTGTATTGCTAAACGGTCTTGTTTATATTATATTGGAGTGAACTGTGGTCTTGAAGGTTAAATCTTGTCGTATCATGCAGTGACTGCGGCAATGCCTTATCTTCTGGTAGAACTAACACAGGATGATTTTGTCTTTTTCTAATTTGTGTTGTTTGTCTTTCAGTTGCTACAGGAAAATGCTTCCTAATTTTCCGCTACTGTTCCAATATGCACCAATACTGGTAAATTTAACGGTCTTGACAATTAAAGATGAAGGCGGTATCTTAATCAATAACTAATCAAGAACATGAGTATATGTCCCTTGTTTGCGTATGAAAAATTCTGAAATTAAATACTATGGTGACGTTGTCAACTTTCAAAAAAAAATAGTGTCCAAATATATCTCAGCTCACATCAATGAGTTTTTTTTCCGTGGTCACATACAACTAATGTCACATTTGTTTAGGTTCTCATCTAGTTAGTGGTATAGTTTTTCAAAAAAATAAAAAAAAAAAAAAAGGAATACACACAATTAACTTACGTGTGTGGCCTAAGCTATGTTATATTTAGGATATTCTTTCTAATTCTCCAATATGCATAATTATTAGCTCAATACAATATTTAACTTAGATCATAAAGTGTAATATTATATAGTAATTCGGGTGGGAGGGTCTATACTTTATGATAAGTGAAAATATCTATTAAAAGTTCAAACTGGATACTTTTACCCCCCTCCCTCCCCCCCCCACCCCCCCCCCCCCCCCCCCCCCCCCCCACCCCCCCCCCCCCCCCCACCCCCACCCCCCCCCCCCCCCCCCCCCCACCCCCCCCCCCCCCCCCACCCCCCCCCACCCTTTATTTTTGTTGGGTTTTGTTCGTTTGTTTGTTTAGATAATTTATTTAAAATTAATTAAATCTTTTTTTTAAAATTTTCAATCAACATAGCTTTTCCACAATATTGCTGTTTTCCATTTATCCTAATTACCGTATGATTTTGACTGATGTGATGCCACTTTCGTGTATCGTGCGTTATTCATGTTATCTGTAATTGATAACATGTAGGCCTTGGCGCTATCCTAATTAGCCTTACAAAACCCTTCAGAGGTAGACGGGATAAGTCTTTTCTTCATAAAATATAATTAAAAACTGGACTTATTAAAATAGGTTTTTATTAAAATGAGAGTAATCGAATTTATTACTTACGGAAGTGTTTTAAAAATAAAATCTGCGTTTTACGTCGTTATCGCAACAAAGCGCCGAAAATCTTCTGGGAACATGGATTTTAGATGCGCAAAGGGAAGTAAAAATTGTACGGTAACTTTGCGCAAAGGGAAGTAAAAATTGTACGGTAACTTTACAATTTTTTACTTCCCTTTGCGCATTTCCAGAAGTTTCGGCGGTTTCGTTTCCGGCGCTTTGCGTTAATGGCGTTAAACGCTTATTTATTTTTAGACTCTGTCGCGGTCTGGTTGTTGCGAAAAAAAATACCGATCAATAACCAAAAATATGGGGGGTGGGGGGGGAGTCAACAAAGTAACGAACTTTCGATTTCGTTATTATTTTTCATGGTCAGATGAGGGAAATATTTCATGGGCTTTGTAGCCATTTTTCCAGGCACTTTTCAAGGCCTGGAATTTTTTTTTTCGCTTTTCAGGTTTTTTCAAGGTTTTTTCCTGGTCGCTACGTAAACACTGAATATGTCATGATGCATTACTGATACGATTCTTACCTGTTTCATTTTCTCCAGCGTTCACAAGGGAGAGAACTTCAACAACTCAGAACAACCAGTTGTCAATTAATTTCTCTGAAAGATTTCTACCAATGAGAGGAAACATCTGAAAAAAATTGCTGAAACCGATGAACACTGGATGCTTGATCCACCTCTAGGGAACCATTGTTCTGTGGAGAGTACCACAAAATAGCTCTAATCATCCAAACAATTGAATATGGAAATGATTATAACATTCAACCATCTTTTGTGCACCAATCTTATGTTGATGCATAAGACTGCAACCTATAGCTCTCAAATGATTTGCTCTTCTGATCCTCCACTCTCAACCACTGTTTTGGCCAGGAGATTCATCGACTTGCTTTTAGCTTTCATTCATCTTGCCATTTTTTCTCTATAACCTCCTCGGCTCTTACCATTTACCATTCAAGTCTCTTACTTTTTTTTTTTCTTTTACTAACCTATTCTTCTTAGAGTTCTCTAGGGTTTTCTTTTTCAAATTCTTTCCTCGAGTTTTCTTTAGCTTCCTCTTCTATAATTGCTTCTTCAAGTCCTCTTTAATCTCTTCTCAAACCTTTTCGTTTATCCATATGGTTTGATTATACTGATTGTTTAATTTAAAGGATATGGTTTTAAACTAGCTTTCTTTCTATATGTCCTGAATTCTTCTTGATTCTCCTCCACACTGATGCAGTCATACAATGACAAAAACCAACATTACATATATGTCCTGATAAAACCAATTTTTACTTTATCATGTCCCTTGGTTAAAGGACCAAACAATACATGGGCCCTGAAAAGGACCAACATATACACATTCTTAAGATCAGCACTACTTACATGGTCCCCTCCCAAAACTTTAATACAACATCTGACTTGGACAGTGGAGGCAGGTCTAGCAAAAATTCTTCTAGGAATATTTTTCCACAACTGCCTGGCCTCTTCCATGGGGCTCCGCTGACTCTTGATTCGTTCCACTGTTGCTCAAATTCTGTCTTTGAACTACCATCAATAAGTTAGACGACTATAACTTCACCACAAATATGAGATCACTTTTTTCCCCGGCGACAGGCCGACATGGGAAAACACAACAGTCCCCTATCAGGACGAAGCCAAAATCACACCTAATCTCTCTAGCGACACATCCGCCGAATAGCCTTGGACCTCTCTAGGGACAACAGAACATATAGTTCGACTTAGATATATGTAAAGATTATTACCCAAACAACGAATAAATCGCAGTAAAAATGGATTTATCCGCGGAGTTTGATCGAAAGAGCCGACAAAGTAACTCAATAATGACTTTCCCTTAAGCACTATTTTGCTTTCAAAATATTTGCGAAGATAACAAGAATACCAATGTATAATATTGTAAGATATCAAAGACTGCACGTAACAGTCTTACCACACCTCCCGGGAAAAAAAAAATGGAACTTTCTTTTTTTTTTTTTTTTTTTGAAATACATCTAGGAGCAACGTACAATAGGCTCACAACGCATGAATAATGCGCAGATGAAAATATCAGGAATACCTATAACGCCTAAAAAATTCATATCATCATTTCGTATTAGATATCTTAAATTTATGATTTATGAAGAAAAAATCATCAAAGCACAGCGGTGAATAAACATCAATGACCGCTATGTAGTGATACAATCATTATATTATTAAATTACAAATGTGTATCTATCATGATATAGAAAAGGAACTACTATAGAACTAGACATATCAAGAAGTCTAAGCCCTAATAGTTATGTGGAATCATGTGGGCATCTTGACAGAATGTCTGCCATCACATTATCTGATCCACGAATAGCTCGCACAGAGAAATGAAAAGGTTGAAGAGCAATTGCATATCGAGTAGACCTCGAGCTCTTCAAATTCTTACTCTGTATAGCAGTAAGAGCTTTTTGGTCGGTTTCTACTATGAAATGTGCGCCTAGAAGGAATCTCTGTAGTTTGAGGATCGACCAAACCATAGCTAATAGCTCACGGTCTAAAACCGAATAATTCCTTTCTGCCGCATTAAGTTTTCTGGAAATATACATTACAGGATGCAGAGTTCCAGAGTACTCTTGCATTAGTGCCGCTCCAATCCCAGTGGATGAAGCGTCACTACTACGAAGAACGAATGTCTTATCTTTAGTGGGTAGCACTAAAATAGGTGGTGTTGAAAACAGTGTTTTAATCTTATCCAGAGAGCATTGGCATTCCTGAGACCAGTGGACCACATTAGGCGAACCTTTCTTTAGAAGTGTTGAGAGAGGTGCCATGATAGAGGATAGATTCTGAATGAATCTGCCATAAAATTGAATAAGACCTAACAGACTTCTCACCTGTTTTTTAGTCTTAGGGATTGAGATGTTAAGTATCTTACTAGTATTATGGTCCTCTGTCTTTAGGAAACCATGACCAACTCGGTGGCCTAGGAAAGAAATTTCGCTAAAACCAATATAGGCTTTAGAGGGTTTCGCTGTCAGGTTGTGCTCACGCAAAGTAGACAGCAATTCATCTAACCCTGAATAGTGATCTTCCCAAGTATCGCTGAAAAGACAGATGTCGTCTAGATATGCAATGACATCTGACCGATAAGATAGGATTCGGCGCATCATGCGTACGAACGTAGCTGGTGCGTTCATAAGACCGAAAGGCATAAAATTCCATTGGAACAAACCTCTAGGTGTTGAAAAAAGCCGTGAGAGGTTTGGCGCGTTCAGATAAAGGAACTTGCCAATATCCTTTAGACAAATCAAGTTTAGTGAAAAAATGAGATTTGGAGAGTCGAGTAAGTAGCTCTTCCAGTAAAGGCATAGGTTCGGCATCGAACTTAGTTACTTGATTCAATTTTCGATAGTCAACGCAAAGACGTATGTTATTGTCTTTTTTACGCACAATAACCATCGGCGAAGAATATGCAGAGGTGGATGGTTCGATTATTTTCAAATCTATCATCTCATCCAACTCTTTCTCGACCTGTGCTTGAAAATGTATAGGTATAGGATAAGGTCTAACCCTAATAGGAGTATGGTCAGTTAGAACAATGTCATGTTGAATGACATTCGTTTGTCCAGGGATGTCAGTGAGTACATCCTGAAATGTTTGCAACATAGTTGAAACTTGTCGCTGTTCTCCTAGAGACAAATCAGGAGAGACAGTAACGTTCTTCCATGATTCACTGGAATGAAGTGGGATCATTGGAAGAGGAAGATTTACATCTGAAAAACTTGTTTCCTCATCCTGTATCACGGACAGTGATGAGTAATGACCATGTTGTACTGGAGAATTGTCCGTTGCTTGGAAAATGGGTTGCAAATAATGACGGACGTTCATGGAATTCAGTAAGCATATTGATGTGGAAGGTTTTATGCTTCCCATCAATATCGACAATATAGTCGACATCGGAAATTTTCGATATTATATCGTACGGACCTTTCCAAGAAATAAGTAATCTGTTTTCCCTACAAGGTAGTAATACAAATGCTTTGTCACCAGGACAAAGTTGTCGTAAGCATCTCTTCTTATTGGCAAATTGCCTTGCCTTCTGTTTCGCAAATTCAGAAGAAGAAGTTGCTAATTTGCATGCTTCGATAATTTTTTGTCTCAACGCGATGACATATTCGTAGGATGACTTTGTGTCATCGTCAATATTGTCAGATGTTATGAGATCGTGAAGCAACGACATAGGGCCACGCGGACGCGCGCCAAAGACGAGTTCAAAGGGAGAAAATCCCGTATGTTCATTGGGTACCTCTCTGTAAGCGAAGAGGGCCGCAGGTAAAACTCTGTCCCAGTCTTGAGGATGATCCTCAGTTATCTTCCCCAGTAAGTTTTTAAGTGTTCTATTAAGGCGTTCGACCATACCATTAGACATTGGATGGTAGATACTACTTAAAGATCTATCTATCTGCAGAGTAGACATTACTTGAGACATGGTATCTGATATTAGTTGGGTGCCATGGTCTGACAATATCTCTCCGGGGAACCCCAGACGAGAAAATATAAGCCAAAGAGCATCTGCAATATCAGCAGTAGTAATGCTCTTCAGAGGAATAGCCTCTGGCCAACGTGTGCACATATCAACACACGTCAAGATAAACTGATGTCCTCTGGCAGACTTGATCTTAAATGGACCAATAATGTCTATGGCCATTTTTTGAAACGGCCGAATAGGAATGTCCGCCGCCTGAATGGGTGCAGCATGCCGTGGACCTTTGGATTTAACTTCCTGACATACTTTACAAGATCGACAATAAATACGTATGTCCTTGTTTACCAATGGCCAAAAGAAAGCCGCAAGGACTCTTGACTTAGTACGGGAAAAAACCCATGTGTCCAGCACACTGAGAGTCGTGAGCGTGCTGCAAAATTTTAACTCTCAAATTCTTGGGAACCAGGATTTGAGAATGACTTGACGTAATGGAGTCTTGAACCATACGTACAAGTACGCCATTCTTCTTTGTAATCCACGATTTACGACTTGTGTCTTTATTCGGATCACCTTTAGTTGCAAGAATGAAGAATTTCTTCAGAGTGGGATCATCTTCTTGCTGTTTTATAAACGAGTCACGAGAAATTACCAAGGGATTATCTTGGTTATGCACTTCATTATCTTCAGTAGATGAAGTTTGAGGCATATTAAGAGCCTGAGCTCTAGTGACTACAGCGTTAGCAATCTGCATGTTTTGCCTTTCCCACGTGGAAATTTGTTGCGGAGTGCATTCCTTGACTCCATGAATGCGACCGATGATGAGGTCAGCGATCGGATTCGGAAGAAGACATGCGTGTACATCTCCTGTAAAGAAGGAGTAGCAATCCTAATGATAGCAGTAGAGTATTTCTCTAATGTGCCGCCAAATGTTACACATTTGACTACTTGTCCAGTGGCACGGGAAGGATCTACGAGTGACTGCCTAACACCAATTGTGGTGCATCCAGAATCAAATAGCACAGAGACTGGATTGTTATTCACTAAACCCTTATGTAAGACAAGAGAACCTCTTCCATCATGCGCGACTGATGCTGGAAGAGCAGGAAGAGGATGGCCACAGCTTAAAGTAGACACTGTGGTTGGCTCAAATAACGTTTTGCATTGGGGGCACTGAGATGCTCTCCCAAAATCAAAAGCGGCACATGCCATATTACTAGCATCATTATTATCTTTACTCTGTTTATAGGCTTCATGGGACTCTTGTTGTGCAGAGTTTGCCTGAAAATGTGGTTTATGTCTTTTGTTTTGAGATCTACCTCGGTTATTATCACCTCTGTAGTTATTGTTACCTCTATTGTAACCCCTATTTGGGTTTGAGTCATAGTTCCCTTGGTTACCATTATCATATTCATTATAATGAGTATCTCTGTAATTATGATCTTGTTGACTCCAAGACGGATAACCCTGATAGTTTCTATAATTACTTCCTCTACGGAAATTCCTATAATTATGACCACCCCTGTGTCGAGAGCTATCAGGTCGTCTCCAGTTCTTTGAAGAAGAACCCTGAAATGATTGGTTACCTTGGTTTTGATAACTATTATGGTTACCTTTTTTATCAAATCTGTTTTGAGGTCCCTGAAATCTGTGTGAATAATTGGGATTGTATGGTGTTGCTGAAGCAACTGGCATACTCTCCTTAATCTTAGTGTTGCCAAAAGTCACGTCGGGGTGTGCAGTGACATATTGGGAACAATATTCTTCCATTTCTTTTAGAGATTTAGGTTTACGCTCATGTATAAATTCAAGGAAAGGTTTGTTCACACATGACATAATCTTATCTCTGAGCAACAAATCCATAAGTCCTTCATACGTTTTTTTCTGTTTTGGAAAGCTCAATCCAACGATCAACTGTGAGACGTGCCTTTGCAGTGAATTCTGAGAATTCTACACCCGTCTCAGGTACCATCGTTTTAAATAAAAGGCGATAGCCTTCCTCACTTAGCTGATATTTTTTTTATCAAAGCCGCCCTAATGACATCATAATTATCCTTATCTGCTTCTCCTACAAGGCATAATCTAGTCAAAGATTCACCTTTCAAGTTTTCTGATAATTGATTAGCGTATTGTGATTTATCCACATTATGTGTACGACAAGAACGTTCAAATCTATCCAGCCAGAATGTAATATCGTCACTGGACTGATTGAACGGTGGAACCTTAACCTTGTAAGTAGAAGGTTTATCATTACCACTAGATGCCTGATTAACATTACTCATACTTGTCAATCTTAATTTCTCCAACTCAAATTCATGTTCTCTTATTGCTTTTTTTTCTTCAGCCTCTCTGTCTAATCTTTTTTGTTCAGCTTCCCTGTCTAATCTTTTTTGTTCAGCTTCCCTGTCTAATCTTTTTTGTTCAGCTTCACTGTCTAATCTTTTTTGTTCAGCTTCCCTGTCTAATCTTTTTTGTTCAGCTTCACTGTCTAATCTTTTTTGTTCAGCCGCAGCTTCTCTTTCCAATTTTTTTTGTTCAGCTTCAAATCTCCTTTCCTCTACCTGCATCTGCAATTTCTTTTGTTCAGCAGCAGCCTCAGCTTCTCTTTCTAATCTTTTCTCTTCCGCCATAGCTTTTCTTTCTTCTGCAGCTAATCTTTTCTCTTCTGCCATAGCTCTTCTCTCTTCTGCAGCTAATGCTTTGTCATATTGAGCAACTGCCCATTGTTCTAATTGTTGACCAGTCTTATCAAGGGCTTTCCCTTGTGTAATGAAGTATTCTAATGTAGCCATGATGTCTAACAATAATACTAATCACCTGAATCAATAATAATACCACAAGTTCTCAATGACTTGATTAATCAGTATACTATCCCAATATCTGTGGGTCACAAGCCTTTAATAAGGTCTTGTATAATAGTAATAATAATCAGGTACTGGTTTATACCATAATCCAAGTGCAGTGCACAGGCAATTGTGTCTTATGAAATATACCTATATAAAACATATGTCAACCAACAGAATACATAAAGTACAAATAGGACTGACAATACAAGAACGTTTGCAGAAATCAAAATAAATCAAATAGGGAAATCAATGAAAATAATCACTGAATCTGCAAAGAATAACAACACAAATGACGTCACAATATATGAATATAAATTGTGAATAGAACTGAAAGATAGAAAAGGTTAGACCAACAAATTACAAACAAATCAAAACAAAACTAAAGAACAAAGAAATATTACAAAAATAACAATAATTACAGACTTCACAGCTAACACAAAAGCAACAGTTGTCGCAGCAAATTTTCAATCAAGAAAATTGCACCTATAGAAAACGCCCACAACGGACCCTCTATGACGTGGGATATTCTGTTGTGAGGACGCCGCCCAACCTTAAACACAACCCGCTGACATAGAAACTAACATACTATACAAACAAATAACATGCAAACATAAATATATATAAATTATGTGTATGATAGTATGTGTTGCAAAATAGGCTCAGTCTTACAGTAATGGCAAAGTTATTTTTATGAAAATAAACAAACTGCCACTTTATTCAATTAAACATTCTGGCCTTAAATATTAAAGTTCATATATGGAAAACAAGAAGATCCATCGATGAAAATAGGACTTCTTAGTTCACTCATACTGTCTTCCTGTTAACATTGACAAGAATTGATCCAACTGTTCTGTGAAACTCTATAATGTCTAATGTAAAAAATGTCAACAACGCTGACCTACATACTGCATTCACCTGACAGGTCACGTGACGAAGTGTTGACAAAGAGCAAACCAATACTGCAAGTGTGTCGTATCAGCCACAGGAAACGGTCTGGTATCGGTAATCTGTTGACTTCTGAACTTCTGCGAGGTCAAACCCAGAAAGCTGGTCCACCAGTTGATAAGGTTGATAACGTTGGATTTTTATTCCCGTTAATGATATCCACCAAAAGATAGATATAAGTGGATGGAAGCAGACATCATCATCATCATCAGTTGATAAGATCTCTATGGTGTTGTTTGCTCCACTGTAGTGTATGGAATGTCAACTTGACCTACGCAGTGGTGTGTAGACATGGATTGAGTGTATAATGTGCGAATGATGATAAAGGTTCGTGGTGTTGACAAAAAATGTTCTTTTCTCACACTCATGTATGGCTGGAAGTCATCGACACCAACGACTGTGTACCTTTTCTAAAGTTTAATTGGACGTACACACTCGACAGCACAGATAGTGACAAATCACAGGTTGCCATAATACATCATAGTACAGTGGATAAATGGTCTTGCAATGTTACATGGGCACTCATGTAGAATAAGTGTATAATGGACTGTCAGTAGCCAAGCACTCAGTATCGCCCATACATATATCATCTGACTTCACTGACTGAGCACGTCAGCTTATAAACAATATTTCAGATGGCTTCTAAACCTAATCTCGTCTAGCGACGATTCTTCAACATAATGTTCAGCACATATTTTTCCATATAATAATATTGAACCGCTAGCAATGGGTTCTCATGTGTAGCAGTGATCTCTGGACTGATCAAGCGATAATACGGGCATCCCTTTTCTCTTCTTGAAAGTCACTACATGTTTTGGTTCCAAGATGGCTTCACTCGTGAGCTGTCACTCACGTTTGGATACAGATAATGAATCTGTCCTAAAGTTAGTCATTCATAAAACATTTCATTGCTCTGTAGATTTGATCATGAACAATTGACTGCAATCTACAGGATATAGTGCTGCTAGGAATCGAAGTCGTTTTCATCGAGTCAAATATATTCTCTTAGACATTCAAATCGTAACTATCGAAAATGGTGGCTTCGATCGAGAGTTCATAAGAGTATCTTTGATTACCTTGGTATAGGAAATATGAAACTGCCATTCCTTGGCAATACGACTAAACACTGGGGTAAAGCATACACGATAGGTTTAGACGACTATCACCTTCCCCACAAATACTGAGATCACTTTTTCCCCGGCGACAGGCCGACATGAAAAAAAAACACAGTCCCTATCAGGACGAAGCCAAATCACACCACACTCTAGCGACACATCCGCCGAATAGCCTTCGACCTCTCTAGAGACAACAGAACATATAGTTCGACTTAGATATGTAAAGATATACAGATATAAGACAGACTCGTCCTACTCAGACAAACAATACACATAAATTCAGGCCATAGATATTCTGAAGCAAGAACAATCTATTATTACCCAAACAACGAATAAATCGCAGTAAAATGGATTTATCCGCGGAGTTTGATCGAAAGAGCCGACACAACTTTCAAGGGAAGTAACACAATAATGACTTTCCCTTAAGATAACAAGAATACCAATGTATAATATTGTAAGATATCAAAGACTGCACGTAACAACAGTGGAAACTACTTTTTATTTTATTAGTCCATATTTAGAATATGAATTGAGCAGGCCCTCTATTTCTGTTGCCAATTTGAGGAAATCTGTTGAAAATGTCATGAAGGTCCAGTCTTCACTTTCATTTTTAGCTAATGGCATTTAGTGATTGACATCAGCTAGCATGGACATCTGTGGTCTCAAGCTAGGTGGAAGAAGCCCATGCAAACTGAGCATTCCCCACATCCTAATGGGGATTCTTCATAATTGTCAGAGTAAAATACTGGCCAACTCTCAAAAGGGCCATTGTAACAAGTCCGTGTAACACAGAAGTAAATTCTCAGCTCGCTTCTTGCCCAGTTCATGGGCTACAACATGTTTAAAAAGCCAGAGTTACTCGTTCTGGGGCTCAAGTGACTCCTTCCTAGCTTTTAGTGTGCGCAGTGCATGGGTTACTGAAAATAGTTTCTTTATACACCAAGTGGGAATCTCTGGACAAGTGTGTGGATGAATTAAGCGTCACTGTCCAGCGGGGGGGGGCGATTTACCTTTTCCTCTACTCTGTGGGATTCCGACCAAGGACTGTTGGTAATGCTATCATCATTCATCTATCAAAGCCCAGCAACCCCAAATGAGCATATGCTTTCAATCAAACTTATAAACTTTGTCGTTATTGTCCATTGCCAATGCAGGTATCCTTATTAATTTTTCGTGTCTTTCTTCATCCTGTTCATGTCTGTCTCCAGTTCTCATGTCCATGTTTTCTTTGACCTCCCTCTGCCCATCATACCCTGGGGATTCCAGAACAAGGACTGCCTTGTAATGCTATCAACAGGTTACCTCATTGTGTGTCCTTTCCATAGCCAGTATATTTCTCCTTCTGCTGGCACTTATTTAGTTCTTGTCATCGGTTATCCAGTTCTTGTCATCAGTTCCACATTAGTGAGTAGTAGTGAAAACCTCGGTCAAACCAATTTCAATCATCCTTCTTTCCACGCACAAGCACCAATAATAGAAATTCACTTCTAGCTTTTTTGGTCGTTTTTTGTTGTTCTCGTTGTTTAGAGCCCATACAGTAGGACTGGGTTTTTGCATTTTGAGTTAAAAATTTCTTATTTTCATGCTGAACTATTAATTTGAGGTTGATCTCCATAGAATTTCTATTGACATAAAGCAACTCTAGTACCTTTTATATTCTTCTATTGATATTCAGTGTGTACTTCACCTCCAACTTTCTTTTATCATGCTGCCAAGTAAATTATTATGATTTTCTGATATGTGTTGTTGGAGGTAATGCTATAAGCATAGGTTTCCTTAATGTGTGAAGGCTGGCTAGTCAACTCCAGCGTTACTGGGGGTCTTTTTTCATCTCTTTGTTCCACTGGCTTTTGTCATGGGTTTTTGTAATCGATAGCCTTTTTATTTTCTTGCAATGTAGGGGTAAATCTTGTCACTTGCCATTTCATTAAGTTGCCAAATAAAAAACTTCGGTTACAATACACAATACAAGTTGTGCGTTTAATCCACATGTGCACAGTGGTGAAGCAGACAATCGTAGCTTGTGCATGTGTTTATTCAGTTTGTTATGCCCTGTCCTGAGTCGAAAAATAGTTGTCTGTCCCTGCCGGTCGAGAGTGTGATAGTCGTCTTTGGGTTGGTTCTGTTCTCTTCTGATAGTCTGGATAGCTCTCTTTTTCTCAAAGTATGTGACTTCATTATCTTCTTGTTCACATTCTCCTCCCTTTTTTGCAAGTTTATCTGCCTTTTCATTTCCGGGTACACCACAATGAGATGGTACCCACTGAAGTATGGTTCTCTTTTTGGCAGCTACCTTGTTTAGTTCATTTCTCAGATGCGGGAGTTTACCACCCTTGAGAGCTTGCAGGACAGACAGTGCATCTGTGAGGATGACTACCTGGTGGCAGTCAGAGTTGGTGTTATAAATCATATTTGCAGCTTGCTCTAGAGCTTGAACCTCAGCTGTATAGTTGGAACAGAATTTACCAGTGGGAATGTGCCTAGTCTCATAGTGGTTGTCAGGATATGAGATAAAGATACCGGCACCTCCATTCCTAACAGCATTAGTTGCTGATCCATCTGTATAGGCATGTATCCATGATTGATCGGGATAGCTTTCTTGGATCATACTCAATGTAGCAGTTCGTTTTTGCAGATCATTATACTCACATCCACTTGTGAGACCACTGACTGTTGTATTAATTTGGAGGGCACTGCTGGCCTGCTCCCATGGTACAGGGTATAGGGTGGGCTTCAGTGGTGTTGTCTTCATGGATAGGTCTTCTTGATGCTGTCTTATAAGTCTTTTCCCCCGATGCACAAAGCTGCTACGCTTTAGACGTCCCAATGCCAGATCATCTAGTCTTGCCTTCATTGGGTGCATTGGCATACTGTTGTACTTTTCCATCTGGATCATGGTTTTTGTGTCTCTTCTATGGGACAATGTCTGTAATCCAGCAACCTTCTGCATCTCTGTTATTGGTGTAGTTTTCATGGCTCCTGTAATGAGCCTGAGAGCTTGATTTTGCACCTTGTCCAAAGACTGCAGATGTGAGTTAGCAGCTGATGACCATGCTGCTGAGCTAAACTCTAAGTGTGGTCTTATTACTCCATTATAAATCTTCTTTAGATTTCGTTCATTTGCTCCCCAGTTGGTACCTGCTAATTTTCTGAGTATGCCTAGTCGTCTTCGGGCCTTTCCTTCTGCATTTTCAATATGCTTATTCCATGTAAGCCTTTGGTCAAATGTCACCCCAAGATAGGTGGGGTAGCTTTCTTCCTTGATCACGGTTGTCCCTAGGTGTATGTTAGCTGATTTGTCCTTGGGGGCGAGGGAGAACAGTGTTGTGGAGGTTTTGTCTGTGTTTATTGTGATAAGCCATTTCTCTGCCCATGACACTAGCATGTCTGCTGCCCGCTGCATTCTATAATTTGCTGTGGTGACATTTTCATCAGCGCACCAGAGTACTAGGTCATCTGCATATAAGGCAGCTTTAACTCCTGCAGGGAGATCTTTCACCAGGTCATTGATGTAAACAAGGAAGAGTGTTGGGGAAATTACTCCTCCTTGAGGTACCCCCTGATGGAGCAACACTTTTCTGCTCTGCAGACCGTCAAGAGTGACTCTAGTTCTCCTGTTATGCAAGTATGACTGGATCCATTTCATCATGTTGCCTTGGATTCCACTTCTCCTAAGTTTTGCAATGAGGCCATCTTTCCACACCTTGTCAAAGGCCTGCTTGAAGTCGACCCAGATCGTTAGGACCTTTTTCTTCTCCTGGAAGGCATCTTCTATTGCTTGAGACAAGTAAGTAACTTGGTCTTCTATACTGTAGCATTCTCTAAATCCAGCTTGTTCCGGCACCAGGATCTGCTCAGACTCTAAATACCATTTCAATCTTTTCGTTGCTGATTTTGTCTGGGCCGGGTGACTTTTGAAACTTAAGCTTGGAAATAGCCTTCTGTAGTTCTCCTAGTGTGATGGGTTCCCTCATTGGGGCAGGAGTATCTGTCTGTCCCATGGTTGCCAGTATTTCTTTTCTTATCTCTCTCTGATGGTCTATGTTAATGGGTAAGTTGCTTTCTGAACTGTATCTTCTAGCAAACAAGTCTGCAGCTTGTTTTCCTCTGAAAAGTTTGCCACCTTCATCCAATGTGATAGTCTGCCTTGGTGAGGAATGCTCTTCATTTAGAGACTTGACTAATCTCCAAAGTTTCCTGCCGTCTTTCTCAAGGTTCAGCGATGCCGTTTTAGTTCTCCAGCTTTTCCGCTTTTCTTCTAGCTTTGTTCTCTGAAACTCTGCTACAGCCTTTTTCCATTTGTTGTGAGTTTCAAGTGAAGGCTGAGACTCTGCGTCCTTTCTAGCCTTGTCCATAGCTTCCTGACGTTCTTGGAGTGTGCTGGACCAGTATGGTATGTAGTTACGCCGGCATCCTTTGGGAATGGTTTCTTTTGCAGCTTGTAGTATGCATCTGTTGAAGTCTTTTACCACTTCATTAATGTCTCTGTTCTGTACCTTGAGGGTAGACAGCAGCGTGTTCACCTGATGCCTGAATAAACCCCAGTTGGCTTTTTTGTAGTTCCATCTTGTAATGGCTGGGCCTGTACTGAGAGTTGCACTCTGGACAGTAAGAAAGATTGGGCGATGGTCGCTTCCCCCTAGTTGGTCTCCTACTTCTCTACTAATAGATCCAGCTATATCTGGTGTGGAGAAGGCAAGATCTGGTGTTGAGGTTGTGTGCCATCCTCTGGAGTAGAAGGTAGGAGTATCTGTGGCATTATTGACTAGGATTAGGGAGTGATCATCTTGCCAAGTTTCAACCTCTTCACCTCTGTGATCCAGATGGTTATAGCCCCAGCTCTGGGAGTGGCTATTAAAGTCTCCAACTGCTATAAAGTTGGTGGCTGGTACCTGTATAGAGCTGAGACTCAGGGGTTTGTTGTTCGGACAGTAATAGTTCAGGAGTTCTATTTCCATCTTGTCTACCTTTATCTGCAGCAGCTGATATTCTGCTCCATCCATGAAGGTTTTCCTTTCGTGTGCAGGAATGTTATTCCTTACAAGAGTAAGTACTCCTCCTTTTCGTCTATCTTGTCTGTCGGATCTGAAGCATTGATATCCCCTTATTTTAAAGGTTTGATCTGCTTTCAAGTGAGTCTCTTGGATACAGCAAACACTGACTTGCTTCTCATACAAGATGTTTTCCAGCTCTGTCTTTTTGCTGTATCCAGCCTGCTTGCTGTTCACTCCCTCTGCATTCCAGTGCATCATGACAAGTGGCACTCTGGGTTTCTCTTTTTCTGTTTTGTTTTGGTCAGTAGTTCTCCTCCGCCGTCTGTTGACTCCACAAGACGGTCTAGAGGGTCCTCCAGTAGCTGAGGGTGGGCTCTGTCGAGGCTCAGAGCCCGGCACTGCACCTGCCTGGTGGAGCTCCACAGGGCGAGCACCAGAACGAGATTTATTTGACGGTGTACTCTCCATAGAAAAAAAAAAAAGCGAGTTGCATGATACTGTGGTTTCCGGTGCGCCTTCTGGCCCAGTATCTACGACTTTAGCACCTGTTCAACGGGAGAGTGGGCTCATCCCTAATCTGTTTATGTTCCCAGTAGTAGACTATTCGCAAGCAGCCTGGGGGTGTCACTGCTCTGCGCGGACCTTGTTTACCGAGGCGGCGTCCGAGCTCGTATGGTGAAAAAATATGGTTGCGTTATCTTCAAAATAGCCCTGTCTTTCCCGTGGCTTTTCTGCCATCCTGCAACTTTGAGTTAGGGAGTTCTGAGCTCCAGTCTCTTTCCCAGGCATTTTATCCTGGCCTGGCACGCATACAGAGGACCCCACTTCTGGTTCTAAGTTAGCAGTTGGGGATAGGTGGGGTAGCACACTGTGCATTCCCCGTCATCCAGGGGGCTCTCCAACTATGCAGAGCTTGCACAATGCTGTGCTCTGGTTCTGGGCTCTCCCAAGGAATCCTCACGTCCTGCACAGAGCCACTTCCCGATACCCACCACCTGCCAACCCTCCATTGTAGAAATCTCCTGCATGCGGCCATCCAGTCAAGAGCCAGTATTAAGTCTGGTGCCCAAGTGATCCCCCAAGCTCAGTGTGCAATGCTGGGTTCTCATCATGCTGCAACACAGGAGGGATTGTGATGCTCAGCCATCTCTCTCAATTCTGCACGATAAGACCCATGAAGTGGGGGTGGATTGGTGCAGACCAGTGCAGGTACCACTCGCCGGTGGGTTCTGCATCTTACACCTATAGGGTTCCACCCACTCCTCAGCCCATTTAGTCTGGCCCATCACCCAGGACCTGTCCGGCTTGGGTGACCCTGCCAGGAGTAAAACTCCCGCCGGCATAGCTCCCGGGATCATTGAGGCGCTCTAGTATTCCATTCCACACGGAAGGTATGACACTACATATACAATAATAAGGAAAACGTTTCTAACAGTTTTCACAATTGCCAGTAGTACACGAAGAGACACAGAGCGAACAACTTCTGTAAGCAGACTGAATGACAGAGGTGCTAAAAGACAGAGAATAAAATGGTGCAGGCGCACTGGCTTCTCTTTTTCAGCTGTTGAGGGAGCATGTCATATCGAAACTAGCCGAATGAGCGAGGCAAGTGCCGAAAATTATGAACATGAATATGATTGAAAAGTGCAGTATTGTCAGAGTGTCAAAAAATGGGGTATGACTGTTCTCTACAAGTTAATGACAGCTGAACTAAACCAAGTTCAAGTGAGAACAAGATACTGATGGCAGAAGTAGTCTACTGTTTTATTTATCTGATATGTGCTCCAAAAGAGCACAAGATACTAATGGTAGAAGTAAAAGCCAAATGCTACTTTACCTGATACACGCTATACAGGAGCACAACATACTGACAGCAGAAAGAGCAGCACTGACAACAGATGTGGCAGTACCCAAACTACAAGCAGCAGTCTCATGCTACTTTACCTGCGACAGTTTCTTCACACTCTCCTCCATCTTGTCATCTGAGTCTTCTGCCAAAATTTCAGCAGTTTCTCTCCATTTGGGGAACAAAAGTATCTTCGCAACTGACCACACTGACAATAGGTCCTTCAAAGATGGGCAGTTCTTGGCTACCTGAAAAATAAATTTACATCCTAAAGTACACAAGGAATCAGACTTAGAAGGCATATTTGACAAAACTAAGGTGTCTTTTGTTTCGGAATAATATTTGTGAAATACTGTATACCGGTTTAGAATAATAACTTCAAAGAACAAGATTTTTGCACACAAAAAACAAAACCTCTCATGAATACTTATTTTAGATGCTTCATGAAAAAATCAAATTAAGTAAACAACTGTTGACTTCTGAACATTTCTGAAGACCAACATCTTAGAAAAACTGGAAAATAGGACTATGACAGGTTTTTGTAAAAAGCTAAGTCTGTAACTTCTACATAATTTTTCCATGACCAATTTTAACAATTCAAGGACTACTAGTAACGTTATGAAACTCCAAATAAATATAAATTTTAGAATCTGCCTAGGCTTACATTATTGTACTTCTTCCAGGTGGTCTAAATTAATTTGCTAATTGAGGTCTGATGATGTACATTTAAAAACATGTAATCCTATTTATAACTGTAATATCTAAGAAAATTTATTCCAGACATGTTATTAGCAGACTTTTTATTCTCAGTTAAATATGATTCATTTGCTTCTGCAGACTTCCTAAGATCAAAAGCAGTCAGCAGACCTACATTTTTTCCCTCCCTTTTTCAGCATATCATCTGAATGTCATCAACTAAACAGGTTTTTTTACTTAACTGTCTAGCTCTACATGTTCTAATGTTATCTCAATTTCCTCTTGGCTTTTCTCCCCAGAGAAGTTATCTACCCTTCCAAGATGGAGGTGAAATTCGTTTCTCACCTTAGACGCCGAAAGAAAAACATCAGGAATGTGTATATTTCGATGGATAGTACCATGTTATGTTAAATTATAGAATAAAAGATACACCAGAGTATCTAGTGGTGTAGATATTTTCCTATAACTGACCTCGAAACCCTCGAATCGGTTGGTTGGATCGGAGGGTTGATCAGTGAGTTAACAATTCACTATCGTTTTTTTTTTTTTTTTTTTTCCGTTCGCCCGCTAATACTCGAGGCGAAATCTCAGGTTATTATTTTTATGTCTAACCTGATTTTGATTTTACGTGAGTATCCCTTTATTTCTTGTACAGAGACAGGTGTCCCTCGCCATTCAGGCAAATACTCGCCGATTTCGGAGGTACCTGTAACCGCATATTTTAGCAGTAACCTCTTCTGTATTGGTTCCAACTTGACTGTAAACCACCAACTGATACAAACTAGATTTGCTGATGGTTCTGTCTGAATGTTATATGCATAACGTTAGTGTTATTATGTCTTTGAAACCACCGCTGATAACGGCGCTAAGTCTAAATGTTATAGCCTGTTTACACCCACTGTTGCGAGTGTAGTGGTTTGGTCTATATCATCGCCACACAGGCTAATTCAATATATGTGTGCTGCTGTCCTGTCACTGTGTCTGGAATGTTGACCTGGGTGTGTGTTGATATGTTCGCACACCACAGTGCGTACGTAAGAGTACATGCAGGAGTCAAAAAGGGTTGCAAACGACTGGAACAGTTCGCTACTGTTTATTACGTTGCAACACAGACACGATGACATAAAGGACACACATTCGACAGCAAAACACGAATCATATAATATAATACTGCATTGAAATATATATAATACGGCCTGTCCACATCCTGGCCTAAACAGTATTGCATTACTCAATAAAGCCTGCAACACACGGCAGCTATAATAATCTTCATATGGCCTAAACAGTACTTCATTACTCCATAAAGCCTGCAACACACGGCAGCTATAATAATCTTCATATGGCCTAAACAGTACTTCACTACTCAATAAAGCCTGCAACACACGGCAGCTATAATAATCTTCATATGGCCTAAACAGTACAAATTACTTCATTACCCTAAAGCCTGCAACAGCTATAATAACTCTTATATGCCTAAACAGTTACTTCACGGCAGCTATAATATCTTCATTCTTCATAAGGCCTAAAACAGTAATCTTTCCATTACTCAATAAAGCCTGCACCACACGGCAGCTATAATAATCTTCATATGGCCTAAACAGTACTTCATTACTCCATAAAGCCTGCAACACACGGCAGCTATAGTAATCTTCATATGGCCTAAACAGTACTTCATTACTCCATAAAGCCTGCAACACACGGCAGCTATAATAATCTTCATAAGGCCTAAACAGTACTCCATTACTCCATAAAGCCTGCAACACACGGCAGCTATAGTAATCTTCATATGGCCTAAACAGTACTCCATTACTCCATAAAGCCTGCAACACACGGCAGCTATAGTAATCTTCATATGGCCTAAACAGTACTGCATTACTCAATAAAGCCTGCAACACACGGCAGCTATAATAATCTTCATATGGCCTAAACAAATCTTCACTGCAGTTTATCGCATAGGCTGTACACACAGCGAAATATATAAGTCGACATTTTCTCAAATCCTACGTAGGCATACATTATCCAAAAACACTGGGACTCGACCTACACGGTCCACGCCCAAAACACAACTCCCTAAATCACACACTAGTCCCACCAAAAAACCCGTCACGAGATTCGGTTGTCTTGAACACCGTTCTCGATAACACATGCAGACTAGCGAGCTATTCACATAACTCAAAACAGTACAGAATAAATACATTAAACAGCGTTCACACGCTTATCTGTACTCTGTCACCCGAAAAATAGGAAAAGATAATTCTATCCTAAAGTCAAACAAGTATCCGCTTAATCAAGCGTTGCAACTCGAAATTTAATATGTTCAAAACATTCTAAAGATTACTTCCCCTTCCATAAGTTCCACCTGCAACAGTTACCACCCGCTCCGGGAAAAAAAAATGATTCTATCATTTTTTTTGAAAAAATTAACTCCCAAAAACGAAAAATTTAGAAGACAATTAAGCTCTAATGTATGCCTACAAAAATATCTTATTTTAAATCAAAATTATATCTACAACAAATATCAGCATTAAAGTGTAAAGTAGCAATTAAAGCATACAGCATAATCAGCTAAGTATAAAAAGTAATTAGCTAAATATACAAATATGATCAGTTTCAGTTCCAAAATTAAGTTACGTATATTTAGTACAAACCAAACCGAAAACAACCAATCGAAAGAGAAAACACAAGATCAATCAAAAGAAGAATGATCTGTAAAAAAAAAGGAAAGTAAGAACTCAACAATACCATATACTCATAATTAAGTTGGACAATTACATGTAAAATAAATACAACTGTCATAAGTAGATATGTTATATCAAGTCATATAACCACTCCAACAATACAAAGAATAGAGGTATAAGTGTTGAAAGAAGACAAAGTATACAAATAGAATCAAGTAAAACGAAGATGAGGTACGAAAGTATAAACAAGATATGAAATCCATACCGAAAAGACAACAGATAAGAAGGAATGAAATGAAGAATAGTTACCAAAGACAGATAGAAAGCAAAGGCACGAACGCAAAGAAAGTCAATAAATATATACTAAATAACTGTTTTGATCAGATAACTATTCAAAAAAAAATATATAAACATGATCGAAAGGCACAACACAAAATATCAAAGTATATCTATACTAATACCATCAAAAAATAATTTATAACTAAACAAAAGCTAATAAGTAATTTAACTAAGTTATAAGAGTTATACAAAACTAACATAAATAAATTATAGGCATCGAACAAACAAGTAATAGCATTACTATAACTAATACGACCAACGCACAATCAAGCGCTAAAAATAAAAAATACATCATAATAAAAAAACAACTTTTTACAAGAACTAATCAAACTACATATCAATGATATCACGAAGTCAAATGCTGGGCACACACAACAAAAAATTACAATGCCAAAAAAAAAAAAAATCATTTTTTTCAACAGTACCGTACAAACATATTTTTTTTTCTCGATAAGTTACATAAAAACAGTATTTAATTTTTAAGTAATTCAGTAATACTTTAAGTAAAGCCTAATAATGAAATCAATATTTTAACAAAATGAGTGAAATATAAAACAAAAATCCTATCTCGAAGAAACCTTTAAATCAACACATGTAAATTTAATTTATCCTTTAAGTTCTTTCTGCTGACAATTACGTTCAGCTCCGTACAATGCTATTTAGGTATAACTCTATCTCTTACTCAAATCGATAAGATATACATTATAAATAAATCTACACTTTGTTGCTAATATGAAATATAAAAAAGGTTCTATAAAAATATCTACAAAAAATAAGTTTTTTTTTTTTAAAATAATCTGCTAGGAAAATAATCTGCATGTCTGACTGGCAAGAAAATCAAGTTCTGGAAAAATCGAAGTTTCACAAAAAGTTAACAAATCCAAATACAAGATCATGTATGATACATGCAAGCTATTTTCCAAAATTACATTTCACAACATACCAGATAATACACATCTTCTCTGTATGTTCTATATATTAATTAATCATGACATCAAAACATGAGAAAAAATATAAATTAAGTGAATAACGAACACTCAGGATTATCTAAAAGTAACCACTACATCAACACAATAAATGAGTTTGTGCAATCTCATCATGTACAAAACTATCCTAAACAACACATTTGCAAAAATTCTAAGTTGAACAGAGTAGTATAAAGGATAATAATTACATACTACACATTATCAACACAATAATATATAAATAGCATAAAAATGTATTAATACATCATCAAAATACAGACATATAAATAACAATAAAAAAATTATGGCAATCAAATGATGCATAGAAATAATCATTACAACAAAATTATATGTTATTTCAAAACAACAACATGTCATGTACTAATATAGAAACAAAAAATAATTACTATCTTCACATTAAAAAAAAATAAATCAGACGCGAAGTCTCCCACTCTCTTGTAAACATGCTTGACCTTCAGAAAGCAACCCCTCAGATTTAGTTTGACGCTGACAGGTTTCGGTTGACTACTCGAGCGGAAAGTTGACTCACATTTCTGACCGTCAATATGTCACAGAAGCCTTGACCCTTATCGCAACGTAGCTTCTGTCAACAAATACAAATGAAAATTTCCATTTTACTCAATAGTGAAATTTAATGAAAAAAACGTAGAAATCACATTTACAATTACCCAACACCGGCTTGTGTAAAAACCCGGTCTCTTCACGATGTCACTAGCTCTCTCTATCACATGTAGATATCATAGAATTCTTGGGGACAACATGACCGACCTTGAATGTCGCCGCTGCCTTACGCTGAAACAAAGTCTCACATTCACAACAACAAGTAGAGCAAGCAATAGTATTCAAGCATCCACTGTTATTTTTATTCTGTTTACCTCGATTATAAATGACTCTGGGCTCATGTTGAACAAAATTAGCACAATTGCGCTTATTATTTGTTCTATGATCAAAATACTTATTATTACCGTTGCCTTGTTTACAAATAATGACTTTAGTCTTTTGTTTAGGAACATTCCTCTGGTGATGTAAGGCAACATTTGAAAAGCTATTATCTCTATCATACTTTCCAACATTCTTACAATCACTTTGAGATTTGTTAAATTGTCTACAGTATCTACGAGAGGGAAAATTATTATTTTCTGATCTCCCTTGGTACTGTTTAATCTTGGGGTTATCTCTCTTACTAGAAGTGTTTTTTCTTCTCCCTTATGGGACTATCTTTATCAATAGTTTCAAAAATGACTGTGCTGAGTTTGACAACTGCCAGAAACAATAGTATCTCTATTGTTCCGCATATGGGTTTCATCTTTGGAACAAGTAGTAATAGTCTCAAACACCCGCTATTAATTTCTGAGTATTTCCAGTAGTCGAGAAATATTTGTTCTTTTATGAGTCTTGACCTGAAATTTATCACCTTTCTTTTCCTGACCAACAGAACTGCTGTTACACAAGAATCTTTGTTGGTCAGACGCCAAGAATTATTACTGGAACTACCAGTAATATTAGAACTTTTAAAGTTGTATTTACCACGATAAGATCTTTGTTGACCAAGAATAACATCGCTCTGAGCAAAAAGTATATGGGGCTGACTTTTCGCAACTTTCTGTCTATCATTGTGAACATTGACAGAAGAGCACCTTTTGTTTTTCAAAACCATATCTATTAAGCCAAATATTCTTTCCCTTGCTTCCGCAATTTCAATATCTTTAAGTGAAATCGTTTCACTAACTTTTATTTAACTCCTTAACAGCCAAAACTTTGTCGCTTTCTTCTGCTAGCAAATTTTCAATTTTAGCGACCTTCTCTTTCTCAGCCGTCAACTCCACTAAAGTCTCTTTCTCGTACTGTTCTTTATTTGCCCTCAACCGAGTCAACTCTATCTGAAGTGTTTCAGTCTGGACATCATCATTGTTTTTCATAATCTCATTACTCTTCTTGGGGGGTACAATATTCATCTCCCCAATTTGATCACTGAGCATCGCATTATCATTCATCACCTCATGAAGCATTTCTATGTAAGTCTTCTCACAGACATTTCTCTCAACCTTCAATTTCTCATACATCTCTTTATGTTCTTGAAGTTCCCGCATGAGATTACCTATCTGAGTTTCCAAGTCTTGGACTTTGCTTAAAGTTGAATTTAATGTAGCTTGTGCACTAGAAAGTTCTGAGTTTGATTCAAGTATCTCACTTTTAAGCCTATACACAGTTGCCTGTAGTTCGTTCTCTTTAGCAACACCTTCTAGGAAATTCTCTCTTTGCTGTAGAGCACTTTGTTTGTTTACTTTTGCTTGTTTCTCAATTCTCAATTCCCTTTCCTGCTCATCAGAAGTATGGTTATGGATTATTTTGAAATGCTTTTGCACTATATGTCCCGTGTTCAAGCTCAATATACTGTTTCAAAAAAAAAACACACGAAGGTGCCGTAGCAAATTCACCAAATCCTTAGCCATTATTGAAATTACACAGAAGCTTAAAGTTATGTTCAGCAAATAACTCTAGAGATGCCGATTACCATTAACCAAAAAATCGTCCATGATCCATACTCCATGTGTCGTGGACAAATTCTCAATCCCTTACCATCTCTACCTACCACCAATGCAGACTCCTACATAGGCCTCATATCTGTAGGGTACATATTCCCGATCCATGGTGATTCCACTTACTTAATCAACGTTATATATAGTAATCACTTATAGTTATGACAAATTACTGTCGCAAAAGGTTTGACAATTACCCTTCCAGCTCACAAAGTTACCTATTTAGGTCAAGAAATGAGCTTATTCATCAATTCTGTATCACCAATTCCTTTTTTATAGCACCAGGGATTATCAAGTCACGTCATTATCAGGAAAATCGGACATATGTCAACAGCCATTAACACCTATGCATCAAATCTTAATCTTATGTCAAATTAGACATAAAACAAACAATAATAACAAATATGAGCAAAATTATGGGAGGCCTAGCGACATATATGAAGTGACTAAAATTTACACAAGACACAATCACTTATCTGTCGCAATGATCCCGCTTCTCTTTTCCGCCACGGACACTGGATAATCACATAGACTGCTAAAACCTCCACTGCGGGAAAGCAACTGCAACTTGATTCGTTTCTCTTCAGGTAATTTCGTCAATAATGATATGTGCTTAACAATGCACAAGTTGACAGGAACCATAATACAGCACACACTGCACCTCTTGACTCTTCTGTAGTCTGAAATGTAACACGGCAAACTCCGTTGTATTCATAACATCTTGAACTTGTGATGGTGATAACTGGCACAGGTAACTCCGAATATTGCAGAAATCTGTGCAAACCCGTACAAATGCTGGTACAAATACTGTCCTAAAGTCTAATTGAACTTCCTTGACCACTGCAGAAGTTGTTGTAGTCTATAGGGCACGGAAATAGGAATGTCAATTGCTACTGGTGTAAAGTTGCATACTACCAAATAAAGCGTGTGCGTTGATCTTTCTCAAATGCGCCACCCACGCAGATTATATTTAGGTCACAGTTACTGAAGTACACCAGATTAGGGAGAAAGCAAAAACGCCTACATAAGGCTAATTATAACACAGTCAAGTGTTCTTACACTCTCTTGTGCACGTGAAAGTCATATGTATTATTTCCAACTTGTAGTGGACTGATCCTCTAGATATGTTATGTTATGGTGGACAGAAAATTTGCTTCATATTATCCTCTTGCTTCAAGTACATATCACTGTAGAGGTAACAATTTCTTAATCGTATACGCCACCCAGGCACATCTTAAATCATATCCAATGATACAAAACTACGCCACTTAGGCTATCGACGCGAATAGTCGTAGATGTCAGATCCTGTTAACTGAAAACCACCATAAATGTAACTCTGATGGTTTCAGTCTGAAATGTTATTACGGTTATTAAATGTACTCGCATTCGCTAGCAAAGCACGAAATCATTATAACATAATTTCCCGGGCATTAAATATATATAATACGGCCTGTCCACATCCTGGCCTATAATAATCTTCATATGGCCTAAACAGTATTGCATTACTCAATAAAGCCTGCAACACACGGCAGCTATAATAATCTTCATATGGCCTAAACAGTACTTCATTACTCCATAAAGCCTGCAACACACGTCAGCTATAATAATCTTCCATATATGGCCTAAAAACAGTACTTCACTACTCCATAAAGCCTGCAACACACGGCAGCTATAGTAATCTTCATATGGCCTAAAAAAACAGTACTATCATTACTCCTTTTTTTAAAGCCTGCAACACACGGCAGCTATAAATAATCTTCATAACCGGCCTAAACAGTAACTCCATTACTCCATAAAGCCTGCAACACACGGCAGCTATAGTAATCTTCATATGGCCTAAACAGTACTTTCATTACTCCCTAAAGCTGCAACACACGGCAGCTATAGTAATCTTCATATGGCCTAAACAGTACTTCATTACTCCCTAAAGCCTGCAAATCCACATGGCAGCTATAATAATCTTCATATGGCCTAAACAGTACTCCATTACTCCATAAAGCCTGCAACACACGGCAGCTATAATAATCTTCATATGGCCTAAACAGTACTTCATTACTCCATAAAGCCTGCAACACACGGCAGCTATAGTAATCTTCATATGGCCTAAACAGTACTGCATTACTCAATAAAGCCTGCAACACACGGCAGCTATAATAATCTTCATATGGCCTAAACAAATCTTCACTGCAGTTTATCGCATAGGCTGTACACACAGCGAAATATATAAGTCGACATTTTCTCAAATCCTACGTAGGCATACATTATCCAAAAACACTGGGACTCGACCTACACGGTCCACGCCCAAAACACAACTCCCTAAATCACACACTAGTCCCACCAAAAAAACCCGTCACGAGATTCGGTTGTCTTGAACACCGTTCTCGATAACACATGCAGACTAGCGAGCTATTCACATAACTCAAAACAGTACAGAATAAATACATTAAACAGCGTTCACACGCTTATCTGTACTCTGTCACCCGAAAAATAGGAAAAGATAATTCTATCCTAAAGTCAAACAAGTATCCGCTTAATCAAGCGTTGCAACTCGAAATTTAATATGTTCAAAACACCATTCTAAAGATTACTTCCCCTTCCATAAGTTCCACCTGCAACAGTACCCATTGCAGCTGGGTCGGCTCAGGAGCCGCCAGTCCCTGGTCGACGACACTCCTTCAAATGTCCTCGCCAGGTCTCGAGTTAATCCAGTCCAAATCCCGGTCGACGAAAAATCCTCAAATGCCGTCGCCCGGGTTTGATCCTGTATCACCCGGTCGCCAGAGCGGTGTTGTAACCACTACGCTAGCGCGGCTCCCCAATTCACTATCGTAAAACAAGCTATTGTTACCGAAACAGAACCAGGCTCAACAGTAAACATGACTCAGCTGAATACATTCGAGAACAAATGTCTTAGAAAACTCATGAACATCAGTTGGAAAGAATTCAAGACTAATCGACAAATAAGAGAAGACTCTAGGCAGAAATATGTCTCCGACTATATAAGGAAAAGACGATGGTCATATATCGGTCATGTCCTACGAATGCAAAACAACATAATACCACTACAGGCGCTCACTTGGGTTCCTGAGGGTAAGAGGAAAAAAGGAAGACCAAAAGAAACACTCAGAAGAACAATAATAAGAGAAGGAAGAACGTTGGGCCTAAATAATGTGCAAGAGCTAAGAGGAGTGGTGTCACAACGAACAACCTGGAGAGCACTGGTTTCTGCCTTATGTGCCGTGTTTGGTGCTTAAAGAATTTATTATTATTATTTTCTCCCCAAACACACCCTGTAAATCTTTCTAGAATATGCAGCACAGTAAGGTATTTCTTTGTTGATGCTGATATTCCCAACACTTGTTACATTACTAATACCATGAATAATGTCTTACAAAATACTTCATTTAAAAAAAAAAAAAAACAAGAAAAGATGGCAGCTTCTGTCAGTACCTCAATATCTGTAGAACCATGTGAAAGAGTCAACAGCTGTTTTGTAGCTGGCCACAAGGTGAAATATTCCTTACTGTTAACAACTTTAATATGAAATAAATAACTAGACAATCCTGCAGTCATGAAAATTGTACATGATCAAAATGACTTGTGATTTCTCATACTTTTACTGAAACAGTTGACAGCTGTCAATAATCAAATCACAAAGGCAGATCTCATCCATCCAAGCCACAATTCTCAAATATCGATTGAAATCTTCAGCTTTATTCGGAGCTTAATCTTGCTGTAGACTCAAAATTACGCACTTAGCAATTGAAAAAGCTGCATTCCTTTACTCTGTTTCATGAAATTAGCAATTACAGGTCCATATCCTTGAATCCGAAATGCTCGGGGACAGCTGTATTTCGGATTTTTTCGGTTTCCAGATGTCGCCCAAAAAATCACTCAAAATAGCCCAAAAAGTCACTCAAAGTAGCACAAGTTGCCCAAAATAACACAAAGTCGCCCAATGTGTATTTAAAAATCATCAGTAATGTGTTTGAATATTGCCTTAAAACTTTTGATGTTAGGAATATTTCAGTTTTTGGGTGTTCGGATTAAAATGGACCTGTATTTATTTGGCTTCAAACTCAACAAAAATTCCACAATTTTCTAAAAGGAATATTGCAAACATCAGAAATGAGGTATCCGAGGAAGGTGGCTGAAGTTACTAAAAGAGACATGGTTCACAACCAGACGATATGCCATGGCCTTGAAACCCAGGCCCTGCAGACCCAAGAGGAACAGTCCTAGTTACGAAGGATTGGCCATGTCTGCAGAATGGGAGAAGGTCAGCTACCATTACAAATATGGGAAACTAAGACCCAGGGATCTAGACCTCCAGGAGGACCCAGAGTTCATTGCAAGGACAACATCTGACAATCCCTGAAGGACCGAGGACTGGATTGGAACCAGGCCAAAAGACAGATGGCCAATAGGATAGCACGACGCACTTTCTGGCTAACATCTACACTACAAGGTAGAAGAGGAACGACTAAGTAAGTATACTGGTTTTAGTAAATTTCAATACCTTTTAAGACTGGATTTTTTTATTTTTTGTTAAATTTCTGAAACTTTATCTCAACTACATGACCAGGGGGAACCCTGGCTTAAGAAATGAAGGGTGGGGGAATCTGAAATAAAAAAAAGGGAAAAAGGTCAATCATCTGACTGGGAGCAAAGATCTTTTTTTTTGTCTTATGTCCTAGTAAGAGGAATTACCATTTTAACTTTGTTTTTCCTAAATTCACTGACCACTGACCAAGTCCTACTGCAGTTCCCCTCATCTTCTTACACCTTTTGAAATTAACAAAAGGTGAAATAGCATACTCAATTTACAAACCTCCTTTTTTTGGTTCAGGATCAGTAAGATGCGATCTTCCAGCTGTTTAATTAACAGAGTCAATCTCTGACCAAGCAAACCAGTGCTTTGATGGTTAAACATGCGTGCATTGCCAAGTAGAACTGTGTAGAAACTGAAAGTCCAATGAAGGCAAGTGTATGGAAGCGAAGATTCTGAAACAAAAAGTGGTTTGTGAGTTTCACAACTTTAGAATGTGAATATCACAACTGTAGAGTGTCAGTATCACAACTGTAGAATGTGAATATCCCAACTGTAGAATGTGAATATCACAACTGTAGAATTTGAATATCATAACTGTAGAATGTTAATGCCCAAGGCATCTGAGAATTCAGTTGGAATATATTACAAAAACACCAATATGACAAACATCTTAAATATCATAAACTAACATTATCTTAAAATACAACAATCTGTTAAATAAAAGTTTTTAAAATGTCACAGTTTGTAAAATCTGTATTATCTTTAATGTCACAATCTGTAACTCACTCACTCATCACCTTTCAGCTCCACAAGACGCATAGGCCTTCTTCAACAAACTTATGTCAAGTGATCTTGCCTTGTGCCTTCAGCTCAAAGTCTTTCCATGTCTTCATCAACAAACTTATGTCAAGAGATCTTGCCTTGTGCCATCAGCTCAAAGTCTTCATCAACAAACTTATGTCAAGAGATCTTGCCTTGTGCCTTCAGCTCAAAGTCTTTCCATGTCTTCATCAACAAACTTATGTCAAGTGATCTTGCCTTGTGCCATCAGCTCAAAGTCTTTCCATATCTTCATCAACAAACTTATGTCAAGAGATCTTGCCTTGTGCCATCAGCTCAAAGTCTATCCATGTCTTCATCAACAAACTTATGTCAAGAGATCTTGCCTTGTGCCATCAGCTCAAAGTCTTCATCAACAAACTTATGTCAAGAGATCTTGCCTTGTGCCTTCAACTCAAAGTCTTTCCATGTCTTCATCAACAAACTTATGTCAAGAGATCTTGTCTTGTGCCATCAGCTCAAAGTCTTCATCAACAAACTTATGTCAAGAGATCTTGCCTTGTGCCATCAGCTCAAAGTCTTCATCAACAAACTTATGTCAAGAGATCTTGCCTTGTGCCATCAGCTCAAAGTCTTTCCATGTCTTCATCAACAAACTTATGTCAAGAGATCTTGCCTTGTGCCATCAGCTCAAAGTCTTCATCAGCTGTTCGATTAGCACTTTTTAAAAAATATCGCTGTTTCTATTTTATGCCATATGCCCGTTATACTCTTAAAAAATGCAATCTAATGCTGTGCACAAAATGTCTTCATCAACAAACTTATGTCAAGTGATATTGCCTTGTGCCATCAGCTCAAAGTCTATCCATGTCTTCATCAACAAACTTATGTCAAGAGATCTTGCCTTGTGCCATCAGCTCAAAGTCTTCATCAACAAACTTATGTCAAGTGATCTTGCCTTGTGCCATCAGCTCAAAGTCTTCATCAACAAACTTGTGTCAAGTGATCTTGCCTTGTGCCATCAGCTCAAAGTCTTTCCATGTCTTCATCAACAAACTTATGTCAAGTGATCTTGCCTTGTGCCATCAGCTCAAAGTCTTCATCAACAAACTTATGTCAAGTGATCTTGCCTTGTGCCATCAGCTCAAAGTTTTTCCATGTCTTCATCAACAAACTTATGTCAAGAGATCTTGCCTTGTGCCATCAGCTCAAAGTCTTCATCAACAAACTTATGTCAAGTGATCTTGCCTTGTGCCATCAGCTCAAAGTCCTTCCATGTCTTCATCAACAAACTTATGTCAAGAGATTTGCATTGTGCCATCAGCTCAGTCTTTCCATGTCTTCATCAACAAACTTATGTCAAGTGATCTTGCCTTGTGCCATCAGCTCAAAGTCTTCATCAACAAACCTATGTCAAGAGATCTTGCCTTGTGCCATCAGCTCAAAGTTTTCATCAACAAACTTATGTCAAGAGATCTTGCCTTGTGCCATCAGCTCAAAGTCTATCCATGTCTTCATCAACAAACTTATATCAAGAGATCTTGCCTTGTGCCATCAGCTCAAAGTCTTCATCAACAAACTTATGTCAAGTGATCTTGCCTTGTGCCATCAGCTCAAAGTCTTTCCATGTCTTCATCAACAAACTTATGTCAAGTGATCTTGCCTTGTGCCATCAGCTCAAAGTCTTCATCAACAAACTTATGTCAGTGATCTTGCCTTGTGCCATCAGCTCATAGTCTTCATCAACAAACTTATGTCAAGTGATCTTGCCTTGTGCCATCAGCTCAAAGTCTGTCCATGTCTTCATCAACAAACTTATGTCAGTGATCTTGCCTCGTGCCATCAGCTTAAAGTCTTCATCAACAAACTTATGTCAAGTGATCTTGCCTTGTGCCATCAGTTCAAAGTCTTTCCATGTCTTCATCAACAAACTTATGTCAGTGATCTTGCCTTGTGCCATCAGCTCAAAGTCTTCATCAACAAACTTATGTCAAGTGATCTTGACTTGTGCCATCAGCTCAAAGTCTTTCCATGTCTTCATCAACAAACTTATGTCAAGTGATCTTGCCTTGTGCCATCAGCTCAAAGTCTTCATCAACAAACTTATGTCAAGAGATCTTGCCTTGTGCCATCAGCTCAAAGTCTTCATCAACAAACTTATGTCAAGAGATCTTGCCTTGTGCCATCAGCTCAAAGTCTTCATCAACAAACTTATATCAAGAGATCTTGCCTTGTGCCATCAGCTCAAAGTCTTTCCATGTCTTCGTCATTCCCATCAAGTCTGTCTCGCTCTACCTCTCTTACCCTGTGGATCCCAGAATAAGAACTACCTTGTAATGCTATCAACAGGTTTCTCAGTGTGTATCCTATCCATCTCCAGCAACTTCTTCTCATCTCTTGTTTCACTGGCACTTGTCATCAGTAACACATTAGTGATTTTGTCATACCACTCCAATCCTTCTAGTCTTCTACTCAAGCACTCATTTATGAAAGCCTATAGCTTTTTAGTTGTTGTTTTTTTGTTGTTCAGTAAATATGTAAAGTTAACATTATTTAAAACATTACCTTAATTATCCCAATTTGTAAAATAAACATTATTTTAAATATCACAATCTTGTCACATCATGTGGCCTATCACACTGGGCTGTCAGCACATGTTACTTCTGCTGTTGCTGTGCTGTCACAGGTTATTGCTAATAATGTTATATTATCACCATACATTCATTATTTTATTAACAATTATTGGTTATGACGTCACTTATAAAAATTAGCAAAACCCGTAAAGGACAAAGTTTCTCTCCACACCCACTATTTCTACCCCACATAAAAGTAATGAATCTGACATCAATAACACAGCAACAATGTTACCAGCCAGCACTGGGTACTGGAATACAAATTACCATCAGATTGTGTCTTCAAAAGTTCTATCATTCTGACTGATACATCTTGTAAGTTCTCCCACATATCCAGCAGTGAACCAAATGGAGCCTCACTGAACATATGGCTGAGTCTGGAATAGTTTTGAAAATTTGAGGGATGTAATTATTTCTTCTGCTAAAAATCATCCAAAACATTCATACATCATTTACCCAACCTGAAGACCCCAAGTTAGTTGACATAAAACAGAATGCTATAATTAATTCCCCGTCTTATAAAAAGCTGTTCGATTAGCACTTTTTAAAATATATCACTGTTTCTATTTTATGCCATATGCCTGTTATACGCTTAAAAAAATTCAATCTAATGCTGTGCGCAAAATTCCATGGAGGGCAGGAAGATAACTTTCAAGTTCACTCAGGGTGGTGAGACGGTCAAGAAGCATTGTCACTGCTAACATAATGCATCATGACCCCAAAAATGGAAAGCAGTTCTATAGTAATCCGTAACATAGATCAAGATATTAATTCTTGAAGAGAAAAAGGAAAAAGATGGCAAAGGAAGCTCGATTAAATTTTTTTAAAAATCTCCTCCAATATTTTCTGCCCCCATAGACGAAGTAGTTGTGCCTTCTACATGTAGAGCCAGAAACACTTGTTCCACCCCAACACAACTTTCCGCTAACGTTGTCTGAAGATAAAGACAGCTCTGCTATGATGACACAGGGGACGGAGGTAGTAGCGATTAAAGTCCTATAATATTCTTTAAATATTTTCTGTTAGTACAGTATAAACATAATATTTTGTTTGTGTTCATTATGTTTGATAATTATATGTAGTTAATAAAGCTTGTTAACTATTTAGTTTTTATTTTGAATCACTTTTACTTAATTTTTATACAGCTTTCTGCCTTGGGAACAAATTAATTTGTTTTCTATTTAGTCTTACGGGAAATCAATTTTCGTTTAGCGCTTTTTCGGTTAGTGCTCGATATTTCAGGAACATATTAACAGCACTATGTGGGGGATTGCTGTACTTGCTTGTAAGACCAGAAATTTAAGATTTGACAGACAGGTAATGTTACAGATCAGTAATTTATTGGGTATTTGACTAAGTAAAGAAACTGTAAGACCAGAAATTTAAGATTTGACAGATAGGCAATGTTACATTTTAGTAGCTGGTTGTGTATATGACTGAGAGGTGAAACTGTAAGACCAGAAATTTAAGATTTGACAGACAGGTAATGTTACAGATCAGTAATTTTTTGGGTATTTGACTCAGTAAAGAAACTGTAAGACCAGAAATTTAAGACTTGACAGATAGGTAAAAACTGTACTACCAATATCTTATAATGAGACTGGCAGATAACACATATTCCTTCATTACACTTCAGCTCCATGTGGAGCACAGGCCTTCAACAAATTCATGCCAAGCCTTCCTGTGCCATCACCTCAAGGTCTGCCTATGTCGTCCTCACTCCTTTTACTTCCGTCTCTGTGTATGTGAACTACTCTGGAGCATAGATAACCAATAAGCAACCTGAATATTATTTGATCATAGTTATATGTATACGATGTTAGTAAATTTTAAAGGGCTGAAACATTTGTCCATTGGGACCAATTTTGATGATCAGATTACATTTTGTTGTAACGCTCTGTTATACAGTTTCCTATCATATCATATACAATTTTAGAATTATGTACAAGTGTTATCTCCAGAACTTTTGATCACTTCTGTTGTTGACTTTTTTCTATGCCATGATGTAAAACTGTCCATTATCTTCTCTCTGGGTCTCTATTTTCTTCTCTCTGGGTCTCTATTTTCTTTAATCTTTTCTGTTGTCATCAATATATTCCTCTTCTGACAGCATGCCCTAAGAAAGTGGTCTACTTCCTTCTAATAAGAATGATAGGTTTCCTCTGCACACTGGCACCTTTCACAACCTCATCACTCTTTTTTTTTTAGCTGTCCATGGTATTCTGTTCAATCTTCTGTAACATCACATCTCAGGGATCTTGTTTGTTTACTGATTGTCCATAGCTTGTTCCATATGACTGGATGGTTCTATGTAACACTGAAGAAGTCTCTTTCTTCCTTCCACTGATAGAGATTTCTTGCATAAAATAACTGTATAAACAAAGAAACAGACTTGCACATAATCTTCCTACCTGTCGTAAAACTGTGGTAAATGACCAAACACATCAGTGCCGTTAGCTGATGCCTCTAGCGATGACAGAAAAGCAGAAAGTAGGTCAGGAGCCCTACGCAGTTTTATGTAAGTGGAAACCAGGTCGGCCAGAAACAGGTCTTGTTCAGCATAACAATCTTTAGATATCTGTAGAGTAAAAGACAACTGACGTCTGATTTGACTTGTATCTATGTACATCATGTAACTAATTAGAAAGCTCAAGGAAATAGCACCTCAATGACTGAGATCAAGAAGACAAGAGAGAAAAGTAGAGGGAAATAAGAAATCAGAAGACAGCAATTTAGAATAGAAAGAAAAAACAAAACAAAACTGACTGACAAAGAAGAACACAGATGTGACAACTTGCCCAATCTTCTCTTCATTTTTTTTATTATTTACGGACATCGTTTTTTTTCTCATCCTCAATGCATGATCGCAAAGTCCCGGGAATTGTCACTGGCGGAAATTCTCCTAGCATTCAGTATTTCTTCCTCGCTATTTTTAGATACGACGTCATTGTTGACCAATGACCTCGGTAGCTAGGAACCTGTTTTAATTTAAGACTGCTTAAGCTGATAAAACCAGTTTATGCCACTTTAGGAAGACCCCACGTGACTTTTAACGCTATTGATTTGAGCGTTTATTTGACGCTAATGTCACATGATGCACGCTATGGATCACGTGTCCAAGCGGAAATGACCCGCTAAAAGGCGGCAACACAAGCAATCTTCACTTGCCCGGACCCCTTGAGACAGCTAGGTCTAACCCAATTATCGGCGAATTCTCGCATTAAAAGCACTGAAGCCACGTGTCTAATTGCGGGTTAGCGTCCATCTTTGAGTAGGTAAGTGAAATCTCGCTAGAATATAATGTGATGAAATGTGTAGTACATTGCAAAAATCGACGCAAGATTGGTATGTTTACTTTATTCATATTTTTGTTTTACGATCACATCCAGCCACATGTGATCGGGTATATTTTATGATCCCACGGGATATGTACATGTTCATAATAATGTATAACGGGAATATATATATATAGCTATTAATTTCCATATTATTTGATTATTTTCGACCCGACGTTTAGACTAACGGAAATTAATATTAACGATAATGTTGACAGACCGTGACATATATTCATTATAAATTATATGACGATGCGACCAGACATGAAGTGTGTGATAATGTTGTCAGACAATTCTAAAACACGGATGTCCAATTATTTGTTAAATTCATCATAATGACATGACGATTAGGCTAGAGGCACAGAACTAGAATACTGTGCCGACATTTCTATGATAAATTTGGTGGGTTTAACTGACATTTATAATAATTCATCGGGTTAAGCTGACGATAAATCAGTCTAAAGAATTATAATACTGCCACTGGGGCAGAGAAATATAATAAAGGACAGACAGGAGAAACTTGAATTCAAGATTAGACTCTAGACATATGATGTTAGAGACTAAAATCTGAGGTGACGGGCAGAGGGACGGCTTAGGGAAAGACTGCTTTCTAAAGCTAGAAAATTAATGAAGCCGTCGTATTTGTCTTCAGTCTATGGTGGAGCCTTGCACGACAGTCCAATCTCAGCGCAGAATACGGAGTCGAGCACAGAGAAGGCAAATCCGAACCATTCAAGACCTACCGGGGCAACGTCAGGAGACCGGAGAACTAACCTCACTTCACTATCAGCCGGGGGCTGAAAAGCTAAGTCCACGACAAAGGAAACTCACCTAATCAATGCCACAAAGTTTAGTCATCCATGATGAAAAACACGTGAATTGTGAGACACATAATACATACAGCAGACACTAATTCCATCGACAATACTATCATTCACCATCTATTCACTTTATTGCAATAAACCAATTGGGTGTATATACTGTACCCCACGCTTTGTTCCTTCCATTAGATGTTGAATATTGTCTATGTTTATCTTCCTTTATAAGGGAGGGGGGGCTCGTCAAATATAATATAATTTAAAGAATAATAATAATAGATAACTGAGAAGGGGACGACGGTAGCGAGAGACCAAATATCTCCTTACAATCTTTTCCAGACCTGTCGAGTTAGGAGAATTTACCCTCTTCGTCACCCTTCGGAAGTGGGAAAACCCAGCAGGATTCCTTGAGCCAAATCTTCCACATCAGATCTATTATTTCCTCTAAATAATTCTCTTATCCTTTAAACGCTACGTGACACTGGTGTCTCGGTCCGGGATTTGAACTTATGTATTTTATCATACCTCTGGGATAGTATCATCCATTCAGTCATTACAGTATACCATTTTAACACATGTATTTTCACACAGTGAGCTCTAGAAAGACAGAAAACATTTTTTCTAGAAATTCAGGCATTGATTGGTGAATCCCTTTATATATGTTGTGTTTAATTAAGTTAGTTCTTGATTTTGTATTTCATTGAATTACAGACCTTAAGTCTCCATAACTGTAGTAATTTCATTCTACAGCAGTCTGATAAATAATTAGTATTTACTTGTTGTTAGAAATACTATTGGAAGGTAGCACTAGCTTACTCAGTGTGGACTTTAACTGCAAAAGATGGCTGAAATAGTTAAGCTTAAGGCAGCACTAGGGGAGGCCGGTCGAGATCTAGGTTATAGTGGGGTGGACCTTGCAAATTATGTCCGTGTCGAGACTGATAAGTATTACGCTCGAGAAACAGCGAAAGCTGAAAGAGAAGAGCGAATAAAGTTAGCAGAAATAGATGAGAGGATAAAAGCTGTAGACGCTAGAGAAAGAAGCGAGAGAGATGAACGCGAGCATGCATTGAAGATGAAGCAGTTAGAGATGCAGGGACAAGCTCAAAGAGTTGAACAGTAGCGGTTGCGGTGCACCGCATCTACCTCCTCAGGCAACCTATCGCCACGGTCAGATGATATGCCTTCCTTGCACGCAGGGGGCACCAGACCTTTGCCATCCTCACTCATGAGTCAACTTTTGGGACCATGTTGACGTTTCCATTTGAAGCTTTCTCGGAACAAGCCGACTCGATCGATAGGTATCTCGACAAATTTGAGAAGTTTGCCACCACGTTTGGTTTGGAGAAGAGCAAATGGAACCTGAAACTGTCGCAAGGGCTTAGAGGAACTGCTTATGACGTGTATAGCAAGCTTCCTCCAGGTTTACAGGATGACTACGACTCTTTGAAAAAGGCACTATTGGTTCGTTATGAGCTACATGCTGACGCCTATAGGAAGAGGTTCCGTAACTCTAGGAGGGAAGTCGGAGAGAACTTTGCTCAGTTTGCTGCGAGACTGGATTCCTACGTGGAGAAGTGGGGTGCCCTAGGGAATTTTACTCATGATTGGGAAGGCCTGAAGGAAATGGTCATGATCGAACAACTGAAGGGCACCATGACTTCCGACATGAGAAGATTCCTGACAGAGAATGGGGCCAGCACTTTAGAATCCATAGTCCAGTTAGCGGAACGATATCAGGCAGCACTATCAGAGAATCCACCACCCAGACGGAAACAACCAGATTACGTACCTAGACAGACAGCTCAGTCACACATGGACCCCCAAGTGAAACCACCGTATACTAACTTCAAAAAGCCTGACAAGCCAGACTACAAGACCACTCAGAGATCTAATTTCCAGCAGCAGAGGCAAGGGGAAAAATGGTGTAAGCACTGTAGAACCATCACCCACAATACGCAGGAGTGCAACCGGAAAAAACCCACCTCATCATGCTGCCTGCTTACGTAAAAGTGCCGCAAGGGGAAATGGACCGGAAGAACCTCTGGACAAACCCCGACATCCCCCGGTCGTTGAGACAGTCCTCGTAAATGACCAAGAGGTGACCTGCCTTTATGATACAGGCCTTGCATTCGACGCAGTGTCTGTGCATCCCTAGTCAAGCCTGACCAGATGACAGAAGACACTATAGAAATACAAGGACCTACTAAAAGTGCAGCACCTATGCGTTTGGCCATAGCCAAGATTAAGGTCAAATCAAAATAGGTGACTGGGGAAATCCGTGCAGCGATCTTGGACGACCCTATTTATCCCTTGATCTTAGGGTGTAGGTATGTGTTCTTGGGAGAACCCATTCACCCTCTGGTTGTGGCGGCTGTCACCACTAGAGGACAGGCCAAACGGAATACGGAGTTGGAATCCCCACCCAACATCCTTCCTGAGGAATTAAAAAAGGCACAAACGGAGGATCAATCTCTAGCACCCTGCTACAAAAAACTACCGAGAGCGCACACTCCTCTCCAAAAGGGAGACTTCTACAAGAAAAATGGGCTGTTGCATCGGAAAGCAGGAAATGGAGGACAGGAACATGGGCAACTTGTGGTACCATCAGCATACCGAGCCCAGGTCCTAGAAATGGGCCATGCCCTTCCGTTTAGTGGCCACATGGGCATAAGTGCCAAGATTCAGCGTATTTCATGTCATTATTATTGGCCAGGTATCAACGCCGATATCCAGAGATATGTGAAATCATGCCCGCAGTGCCAGAGGACAGCGCCGAAACACTGGACGGCCCCAGCCACTCTGGGAGAAATGCCAATCTTGGGCACACCCTTCGAACGAGTAGCGGTGGATATTGTGGGTCCACTTACTCGTAGCAAAAAGAGAAAACAGTTATATACTCACGTTAGTGGATTGTTGCTCTCATGTGGGCAGAGGCAATTGCTATGCCCGCCTGTGATTCTAAGCATGTTGCTGAGGCTCTGCCCACATATTTACTCGGCTAGGGTTTCCGTCACAGATCCTGACAGATAATGGTTCCCAATTCCGAGGAAAACTCACCGAGGAAGTGTTTAGGATATTTCAGGCGACATATCCACGACCTCCCTATCCACCTTCTCCCAGGCAAATGTGCCAGGTGGAGCGGTTTAACGGGACCCTTATTTCCATCCTTCGGAAACTTGCGCAGGAAAAACCAGAGAGCTGGGATTACTATACCGCAGCCACTATTTGCTTACCGCAAATGGCCACAATGATCGGGTTACTGGAACTCCTGCCACATTGCTGTTTTGGTAGACCACCGCTACCCCACAAAATGCCTTCCTCCCACTTTGCTTTAGACGCTATAAGAGGCACTGTTACGTACTTGGACAGATGATAAAGCTGATGAGACGGTCACCTCTGCATCCCAATACGTGAGGAGTTGACCCAACGCCTTAAAACAGGATGGGAACTGGCAAAGGAAAATGTACGCCGTGCCCGTCGTAAACATGCGCGTTACTACAACCGCACTGCGAAGGATAGGGAGCTAGAAGTAGGAGAACAGGTATTATTACTCCTGCCCAGTAGCAATAATAAATTGCAAATCGGGTGGAGAGGTCCATATAAAATTGTTGAGAAAATGTCGCGCACCAATTACAAGATTGCCATAAAGGGGAAGCAGAAAATTTACCACATAAACCTGCTGAAGCGATATTATGAAAGACCAGGTGCAGAACCAGCACATTTCCTGACACTGGCTATTGCGACGGAAACTGAGGCAGAACCCCTGACCTCCTGTGAATACCCTCTTCGTCAGTGCGAAACTCATCAAGATGTTCAGATTAGATCAACTTTAACGGAGGATCAGCAGGCACGGGTTCAACAGTTGTTGAGAAAACACCCTAGTACACTCACGGATAAACCTGGCATGACCAACCTGATAGAATTTGATATGAAGCTAACAGACCTCGCCCCGGTACGAGTTAAGAACTATCCTGTTCCTTATGCTAAAGCAAAGGCATTGAGTGAGGAAATCGAGTACCTGCTTAAGGAAAATATTATCTCAAAATCAGAGTCGCCTTATAGTGCGAGTGTAGTGTTGCTTAGAAAATCCACAGGAGAACATCGCCTCTGCATAGACTACCGAAGGCTCAACGCTGTAACGGAATTTCAAGCGGAGCCCTTACCGGATCAGAATCAGCTTTTCACCAAGCTGAGTAGAGCACGATACTTTTCGAAGATAGACCTTAGCAAAGGGTACTACCAGATCCCGGTAAAAGAGGAAATTCGACATATGTTAGCATTTAGTACTTCTGAAGGCCATTACGAGTTTAATGTATTGCCATTTGGGCTAAGCAACGCCCCAAGCGTCTTTACTCGTATGATGAGGAAGCTACTGGAACCCCTGAACCACCCTGGGATAAGTAATTTCATGGACGACATACTTATTGCCACGAACACCTTTGAGGAGCACCTGGACGCAGTTTCCCTACTCTTCGAAAGACTTAGAGAAACAGGACTCACCGCTCGCCCTACAAAATGTCAAATTGCCTGCGAGCAACTAGAATTCCTGGGACACTATCTCGCATGGATGCATGTTCCCAGATGCGCGTAATATTGAGAAGTTACAGCGGGCCCCACGACCCCAGACTAAAAAGGATGTAAGGTCATTTGTGTCTCTATGTGGCTTCTACCAGAGATATATTAAAGATTTTAATACCCTGAGTGCGCCATTGACCGCATTAACCAAGAATGGGAACCCGGACAAAGTAACCTGGACAGCGGAGTGCGAAAATGCCTACACGCTGCTGAAGGAGAAACTCACAGCTAGGCCAATTCTGCGACTGCCTGACTTAACTCTGAACTTTACGCTGCGAACAGATGCTAGCAATATAGGGATAGGAGCCACTCTCCTGCAGCCTAGTGATAGACCTTCTGCAACTCTATTCCCCATCGCATATGCTAGTAGGAAATTGAACCCTGCTGAACAGAACTACTCTACCATCGAACGAGAATGTCTGTCGCTAATATGGGCTGTGCAGAAGTTTCAACCATATTTATACGGGAAAAAGTTCACGGTGCAGTGTGATCACCAACCGTTGATATTTCTTGCAGCGTCGAAGAACCTTAATGCCCGGCTTATGAGATGGTCACTCCTGTTGCAGCCATATTCATTTCACATAGAATACATACCTGGGAAGAACAACGTAGGGCAGATTTTTTGAGCAGACATCCGGACGCAACCGAGGAGATATGAGAAACTGGAAAAGAAGAGGAAGACAGGACAAGAGGAGTTGGACGGAACGTCAAACTTGAGGAGGGGCTTGTGTGACAACTTGCCCAATCTTCTCTTCATTTTTTTATTATTTACGGACATCGTTTTTTTTCTCATCCTCAATGCATGATCGCAAAGTCCCGGGAATTGTCACTGGCGGAAATTCTCCTAGCATTCAGTATTTCTCCTCGCTATTTTTAGATACGACGTCATTGTTGACCAATGACCTCGGTAGCTAGGAACCTGTTTTAATTTAAGACTGCTTAAGCTGATAAAACCAGTTTATGCCACTTTAGGAAGACCCCACGTGACTTTTAACGCTATTGATTGGAGCGTTTATTTGACGCTAATGTCACATGATGCACGCTATGGATCACGTGTCCAAGCGGAAATGTCCCGCTAAAAGTGCGCCAAACACAAGCAATCTTCACTTGCCCGGAACCCTTGAGACAGCTAGGTCTAACCCAATTATCGGCGAATTCTCGCATTAAAAGCACTGAAGCCACGTGTCTAATTGCGGGTTAGCGTCCATCTTTGAGTAGGTAAGTGAAATCTCGCTAGAATATAATGTGATGAAATGTGTAGTACATTGCAAAATCGACGCAAGATTGGTATGTTTACTTTATTCATATTTTTGTTTTACGATCACATCCAGCCACATGTGATCGGGTATATTTTATGATCCCACGGGATATGTACATGTTCATAATAATGTATAAAGGGAATATATATATATATAGCTATTAATTTCCATATTATTTGATTATTTTCGACCCGACGTTTAGACTAACGGAAATTAATATTAACGATAATGTTGACCGACCGTGACATATATTCATTATAAATTATATGACGAGGCGACCAGACATGAAGTGTGTGTGATAATGTTGTCAGACAATTCTAAAAAACACGGATGTCCAATTATTTGTTAAATTCATCATAATGACATGACGATTAGGCTAGAGGCACAGAACTAGAATACTGTTGCCGACATTTCTATGATAAATTTGGTGGGTTTAACTGACATTTATAATAATTCATCGGGTTAAGCTGACGATAAATCAGTCTAAAGAATTATAATACTGCCACTGGCAGGCAGAGAATATATAATTAAGGACAGACAGGAGAAACTTGAATTCAAGATTAGACTCTAGACATATGATGTTAGAGACTAAAATCTGAGGTGACGGGCAGAGGGACGGCTTAGGGAAAGACTGCTTTCTAAAGCTAGAAAATTAATGAAGCCGTCGTATTTGTCTTCAGTCTATGGTGGAGCCTTGCACGACAGTCCAATCTCAGCGCAGAATACGGAGTCGAGCACAGAGAAGGCAAATCCGAACCATTCAAGACCTACCGGGGCAACGTCAGGAGACCGGAGAACTAACCTCACTTCACTATCAGCCGGGGGCTGAAAAGCTAAGTCCACGACAAAGGAAACTCACCTAATCAATGCCACAAAGTTTAGTCATCCATGATAAAAACACGTGAAGTGTGAGACACACATAATACATACAGCAGACACTAATTCCATCGACAATAGGTGGAGCGGTATACAGTCATCTTTGTTTTCTTACCAACCTCTCTCTTGCTAAGGAATCCTCAATTTATGGCCTGAAAAAGTCTCACAGCTGCTGCTTTTCGAGTGGCCAACTCTTCTTTAATGCCTCCCTTTTGGTCTATAATAGCTCTGAGGTATCGTCCATGAGGAGTATGAAAAGATGAGGTGACAGGATATCACCTTGTCTTACACCAGTGGTGGTCCTGAACTCTTTTGACTTATGGTTTGCTGTCCTCACATAATTTCTGCAAGACTTGTAGAAGTTCTGTATAGAATGAATCAGAGGTGCTGGAATGTTCTTCCTTTCCAAACAGTCCCAAAGCTTGCTCCAGGGGACCCTGTCAAATGCCTTTTCCAGATCTATGAAACAAAGATGGATCTCACTATTATACTCAAGGGCCTTTTCACTCAGCTGTCTGAGTGTGAAGATTAGGTCTTGAGTACTTTTATTAGCTCGGAATCCGCACTGGACCTCATCCAATTGTGGCTCAGCTAGGCGTCGGAGTCTCTGCTCTAGGATTCTAGAGTAGATTTTACCAGGGACACTGTCACAAAGTGGCTTTAAGTTTAGAGTTTGTCTAAGTATAGAGACAAGACACTAGTTATGAGAAAGTCTGAGAAGATATATTTAGATTAGAATGACAGTGAATGTGGAAAGATGAGACTTATAGCTTCGAGGGTGAGAACCGAGATTGACTCTCCCTCGCCACTTGTGACTTATATAATAGCTACTGTCTCACCACCTCTGACTACCAGAAAGGAGATAAGGTTTCACTGAAGTCCACAGACACAACTATACAGACAAGCATATAAGTACAGTACAGTTAAAGATACACTGATCCAGTGTACATTTTATAGTTTATTAACCTTTAGCACGCTGCATTCTTTGGCGGAAATTTGCGCCTGCAGCTGCATTCTTTTTCACAACGCCCCGTTTTTATAGTGGGTGACTTGTAATGTCTATAGTTTTTGTGTTTCTTGGTCAATTGCTATCATTTTTGGAATTTATATAAATAAATGAATGATGAATCTGATGATATAAAATTTGTTTGTGTACATGTTAGATGTGATAGGAAGAGAGGAAAGGAAAGATGAAAAAAAACGAAAAAATTTTTTTAAAAATATAAAGAATTTTATTTTTAATTTAATAATTTTTTTAAAAATTAAAAAAAAAAACCAACAAACGAAGAGTCCATATCCCTTGCATCTCAATGAAAGTCATTTGACCAATACAAATCAAATGACGATCTTTTCGTTACACCCATCATCAGTAGCAAAGCAACAAACGCCCTCGTCAGCAGTGACATTCGGCCGTAACCCTAAACCTTTCTGATAAACCTAATCCTAATCCCTAAAATTATACATACTAGCAATGACATTCTACTTTCGTTTCCATCTCTGCCATCAACCATATTCTGAGAACCGATATTAGCGCTAATAAAGACAAAGATCTCCTTGTCATCGCATCGGAGTCAGAATCCATTAAAATTAGAGCGAAAATGGCCGCGTGTTCAGTGCCGATTGATTTTGATTAAGAAAATTCACAGAAAATAAACGCGAATGCACCCATTACTAAATAAAGATCAGAAACGGAAGCTAACTCTCTCCCAGATAAGATTAAAACTTAACATCCGGGGGTAATATCACGTGTACACAATTCCTAATGCTAGAAAACGAAGATATCCGAAGGCGACTTAAGTCGCCTGCAACTGGGAGAACATGGGTTTCTGTGGGCGACTTAAGTTGATGCTAATGTTAAATAAATTTTTTTTAAACAAAGATAAACAGGAAACAACAATTAATAGATAGATTTAAAACAGGAAGAAAGGTTGTCATTATTTTTTTTTATTGAATGAAAGAAAGAAAAGAAAAGTGATAAAAAGAAAGAAAGATAAGCTACAGCAGCAAAGAAGAAAGATTAGAGACTAAAAGACACATAATTTTTTTTAATGCTGTTTAACATCAAAATTAATCAGACAATACAAGATGAAATAAATTAGAAAATTATATCTTGCCTGATTGGCTCTTGCAAATCCAGTATCCAGAATTTTTCCCCAGAACTTCTCAATTGCCTGATGGTGAAGATTCAGAACTGCCCTCATGTAAGAGAACCAGGATGACGTTCTGAAACATTAACAAGTAACAGACTGAATAGTATTTCTTTCATTGCCTTTGATTTAGTCTTAGTACTAGTATGGAGACAGTTTACAGCACATTACAACATTTAAACCTTTATAAACTTCTGCTTCCTTATCAGATCAATGTATGACCTCCTGCCATCGTCCGCAAACCTTGTGAGATAGGGAAAACTCTGATGATGCTCAGTGCCCCCCTGTACCATGACAGGCAGACATTTGAACATGTGCTCTCAGCTTGCAAGGTGCCATTAGGGCAAGGGCGATACATGTGTACTAAATGAGCTGGCTGCTACTATAGGCCTGGCAAGGTGAAGGCAAACAGCAAAGTCAGACTGAATACCACAAACACCCACTTTCTGAGAGCAGGAAAGTCGGCATATCCCAAACCAAGCAGCAGTTTACCATCTATTCTTGACTGTGCAAATGACTAGGAGATGGCAGAAGATCTACCTGTGCTAGGGGCATACCCAGAAAGTATCAGAAGATCTCGAAGACGGCCAGATATAGTGCTGCATTCCTCATCATCTCACCAGATAATAATGACATATTTGACCATGCCGTTTGAATCCAGATTGGACGGGCAACAATTGTTCAAAGTGGCCCAGTATAATGATCTTGGTCACGGACTTGAGACACGATGGGTTCACTGCAAGGGTCATGGCTGTTGAGGTAGGTGCAAGAGGTCTAATGGCTACCCCAGTGTATGATCTACTGAAACTGTTGGGTCTGAAAGGACAGTTGAACAAGGGTACTTAAGAAGCTCAGCGAAACTGCGGAAAGGCCATCGTACTGGTTGTGGAACAACCGCAATGGACTATGGAATTTAGGACAGTAATTTATTTTCAAATGTGGAAGATTTGGCTCAAGGAATCCCTGCTGGGTTTTCCCACTTCCGAAGGGTGACGAAGAGGGTAAATTCTCCTAACTCGACAGGTCTGGAAAAGATTGTAAGGAGATATTTGGTCTCTCGCTACCGTCGTCCCCTTCTCAGTTATCTATTATTATTATTCTTTAATTTATATTATATTTTACGAGCCCCCCCCTCCCTTATAAAGGAAGATAAACATAGACAATATTCAACATCTAATGGAAGGAACAAAGCGTGGGGTACAGTATATACACCCAATTGGTTTATTGCAATAAAATGAATAGATGGTGAATGATAGTATTGTCGATGGAATTAGTGTCTGCTGTATGTATTATGTGTCTCACAATTCAAGTGTTTTTCATCATGGATGACTAAACTAGGCATTGATGTAGTGAGTTCCCTTTTTCGTGGACTTAGCTTTTCAGCCCCCGGCTGATAGTGAAGTGTGGTTAGTTCTCCGGTCTCCTGACGTTGCCCCAGGTAGGTCTTGAATGGTTCGGATTTGCCTTCTCTGTGCTCGACTCCGTATTCTGCGCTGAGATTGGACTGTCGTGCAAGGCTCCACCATAGACTACTCAAAGATGGACGCTAACCCGCAATTAGACACGTGGCTTCAGTGCTTTTAATGCGAGAATTCGCCGATCTGGCTTAGACCTAGCTTTCTTGAGGGTTCCTGGGCAAGTGACAAAATGCTGGCTTTGCCGCCTTTTAGCGGGTCATTTCCGCTTGGACACGTGATCCGTAGTGTGCATCATGTGATCTTAGCCTCGTTTTAGACGCTCCAATCAATAATGTTAAAAGTCACGTGATGTCTTCCTAAATGGCCTAAACTGGTTCTCCCAAGTTCAAGCAGTTCTAAATTAAAACGGATTTCTCGCTACCGAGGTCATTGGTCAACAATGACGTCGTATCTAAAAATAGCGAGGAGAAAATACCGAACGCTAGGAGATTTTCCGCAAGTGACAATTCCCGGGACTTTGCGATCATGCATTTAGGATGAGAAAAAACGATGTCACGTAAATAATAAAAAAAAATGAAGAGAAGATTGGGCAAGTCGTCACAGTACCATATTCTTTTACATTTTCATATTAGTCCTTATCTTCTCTCTCATTATCATAATCTTCTCTAAACCTAGCAAAGGCTAGAAAATCCAATAATCTGATGAGAAATCCAAACATTTTTATCAAACACGTTTATTTTTAGCATATAAAAACATTTTATTTCACACATATAAACTCACATACTCATTTATTACTTTTGGCTCACTGTGGGGAATAGGCCTTCAACAAATTTATGCCAGGCCTTCCTATCCTGTGTCATCGTTTCAAGGTGTTCATGTTTTCTTTACAATAATCAGGTCTCACTCAACATTCATTCTTGATGTGTTTTTATGTCTCACTCTATTTCTTTTACATTGTGGATTCCAGAAGAAGGACCATCTTGTAATGCTATCAACTTGTTTATGTAACATGTCATATCCAACACCAGGGTCTTGACCTCATCTTTTGTTCCACTGGCATTTGTTTGGTTCTTACCATCAGTTCCCCCCATTTGTGATCTTGCCATCAGCCCCCCCCCCCCAATATGTGATCTTGCCATCAGTCCCCCCATTTGTGATCTTGCCATCAGCCCCCCCCCCCCCCCCCCCCCCCCCCCCCCCCAATATGCGATCTTGCCATCAGCCCCTGTTGAGGATTGTTGCACGGTCAGCGAGCATTTCGGTTTGAACTTGATTCATATGGTCGCACCATGCAACACCTCACTAGACCGAAATGAAATGGTTTGCGTGTGGCGATGCATGACGCGTTAGACTTAGTTACGCCAGTCTGTCACGAAATGGTTTTAGACTAGAGGCTGTCTACATATAGTGACAAGACACTAGTGAGAAGAAAGACTGAAAGGATAGATTCAAATGAAAATGACAGTGCAAATGTGAAAGTTGAGACCATTGGCTCCGAGGTTGAGAACCGAAGTTGACTCTTCCTCGCCACTCCGGACGTCTAAATTGCTATGGCCTCAACCACCTCTAACTACCCTAAGGGGATAAGGTTCAATTAAGATTCACATACACAACGATACAGACAACAGATAGCTACTGTACGTAAATAAAGTGACTGATTCCAGCTATAATGTACAAGTTTTATTTACACACATAAAACTCAAATACATGTCACAGAAATAAAAGTGCAGTGTAAGCACACCTGGAACAAATCAAGCACATATAAAATGAATCAACCCCAACCCTTCTCCCACAATTTCAACCTGTATGGGGAAAGAAGTTTAGATTAAACAAAATACACCACACTGCACTTGGTGGGGTCTCAGATGTCGAGCCTCCACTCCAAACTAGCTGTTCTAAATTCTAATTTTGAACTCTAAGTACACAGTCAGCTGGAACGACTACGAAGTGTCTACACAATCTCTGCACAGACTTCGGTTCTACACAGCCTATCCGGAAATCTCCCGAACACTGCTACACAGCTAACGCTTCTAAACCTTCAGCAGCTGACCTCTGCTATGCTCTTAAATAAACTTGCTCTCAGTTCTGTCTATCTGCTATAGCAACTGTAGACTAAACTTCAGCAACTGTCATCTGCTATACTTGGAACAAAACTGTATCAGTTCTGCCTATCTGCGCTGACTTCTGTAGAGAGTATTTTCACCCTTTCTCTCTCCACACATTCTGGAATTGATGACTAAGGTTTAAAAGAACCCCACTGGATTCTGGACTGGAAACTGTAGCTGGCTGCTACTATGAATTGTATACACCTGCCCGCTCCCTCTCTGGGCTGTGGGCCTTCAGCTTTATCATGGCCGGGACGAAGCGAAATAAATTATAACCACGCTGGCAACCTGCCGATTTGCGTGTGTAAGCAGATTGAGCATCAGAGCTCCGGATTTTTCCACCAAAATCCCTTTCAACTGGAGAATGTCTTCCCTGCCTTGGGGAAAACGTATTTTTCTCTCTTCTTCCGCCTCTGGCAAATTAACGCAAACTTTGCATTTCTGCGAATGCCACAACTTTGCCGTGGGAGAAATTTTGTGGTATCAAAATTCCGCTCTCTCTTTCCCCCAAAGCCGGTACCTGCTGTTGACAAAAATAGAAAATGCACAGCTGAACAATACATAAATAATACATTTCTATATAACAAATAACTCCCTGACTTAACACTTAAGTCCCAAGTCTTTAACACTTTTAACTCCCCCTAGTACAATACCTCCCTCGTTCTATTCCCGGTATGTACCACCCTACAACTGTAATCATGCCAATGAAGTCCGCTCCCCCACTGTTCCCTTCTCTACCTGAGTCCAAAGTAAACATTACTGACCCCGATCTACTTGTTCTGCATGACTTCTCACGAAACACAACAGTTTTTCACTGGGCTCTACTTGTGCAAAAATACCTTGACCCACTTCTACACTGTCACTAAATTCAGCACTGTTACCACAATTTAAAATAGCCCTCTCTCTGGGAATCATAAATTCCCGTCAATAAAATAATCACATTCAAAATGATAATACAAATATTATTTCCTTTAAAAGTACATCTCACGTCTTCTGTGTCCATTGAGTATATAAAAAGTGTGAAAATATTATTAGAACAAAAGTTAGTTTTCACTGTAGTGCATCCCCTTAAGGCACCAGTGACTCGCCTTCGCCCCTTCTGTCAGTGGAAACAGTTCCGCCGGGCTCAAATTGAGCCACACATGAAGACCGGGAACTGGGCTTGGTTGTCAGATTACACTGACAAACAACATTTTTCTTTCTTATATAAGAATAAGTGTTCTTAGGTCAATTTCTTGCGCTGATTTCAAATCTGAAATTCGTTTATCTCTATCACGTCAGGTTCTTAAGATATTTGTGAATAAATATATTTTTGGGAAACCGTTATTTGCTCCGTTTCATTTTTACTATATAACTTATTAAAAATTAATAAAAAGCAACCTACTTTTTATACTGCTAAAAAATGCATGACATATGTTACGCGATTTTTCAAATAGTTACTGTATTTTGAAATAATTCTGAGCAAAATATGGCTTCGAGAAGTTGTAGAAATTCGGCTGATCTGTTCTGTTACGTGTGCGGATATTTTACCGATCGTGTTAACCAGAAAAACTTTACACCATTACTAAAGATAGCATATGAACTTTATTTTGATTCGAAAGTTGATGATGCAAATAAATCTTGGAAGCCAAATGCGGTTTGTTCGATACATTGGCAGGTTGGTTAAGAAAATCGCCGAAGCATAAGTCGATGCCTTTTGGCGTGCCAGTAATATGGCGTGAACATACAAATCACACTACTGATTGTTACTTCTGCTTGACAAATATCCATGGTTTCACTTTTAAAACTAGAAAGTCTGTGGTTTATCCAAATATTGAATCGGTTTCGAAACCAGTGCCTCATGATCCAATCACGTGTCCGATCCAAGTACCACCAGAACAATATCCGTTGGACGTAAATGAACCATCAGAAAGTCATTGTTTACCTGCTTTAGAAACTAATTCTGACTCAGATTACATACCGGTGAATGATGGTGTTTACTTAATTAACCATTCAGAACTTTCAGATCTAATACGTGATCTCGCTCTTACCAAAGGACAAGCGGAATTACTCGGTTCGCGACTCAAAGAATGGAATCTTTTAGCGCCCAATACTCCGATATCTAAATTTCGTCATAGACACAGAGAACTTGTTCAATACTTTGAGATGGATGATGACATTTGCTATTGCAAAGATGTAAACGGTCATGAGCACATAGTCAACGAATGGCGATTTTTCATCGATTCTTCCAAGACTAGTCTAAAAGCCGTGTTATTGCATAACAGAAAATTTTTTTTCATCAATTCCAGTCGCCTACTCTGTTCATATGAAAGAAACTTATGACAATATGGCTATACGTTTGGAAAAAATAAAGTACAATGACCACCAATGGCGGATTTGTGGAGACCTAAAGGTCATTGCAATTCTCACGGGCATGCAGACTGGGTATACTAAATTTTGTTGCTTCCGATGTGAATGGGACAGCCGCAACAGACAGGAACATTATGCAAGAAAGGTGTGGCCTATCCGGGATCGTATGCAACTCGAGCATAAAAATGTAATACGCGAGCCATTAGTTAACAAAGACACCTTCATTTTACCACTGTTACATATAAAGTTGGGGCTCATGAAGAATTTTGTAAAAGCGTTAGATAAAACGAGCAAAGCTTTCACTTATCTTCGAGAAAAGTTTCCGCAAGTTAGCGATGCAAAGATAAAGGAAGGTATCTTTGTAGGACCTCAGATTAGGAAAGTTATTGCAGACAAACAATTCGAGAACTTGTTACATGGTAGTGAACGTCGCGCATGGATGGCATTCAAATCGATCGTCGATAACTTTCTGGAAAATTACAAATCTGTCGACTATGTTGCATATTGTTAAGCAGTGCATATATGCATACATAATTATGGGCTGTAACATGTCCCTCAAAATCCATTTGCTCGATTCGCATCTTAACTTGTTCCCTGACAACCTTGGCGAAGTCAGCGATGAACATGGAGAATGATTCCATCAAGATATTGCCGTAATGGAGTCACGTTATCAAGGACGGTGGAGTGTGACCATGCTTGCCGATTATTGTTGGAAGCTTCATCGCGATGTACCACATGCCATTCACCGACGAAAGTTGACTGCAAAGAAATTCAAGCCTACATAACTGTTATACTTCTTGTACGAATGATGTTGTAATACTCAAAATTGACCAGAAAAACATAGAAATGTTAGAGAAAGAAAAAAAAAAGTTTTTTTTTGTTAGTCAGTGTTATCTGCAGTCAGAGCTACAACTCCCGGCTATAACAACCATTATCTTTATGTTATGGACTTTTGTTATGTTATGTTGTCAGAGGCTTGATGTTACACATGCCTGAATAATAAAATATAGGACAGATAGATGTGTCCATGTGGGTGAGACAAGCAAATAGTTGAACATGTCCGTTAAGAATGTCTGCTCCACAAGAATAGCAGACTGGCAGCATGGCTTTCAACAACTTCTTTAAGAGAAAGGATATGGTGATGGGAAAAACCTGTTTATGAGAAATGGATGTGTTATATGAGAACAAACAGGAGCTTGCTCACTCACCGACTTGTACACATATACTTTCACTGACAAACATAATAGGTACCTGTGTTTCTCAAGCACTGACTGTGTCAATTTGCAAAGCCATTTCAGGATGTCATTTGTGTCACTGTTAGCACTGAACAAGTCACAATCATGACATGACACCATGCACTGAGCAACCACTTCCAGTCTCCACTTATCTTCTTTGTCAACTCTATCAACAGTATCATCTGGTGGCATGACCATGTTGACCAACTGTTTTAGCATAAGGTAGCACAAACGAGGCACTGACCTGTGACAATGGAAAAATGCATGTAACAAATGTCCCCCAAATATAGGCATTTTTTGTTAAAAACTATCTGACAAAAAGTTGTTAAAAGATTTACCTTCTTGTAAATATGCATAAGCTTGTTGTGCTTGTACCTTTATTTTCTTGACTATTTTCATACCTTTTTCCTTTTTTCTTACCCCGTCTATTCATAGCCTTCAGGGGAAGAATGCTTCAGTGCCATGATAGGGTAAGCTAGCAAATGGGCCTATGATGCTCTGAAACCAATCACCTAGCAAATGGGCCTATGATGCTCTGAGACCAATCATCTAGCAAATGGGCCTATGATGCTCTGAGACCAATCACCTGGCGAATGGGCATTTGAAGCTCTGAGACCAATCATAATAAATTGTGTGCAGGAAGCTGTAGATTTAATTTTATAAGCTTTTTTGTGTGTTGCTGATGTTTTGTTTAACCATCATTTAAAGTTCCATTTGTGTGTGTCCACGCACTGTGTGTGTGTATGTATGTATATATGTATGTATATGTATATATAAGTCCCTTAAGTCATAACTGACTATGGGAATGCGCCCCTCTGGTGACAGCCCTCAGCTGCTTATTTTCCTGGTGTTCCTTCTGATGTTTACTCCTCTTTTCTGTTGCCGTGAAAGTTACTTTTCTCTCAATCTGAGGTGGTGCCATAGAGTGCATCGCCACTTGGTGCGATCGGCAGCTTCATCCCCACAGGTTGCTGGATTTATGTTCAGTGCCCTCATGTCTCTTGCACACATCTTTGAATCTCAGCTGCGGTCACCCTACTGTTCTTCTGCCATCTGCCAGTTGTCCATAGAAGATATCTTTCAGGATGCGACCATCTTCCATGCGGCGGACATGACCAAGCCAGCATAGTCTGCTCTGTCTAAGCAGTGTATACATGCTTTGAAGGCCAGCACGTGACAACACGTTAACATTTGTCACTCTGTCCTTCCACGAAATACTGAGGATGTGGCGTAAACACCGCAGATGGAAGGTATTCAGCCTTCTTTCTTGCTAAGCATAGGTTGTTCATGTCTTGCTGCCATATAGAAGTGTGCTGGTGATGCAAGCGTTATATACCGCAGCTATGGTCTTTGCTGTGAGTTTGAAGTGTCTGTGACGCTACACTGTAATTCTGACTTTTAACAGACCCGATTCTGTGGTTCTATTTTGAATTTTCACCAGTTTTATTTTCTTCTGATCACGCGATTTTCCGTTGTTTACGGAAATCGCTATTTTCGGGCCCGCTTTTCCACCATTTTATTTCTTCTCATGGAATATATATCGTGGTTGGTATTTTTTTTGAGTAGATAAATTAAATGGGTTCGTTTATGATGGTAGGTTTATTTTATTCTAGCATCAGTGTTACTTTCTTCTCATTTTTCACGATTCCCGTAAAGTTCGTTGTTTACGGAAATAATCGCCATTTCCGGCACGCGATATGACGAGGCCGGAAGCACGCGGCCGGAAGCACGCGGGGTTTGCGTGGGTTGATAGTACTAATTTTTCTAGCGCTCCCATTGGTCCGGGATTTGCGTAGGAAGGGAAATCCGCGTGGGCGGTTGCTCTTGTATATATGGGACAGAAAACGGGGATTCGGTTTCTATGAAAAAATAAGTGCCAGCCGTCAGACTACGTAATTTATCGTTCTCCACTGTGGGAAAAACCAGCGATGAATTGGTATGTAAGATTTTATCGTATTATCGTTTTATTCATTAGAGGGTTCTTTGAGAAATTCGCCCTTAGGTAAAGATTAACTTTTCAGTTTTAAAATAAACGATAGCGCCATTAATTACTATTTTTGAAGAACGACGTAATGCAACAGTGTGCTTATTCTTTCTATGATTTTGGCAATAGATAGGAGTGTGTGAAGTTGTGAGAAACACGTGTGCCATATTTGTAGGATGTTATGTAAAACCACCATTTATTCCTGTATATTTTCTAATGTAAATTTATGGGGAAATCCCTGGTGTGTTCGTTAATGTTTCTGAGCCTTAAAAATGTGAGAAATATTGTCAGAGGGTTCAGATTTACGTTGTAAATGAATTATACTGCTTAGGGGAGGAAACTATTCCTATAGCGAGATTTAATTTAATAAGAGTAAGCCGGGGAAACTCCTGTGTTAATGGGTAAAAGGATTTCCCTAATTTTGTCAAGTTTGAACACGTGATCGGCCCTGCGTAACGGCCATGTAACATGTCAGACGGGTCTGGGCTATTGTTTGTTTTACCTGGCAGATTTTAGTAGAAGGAGGGGGGATGAAGAGGCCACGTGGGATGGTGGTATTTTATGTATTGTGAGAAGAACGAGAGAAGGGGAGGATAAGTGTGATTTTAGTGCCACGTGGGATAATAGTATTTCATGTATTATGTGAAGAACAAGAGAAGGGGAATAGAAGAAGTGAGAATGAGGAGACACGTGTATAGAATTATTTTATGTATCGTATATGTTAGAGATAAGCGATTTTAGAGTGGGTGTACATGAGTCGCTGTTTCTTTTAATTTCAGCGAGTCACGGCGGAAACAGTGGGGAGCATAATTTTGTCAAATAAAATTATCCACGGCAAAAGACATATCTCAGGGTCAGTGTACTCGAGTATCGTCAGGAGCAAAAGAAAATTACCCTATGGTCTCTGGCAGTGAAGTCCCTATGCTTCAGCTGGACCGAGGTTTATTTATCAGACAGCCGAGAGCATCGCTATTATAGTCTCTAGCAACGGCAGGTGGCCGGGAGACTAGTTTCATTTTGTACAGCCTGAAATCAAGGCTGTGGGTTTTTTTTTTCCTCTAACTCCGGAGCGGGTTAAAAGAGGGAAGCTATTCAGCAGCAGAGAAGTTTTGTCTACAGTTAATCAAGTCCCTCATGCTTGATATCCGAACATCGTCATCACCAAAATCAGGAACAGGTGACAGGGTTACCATACCTAGGTCCTGATAGAAATCAAGAGAAGAGCGTAACGGAGACGCCGCATCATCAGCCCTCGAGTGTTAGAGAGACACTGAGATCAAGAGAGGAAGATAGAGAAGGAGGGAGAAAATAGACAGGACCAGTAGGGTCTGTTCAGTATCCATTGGACGGATAGACACTGAGTCTGCGTTCGAAAAACCAAGTCTATTATTTTTAGCATTTCTTGTGGTGTAGTTATCGGCGCCTATCGCCTAACTAGTAGAAAGCTGTGTAGCCGTTCGTGGAGGAAGAGTCACCAGGACTAAGACAGAAATTTATTAGTGTTAGAGAGTGGAGGCTAAAGGTTGACAGCCCCACCAAAGTAGATTTGGTTTAAATCACTAACCACTTTTATTGTTCCTCAGCAGGGTGACAGGAAGAGTGAATGTGATTTGGGGTTTTTTTGTTGAGTGTCTCTCAATTTAACTGTTACCTTGATTTTTCCAGGCCGTGCAACAGTGCACGCTATTGACTGACTTGATGACGTATGATGCCATTTTATGTTTTCTTGTATGTAAATAAATATATACATATATTATTTACTGGATCAGCTTCTATTCTTTACTATACTTACTCTATGTTGTCTGTATAGTGGTGTTTGTGGTCGTAATTATACACCTTATCTCCTTGTGTTTCAAGGCAGTCAGAGGTGGGGAGACTATAGCCATTTTTTTTAGTCACAAAGCGGCAGGGGGAGATTCAAATCCTGGGTCTATCTCTTGAGCCAATAGTCTCACCTGTCCACAGGCATGTTATTTTCCATCTAAATTCTATCTTCTCAGACTTTCTCATACTAGGGTCTTGCTTTCATTCAGGCACACTCTATAAACGTAAAACCACTTCGTGACAAGTGGGGGCTCGTCCGGGATCATTCTGTGGAGATCAATTCTGTGATCTATATTCATAGATTGTCTCTAGAAAGTTTTCTGAGAATAGAGTTTCTTTAAATATCCCCTAGACGTTGAGCTATTAGAACTGATCCAGTATAAGTTTTTCCACAGGTTGCAGTCTAGTAGATTTTTGTGGTATTTTTGACTTATATGACTAAGAGGTAATTGATGGCATACCGAAATTTTTTTCTTTTACAGGAAGGTAATTTCGGGTTTTTGGTAGCTTCCTAACTAAATTTTTCTCAGGTTATTATTCAGACTTGGTGCTAGTCTGAGCTCGGGTTTTTGGAACAGCGGTTATAGAGGGAGTATTATATATTACGTAACAGGTAGTTCCTTCCTTTTGTTCTCCTTTCTGTCATTTTCTGTTAGTTGTGAACTTACAGCAGTTTACAGGTAAGATGGCGGATATGGCCAAGTTACGAGCTGCCTGGCGTGAATCTGCTCAGGATATGGGAATGGATAAGGAGGAGACTAAGGCCTACCTGATAAGGGAAAATGATAGGCATATTCAGCGAGAGAAAGAGAAAGAGGACAGGGCTGCCGCCGTCGAAGCAGCGAAGGAGGAAAGGATAGCCGCCGCGGAAGCAGCGGAAAGACAAGCGGAAGCAGCGGAGAGGCAGGCTGAGATGGAACTTCGGAAATTGGAAGCACAGGAAAGAGAAAAGGCAGCAGAGAGACAGCATGAACTTGCCCTGCGTTCTCTGGAACTGCAGTACCGAGCTTCGGAGGGCAGTTCAGCTAATGGCAATTCACCCGGAGCAGGAGCGACAGACACCTCAGGAAACGGAGGACCCCAGATGGCCGCCATGAGCTTCCCATTTGACTCGTTCCCTAATGGGAATGAAAAGATTGACGTGTTTTTAGAAAAATTTCAACGGATGGCAAAGGCATACGGGTTGGATGAGAGTCTTTGGTGCCTGAAATTATCGCAATCTTTGAAAGGTCATGCTTATGAAGTCTACAACAAGATGCTCCTAGATGACCAGAACAACTTTGAGGCACTGCGAAATGCTTTATTGCAAAGATTTCAGTGGACTCCACGTAAATGCCAAACCATGTTCAGGGAGAGCAGGCCGGAGAAGGGAGAGAGTTTCGCACAGTTTGCAGAGCGGGTGAGAAATTACCTAACCCGGTGGAGGGAACTGTCAGGACTGGCGAAGACTTTTGAAGGGTTGGAGGAGTTAGTTCTGTGTGAACAAGTTAAGGCAAACATGTCCCCCGACTTGAGGCGATATCTGGCAGAGCAGGGTGCCCAGCAACTTGATCAGATTATCGTGTTCGCCGAAAGGTACCAGACAGCACAGGCCGAAGTACTGGGACAGAAACGGAAAAACCCAGACCTGCCAGCCCCAGACAAAGGAGCTTCATCATCGCAGCCGGCTACTTCACCAGCTCATCAGCAACCAGGGCCTTCTCGCAAGGAGCCTCATTCTGGTTATAAATGCGCCCCCAGCAGCATAACCGAGCACCGACAACAACTTCTCAGGAACCCGCTAGGGACAGAGGAGATCATGAGAGGTATTGTCAGAATTGTAGAACCACTTCCCACTGGACATCCCGGTGCATGAACAAACCCCCAGCTCATCATGCAGCTTGTTTAAGACCGGTGAGATGGACTAAAGGGAATAAATGGGAACCAGTCCAGGCAGAGAAGTTGTTCTCTAACAGTGGACCAGCCGTAGTGAATGGGACGGCCACTACGTGTTTGTTTGACAGCGGGCTTACTTACCCCAGTATCATCGCTCGTCATTTGGTGAAACCAGGGCAGTGGACAGGAGAATTAGTTGAGATTGGTGGAATTTTGAGAAGAGGGATCTCACAGCGTCTGCCTGTAGCCAATATTGAGGTGAAATGTCAGTTTGTGTCTGGCACCATTAAGGCAGCTGTAATGGCACAGCCAGCACATGATTTCATCCTGGGAAGCCCATACATAGTTTTGGGAAACCCAACCACACCGATTCTTGCTAATGCAAGAGGGCCTACTGCAGGCCAGAGAAGTGAAAGGGGAAAGCCCCAAATTCACGGAGCCCCACGGGAGCTCAAACATCCTTGTCTTGCTATGAGGAGGAGAGACGCCTCTAAAGACAGTGGAATGTTATTTACAGAGGCGTATTCGCCTGTCAGCCCTGTTCAGCCTAAAGGTCAAACAGTGGTGACGCCTCTTACTTCAGAAGTATCTTCTTTGTCGTCGGGAATTAGGCCCCCGATGGTATTACATCTCTCAAGGGAGGGAAATACTGACAAGAAGAAACATGTGCACGGTTCTTCAGTCAACTGTAAACAGTTACGCCCTGTTACGGCGATGTCTGGCCAAGCCAGTCAGACTGTTTCAAAACACTGGGAGGTTGCACCAGCTGGTAATCATTATTTACCACGCGCCACCAGGAAAATTCGTGGGCGAAGGAAACACATGAAAGGGAGGAGGAAGGGCGACCAGTCAGGCTGCAGTCGCCAGGAGGAAATCCCATGGCGTGACCCTCACGATCCAGGGCTTGCCAAGGTTCTCAAGGATATGGAGATGGGCCTGTATGACAATCCTAATTAAGACAGTGATTAGATCGGGATGTAGATCTAGATTCGGGCCAGTATGAAACCCAGAGATTTCAGTGATTTAGCACGGTTCCCGTACTTGAAAGGGGGGACTTATGTGACGCTACACTGTAATTCTGACTTTTAACAGGCCCGATTCTGTGGTTCTATTTTGAATTTTCACCAGTTTTATTTTCTTCTGATCACGCGATTTTCCGTTGTTTACGGAAATCGCTATTTTCGGGCCCGCTTTTCCACCATTTTATTTCTTCTCATGGAATATATATCGTGGTTGGTATTTTTTTTGAGTAGATAAATTAAATGGGTTCGTTTATGATGGTAGGTTTATTTTATTCTAGCATCAGTGTTACTTTCTTCTCATTTTTTCGCGATTCCCGTAAAGTTCGTTGTTTACGGAAATAATCGCCATTTCCGGCACGCGATATGACGAGGCCGGAAGCACGCGGCCGGAAGCACGCGGGGTTTGCGTGGGTTGATAGTACTAATTTTTCTAGCGCTCCCATTGGTCCGGGATTTGCGTAGGAAGGGAAATCCGCGTGGGCGGTTGCTCTTGTATATATGGGACAGAAAACGGGGATTCGGTCTCTATGAAAAAATAAGTGCCAGCCGTCAGACGTAATTTATCGTTCTCCACTGTGGGAAAAACCAGCGATGAATTGGTATGTAAGATTTTATCGTATTATCGTTTTATTCATTAGAGGGTTCTTTGAGAAATTCGCCCTTAGGTAAAGATTAACTTTTCAGCTCTTTTTTAAAATAAATGATAGCGCCATTAATTACTATTTTTGAGAACGACGTAATGCAACAGTGTGCTTATTCTTTCTATGATTTTGGCAATAGATAGGAGTGTGTGAAGTTGTGAGAAACACGTGTGCCATATTTGTAGGATGTTATGTAAAACCACCATTTATTCCTGTATATTTTCTAATGTAAATTTATGGGGAAATCCCTGGTGTGTTCGTTAATGTTTCTGAGCCTTAAAAATGTGAGAAATATTGTCAGAGGGTTCAGATTTACGTTGTAAATGAATTATACTGCTTAGGGGAGGAAACTATTCCTATAGCGAGATTTAATTTAATAAGAGTAAGCCGGGGAAACTCCTGTGTTAATGGGTAAAAGGATTTCCCTAATTTTGTCAAGTTTGAACACGTGATCGGCCCTGCGTAACGGCCATGTAACATGTCAGACGGGTCTGGGCTATTGTTTGTTTTACCTGGCAGATTTTAGTAGAAGGAGGGGGGATGAAGAGGTCACGTGGGATGGTGGTATTTTATGTATTGTGAGAAGAACGAGAGAAGGGGAGGATAAGTGTGATTTTAGTGCCACGTGGGATAATAGTATTTCATGTATTATGTGAAGAACGAGAGAAGGGGAATAGAAGAAGTGAGAATGAGGAGACACGTGTATAGAATTATTTTATGTATCGTATATGTTAAAGATAAGCGATTTTAGAGTGGGTGTACATGAGTCGCTGTTTCTTTTAATTTCAGCGAGTCACGGCGGAAACAGTGGGGAGCATAATTTTGTCAAATAAAATTATCCACGGCAAAAGACATATCTCAGGGTCAGTGTACTCGAGTATCGTCAGGAGCAAAAGAAAATTACCCTATGGTCTCTGGCAGTGAAGTCCCTATGCTTCAGCTGGACCGAGGTTTATTTATCAGACAGCCGAGAGCATCGCTATTATAGTCTCTAGCGGGAGCCGCGCTAGCGTAGTGGTTACAACACCGCTCTGGCGACCGGGTGATACAGGATCAAACCCGGGCGACGGCATTTGAGGATTTTTCGTCGACCGGGATTTGGACTGGATTAACTCGAGACCTGGTGAGATCATTTGAAGAAGTGTCGTCGACCAGGGACTGGCGGCTCCTGAGTTGACCCAGCTGCAATGGGTACCTCCGAAATCGGCGAGTATTTGCCTGAATGGCGAGGGACACCTGTCTTTGTTCAAGAAATAAAGGGATACTCACGTAAAATCAATGTCAGGTTAGACATAAAATAATAATAACCTGAGATTTCGCCTCGAGTATTAGCGGGCGAACGCAAAAAAAAAAAAAAAAAAAAAAAAAAAAAAAAAAAAAAAAAAAAAAATCTCTAGCAACGGCAGGTGGCCGGGAGACTAGTTTCATTTTGTACAGCCTGAAATCAAGGCTGTGGGTTTTTTTTTCTCTAACTCCGGAGCGGGTTAAAAGAGGGAAGCTATTCAGCAGCAGAGAAGTTTTGTCTACAGTTAATCAAGTCCCTCATGCTTGATATCCGAACATCGTCATCACCAAAATCAGGAACAGGTGACAGGGTTACCATACCTAGGTCCTGATAGAAATCAAGAGAAGAGCGTAACGGAGACGCCGCATCATCAGCCCTCGAGTGTTAGAGAGACACTGAGATCAAGAGAGGAAGATAGAGAAGGAGGGAGAAAATAGACAGGACCAGTAGGGTCTGTTCAGTATCCATTGGACGGATAGACACTGAGTCTGCGTTCGAAAAACCAAGTCTATTATTTTTAGCATTTCTTGTGGTGTAGTTATCGGCGCCTATCGCCTAACTAGTAGAAAGCTGTGTAGCCGTTCGTGGAGGAAGAGTCACCAGGACTAAGACAGAAATTTATTAGTGTTAGAGAGTGGAGGCTAAAGGTTGACAGCCCCACCAAAGTAGATTTGGTTTAAATCACTAACCACTTTTATTGTTCCTCAGCAGGGTGACAGGAAGAGTGAATGTGATTTGGGGTTTTTTTGTTGAGTGTCTCTCAATTTAATTGTTATTGTATGTATAGTGGTGTTTGTGGTCGTAATTATACACCTTATCTCCTTGTGTTTCAAGGCAGTCAGAGGTGGGGAGACTATAGCCATTTTTTTTAGTCACGAAGCGGCAGGGGGAGATTCAAATCCTGGGTCTATCTCTTGAGCCAATAGTCTCACCTGTCCACAGGCATGTTATTTTCCATCTAAATTCTATCTTCTCAGACTTTCTCATACTAGGGTCTTGCTTTCATTCAGGCACACTCTATAAACGTAAAACCACTTCGTGACAGTGTCCCCAAACACGCGTTGTGAGGTGGGCAAATGTGGCTTCAGTTTTGCAAATGCAGCTGTAAATATCTCTGTCCAGTGAGAGTTTTTTCATTGATAGTAGACCCCAGGTATGTGAAGTGGCGCACCACTGCCAATTCATAGTTATTGATAATGATAACTGGTGCAACATCCACATCCTGAACCAGCACATTTGCTATACACACACACACACTGTGCACCTTTACTGTTCTAATGTCCATACCACGCTTGTTAAAGTAATCGTTTAGGTCATGCCGCTGCTGTTTGAGTTTTTTTTGCAATGAAGTAATCTATATAATTTTCTTCCTGCCTACAGAGTTCATCAATCTTAAAATATCTTGTACCTAGTTGAAATGCTAAACATCTGTCAGCCCACAACAATAACAGGTAGACAGACAGACAGGTTAATAGACAGATGAGCTAGGCAGGTAAGGAAGGAGGTATGTAGGCAGGCAGACAAAAAGAAAGGCAGACAGACAATAAGAAATGGAGACCTGGGTACTCAACCTTCACAAATAAAGAAGGCATTTGACGACAGCAACAAATAATAAATTTTTTCCAAAATCCAATAATCCACAAACACCTAACAAGATAGCTTTACTTACTTGTTGTGGCTGACAAACATCTTCATGAACTCTGGTATATAGCTGACAGCTGAAGGATCAGCCTGCAAACATTCACAAGGAAATACAATGACTTCTAGTTAGGAAACATAATCAATTTTAGTAACTGGTTTGAGATGACACCTCAAAACATCATCAAACAAAAAAAAGACAGTTTGAAATGCTATCAAAGCTGTTTACTTCTTAGGTAAAAAGCTGACATCACTTTCAGATAAAATACTCAATGTTTTTCATGCTACTTTTTGCACTTGTTTAGCAAGTGTTGTTTTTAATTTGTTGTCCAATCTGTTGTTTTTACATGATGTTAACTGTTGTCCACCAAAAGTGTAAACAGTGTTGTGGTAAGAAAGGTTTAACTACAGATTAATGTAATCACTGTGAACAGTGACAATGAAAGAAAGGTTTAACTACACATATCCTGTGAACCAATGTAAACAGGAAAGAAACAGGAAAGGTTTCAAAACACACTTATCTTTCAATAAATGTAAACAAAGTTTGTAACAAGGTTTACCAACACACATACCTCCTTCAAATGTGAAGAAAGAGCTGTGAAGACATTAGCTATGGACTTCGGTGCCTGCTTGATATGACTCTGCCCTGGCTCCCCAAAAGTGTGTTTCAAATACACAGCATATGATTCCTGATGATCTCTGAGATAAAAAGAAGACAAGTGGATACATTCTCAGGGTCTTCATGGAACAAGTATCTATAAATGCAAGCTCACTGTAACTATGAACTGAGCAAGACATGAAATAAGAGGCTTTCTTTTCACTGGGTCTTTAGCATTACCAACAAAACACCCTTGATGAAACTATCACCAGTATTGTGGATGGTACTATTAACTATTCTTTCTCAAGCAAGTATTGTTGACACAATACAGTTTAAGAAAATTTAACCAGCAAACACTCTTGACTTAACTATTACCAGCACTGAATGCATGGAGGCATATCTGGAGTCATCCTTATATGACTACCAGCTGTGCACAGGGCTACAATATACTTATGTGGAAGTGAACCTCTGTCTGTGAGGTTAATAACACCCTCATTGATTCTTGAAATCATCCACACACTTCCACGGATTCCCCCTGTGGTGAAAATTGTTGAGAACCCAGCATTGCAAACACTCTTGACTTGACTATTTCCAGCACTGAATGCATGGAGGCATATCTGGAGTCATCCTTATATGACCACCAGCTATGCACAGTACTACAACATACATATGGGGAAGTGAACCTCTGTCTGTGAGGCTAATTACACCCTCACTGACTCTTGAAATCATCCACACACTTCCAGGGATTCCCCCTGTGGTGAAACTTGTTGAGAACTCAGCATTGCACACTAAGTTTGGAGAAGTCACTTGAGCCCCAGACTTGATTCTTTGGCTTTGACCTGATTGACTGCATGCAGGAGGATCTCACTATGGACCCAGTGATAGGCAGGGGGGGGGGAGCTGAGAAGTGGCTGTGCAGGACGTGACAATTCCTTGGGAGAGCCCAGAACCAGAGAACAGTATTTTAGCTCTGCATAGTTGGACAGCCTCTTTGGATGGTGGGGAATGCACAGTATTCCACACACTTCTTACTCCTAGCTTGGGAACAGATATGATAATCCTTTAAATGTAAACCAAGCTGGAGAAACTGGAGCTCATGACTTAAACTCAACAAATTTCGGATTGGCAGAAAAGCCACAGGAAAAGTCTAGATCTACAGTGTAGATAATACCAAGGACTCGTCAAACTGGTACTGGCTGCAAAAGAGCAGCCCTAGTTAAACAACAACAACAACAACAAGCACTGAAGAAACTATTAACAGTACTCTTGAGTTAACTACAACCAGCAATAAGGAAACTATTTACCAAACTTGAGTTAACTATAACATGCAATATTAAAACTATTAACCATACTCTTGTGTTAACTTTAACATACAATATAGAAACTATTAACCATAATCTTGAGTTAACTATTACTGGCAAGAAGAAACTATAAACCATAATCTTGAGTTAACTATTACTGGCAAGAAGAAACTATAAACCATACTCTAGTTAACTATAACAAGCAATAAGGAAACTCTTAACCATACTTTTGAGTTAATAGCACTGAGGAAAATATTAACCATACTTTTGAGTTAACCATAACCGGCAAAAGGGAATCTATTAACTATACTTTTGAGTTAACTATTACCAGCACTGAGGAAAATTTTAACCATACTCTTGAGTTAACTATTACCAGCACTGAGGAAAATATTAACCATACACTTAAATTAACTATAACCAGCAATAAGGAAACTATTAACCACACTTTTGAGTTAACTATAACCAGCAAAAGGGAATCTATTAACCATACACTCCTATATGGCAGCGAGACCTGGACGACCTATGCTAAGCAAGAAAGAAGGCTCAATACCTTCCATTTGCGGTGTCTACGCCGCATCCTCGGCATCTCGTGGAAAGATAAAGTGACAAATGTCGAGGTGTTGTCACGTGCTGGCCTTCAAAGTATGTATACGCTTCTTAGACAGCGCAGACTTCGCTGGCTTGGCCATGTTCGCCGCATGGAAGATGGTCGCATCCCAAAAGATATCTTCTACGGACAATTAGCAGATGGCAAGAGAACAGTTGGGCGACCACAGCTGAGGTTCAAAAAGATGTGTGCAAGAGAACAGAGGGCACTGGACATGGAGCCATGGGAGGATGAAGCTGCCGATCGCACTAAGTTGCATTTAAGGTCAGAGCAGCAAGAGGCTGATCACACAAGAAGCAGAGGTGGGCAAACTCGAAAGGGCACCATGGATCCAGCAACATGGGAGGTCACCTGGCGCTATTACCATAGTCAGTTATGACTGAAGGGGGCTATTAACCATATTACACTTGAGTTAACTATATTACCAGCACTGAGGAAAATATTAACCATTACACTTGAGTTAACTATTACCAGCACTGAGGAAAATATTAACCATACTCTTGAGTTAACTATTACCAGCACTGAGGAAAATAGTTAACTCATACACTTAAATTAACTATAACCAGCAATAAGGAAACTATTAACCACACTTTTGAGTTAACTATAACCAGCAAAAGGGAAAACACTCCTAATGGCAGCGAGACCTGGCGACCTATGCAGCAAGAAAGAGGCTCAATATCCATTTGCGGTGTCTACGCCAGCATCTCGTGAAGGGACAAATGTCGAGGTGTTGTCACGTGCTGGCCTTCAAAGTATGTATACGCTTCTTAGACAGCGCAGACTTCGCTGGCTTGGCCATGTTCGCCGCATGGAAGATGGTCGCATCCCAAAAGATATCTTCTACGGACAATTAGCAGATGGCAAGAGAACAGTTGGGCGACCACAGCTGAGGTTCAAAGATGTGTGCAAGAGAGATATGAGGGCACTGACATTGGATTGGGAGGATGAAGCTTACACTTGGCGATGCTATTTACGGCGCCACCTCAGATTGGGCGAAGAGAGGCTCACACAAGAAGCAGAGGTGAGGAGAAAACGTCGAAAGGAGCACCAGGAAAATAAGCAGCTGAGGGCTGTCACCTCAGGGGCGCATTCCCATAGTCAGTTATGACTGAAGGGGCTATTATTATTATTATTACACTTGAGTTAACTATTACCAGCACTGAGGAAAATATTAACCATTCACTTGAGTTAACTATTACCAGCACTGAGGAAAATATTAACCATACACTTGAGTTAACTATTACCAGCACTGAGGAAAATAGTAATCATACACTTGAGTTTATTATAACTAGAAAAAGGGAAACTATTAAACACACTTGAGTTTATTATAACCAGCAAAAGGAAAACTATTAAACACACTTGAGTTTATTATAACCAGCAAAAGGAAAACTATTAAACACACTTGAGTTTATTATAACCAGCAAAAGGAAAACTATTAAACACACTTGAGTTTATTATAACCAGCAAAAGGGAAACTATTAACCACTCACTTGAATTAACTATTACCAGCATCATGAACAATATTAAGTATACTCCTTCATTAACAATTACCAACACTGAGGCAACTAGTACATTTACTTGAAACAACTATTACCTATATACACTTGTGAGTACATGATAAATGACATAGATTATTGAAGGTACCATTCAATGTTTAAGTTAAGACTATTACAAGTAAAGTACAAAATGTACGATAAAGCTTCCATCCCCAAACAACAGGGACATCAGTATGTCAGAAAATATCAATAAAGACATTCATTAGTGTAGCATCAACCGTCAGTCATGTTCACAGATATAAGTTTGAGTTGGATTAAATAAAGTTTGCATTCATATAGCAGACACATCTTATCAAGTTATTTAAGTTTTTCACGGTTCTCCTGTTTGCTGAGTAAGTTAACTGAAAGTTTTAATTCACAGCTTTTCACTCATCCTGCAAAGTTCCACAAAAATTATAGTATTTAATGCAACAACTCTTTATCGCTGAAAATAAGAAAGAGAAGTGTTATATACAGACAATCCAAACATAAATAGAAACAAACAAGTGAGTCATGGACCATCAGTAAACAAGCAGGAAATGCCCTGGAGGCCACTGAGATGGTGGTTTTACAGAAGAGTGTTAAGATTACTGTAGATTGCATTATTCCAATCTCACTTCTGCAGAGTCCCGTGCTCTCTCCCTTCTTCACCGTAGAGATGACATTGTCATCAAACTGGCTGACAAGGGAGGAGCCATTGTCGTCTGGCAGAAGGACTTATACCTAAGTGAAGGTAAAAACCAGTTGACCAGTGGCTCTTTTTACAGGCCTAGGACCAGCGATGCAACTGTCTCTAACAATCGCATTGTACACAACACTATTAAACAGCTCATCACCAGTAAGGCTCTTCCTCCCCACGCATCTCATGATTCATGAAAGTTCTTTGGGCAAGCCTGTATTCTACATGCTCCCCAAAATTCATAAGATCGACAACCCTGGCAGACCTATTGTCTCGGCCTGTTCCTGTCCTACTGAACACATTTCTGACTTCCTCAATAGCATTTGCCAGCCTATCATTGAGAATCTTCCCTCCTTTGTCAAAGACACTAATCATGCTCTTATAACTTTCTCCTCTATCCGACTCTCAGCAGACCGCTCCTACCGTCTTTTCTTGTTAGATGTCTGTTCTCTGTATACCTCAATTCCCCACTCTGATGGTCTCCGAGCTCTTCGGTTTTTTCTTGACCAGCGCACCTTCTATATCCACTGACACTCTTCTCCGTCTTGCTGAACTGGTCCTTCAACTTAATTCCTTTGAATTCAATGGTCAGTTTTTTTTACCAAATTAGTGGTGTTGCCATGGGAACGAAGATGGGTCCTAGCTATGCCTGCCTGTTCATGGGCCACTTGGAGCATCAGATATGGCAACAATACTCCGGTCCTTTCCCCGGGTTTTACCGCAGATATATCGATGATGGCATAGATCTCACAGATATGTCAGAGACTGATTTATCACGCTTCATCGACTTTGTCAACCACTTTCACCCCACCATCAAGTTCACCTCCCTCATCTCCACAGTATCTGTCAACTTTCTTGACATTACTATTACTATCCCGCCCTCCGGCCTTAATACCTCAGTATACTACAAGCCGACAGATGCCCATAGCTACCTTCTGTATATCTCTTCTCATCCTCGGGCGTGTCATGACTCCCTTCCATTTTCACAACTTCTCCGCCTCCGCCGTTTGTGCCTAGACGACGATGACTTCCACGCCAATGAGATGTTGGATTTCTTCCATAGCAGACTTTATCCGGAACATGTTCTCACCTCTGCCCTCCAACGTGTGCTCCCCATCTCTCGTCAGGAGGCCCTCAAACCTCACTATAAATCCACTTCGGATAGAGTCAAATTAATCTTGACCGATCATCCTCACAGTACTGCAGTCAAACAGATCCTTTTCCGCCACCTCCCTATTCTCCAAGCAGAGTCTGTGACCCAAGAAGTATTCGGTGAAGCACCTTTGGTGGCATATAGACGCGACAAGAACTTGAAGGATCTTCTTGTTCACAGCCGTCTCCCAAAGGAGAATGCCACTCACTTTGGCACACTACCCTGTGGTCGGACACGATGCAACACGTGCAAGTATGTCATCTCAACCCACAAGGTGTCTTTTCCTGAGGCTACGTACACCATTACCAGTAGCTTCACGTGTGAGTCGAGCAATGTCATTTATACGATCATATGTAAACGTTGCTGCAAAACCTATATTGGCCAAACAGGCAAACGACTTGGGGACAGATTCAGCCAGCACTTGAATGACATCTCTCAGCAAAAATCCATACCAGTTGCCATACACTTTAATGGTCCTGACCACCATGGTCCCATCGACATCCAGGTCACGGCGATCAGATCCTGCTCCTCTGACACTGCTAGTCGAGAACAACTTGAGAACCGTCTTATCCACCGTATGGGGTGTCTAAAACCAGCTGGTCTTAACACTCTACACACCTTTGTCTGAGGTCACCCTTTCCTCTCTTGTTCTATTTTGACTCTTTCCACTCTTATCCTATTTTTCTATTTTTCTGCCGCCCTCTAATAATATGTATGAATATATAATACATTGTTTTTAATATGTCTTGATTTTTTTATTTTTTATTTATTTATCTCCAACTCATTCTGTCCTCTTCTATTTCCAGTTCCCACTAATATTACATTTGGGTAGTTTATTGTTCAGTTTCCTTTTTTAGTTTCTTAGTATGTATTGTGTACATCCGGTGGTGGCAGTCATTTCCTTTTCCGGGCACGCTCATCTGTTCGTGGGCAGCAAAAGGGGTAGGGCTTCGATGCCTTCAGGGAAGTACCTAGGTTTAATTTTTATATTTATTTAGGTTCTAATGTGTCCTATCTAGCCTTCATTTTCTTTCCTTTCCCTGACGAAGGCCTTGTGGCCATAACGTTGGCTATTTTCTTTGTTTTTTGTCCTCGTAAGACGAATCACCTTTTTTCGATTTTGTTTCACACCCATCCATAAGATTACTGTAGAAAGTTAAAAAGAGTAATGAAGATGTCCTGAAAGAAGATTGAAAAGGGTTCCTGTTGTTTTTATCAGATATCTTTAAAAATATCCCATTAAGAGTTGCAACTTACAGATGTAGCAGACATCCCAGCAGGAATTCTTGCAGCTTCAGGCATGGCAATTTATCCAGCATCTTTAATGCCACTATTAGCACTTTGTCCGTGACAAAGTTTAAGACCTAGTGACAAACAGCGTAACAAAGTTTAAGACCTAGTGACAAACAGCATAACAAAGTTTAAGACCTAGTGACAAACAGCATAACAAAGTTTAAGACCTAATGACAAACAGCGTAACAAAGTTTAAGACCTCACAAACAGCTTAACAAAGTATAAGACCTAGTGACAAACAGCATAACAAAGTTTAAGACCTAGTGACAAATAGCATAACAAAGTTTAAGACCTAGTGACAAACAGCGTAACAAAGTTTAAGACCTAGTGACAAACAGCGTAACAAAGTTTAAGACCTAGTGACAAACAGCATAACAAAGTTTAAGACCTAGTGACAAACAGCATAACAAAGTTTAAGACCTAGTGACAAACAGCATAACAAAGTTTAAGACCTAGTGACAAACAGCGTAACAAAGTTTAAGACCTAGTGACAAACAGCATAACAAAGTTTAAGACCTAGTGACAAACAGCATAACAAAGTTTAAGACCTAGTGACAAACAGCGTAACAAAGTTTAAGACCTAGTGACAAACAGCGTAACAAAGTTTAAGACCTAGTGACAAACAGCATAACAAAGTTTAAGACCTAATGACAAACAAACAGTTTAAGACCTAACATAACAAAGTTTAAGACCTAGTGGCAAAGAGCGTTAACAAAGTTTAAGACCTAGTGACAAACAGCGTAACAAAGTTTAAGACCTAGTGACAAACAGCATAACAAAGTTTAAGACCTAGTGACAAACAGTATAACAAAGTTTAAGACCTAATGACAAACAGCGTAACAAAGTTTAAGACCTCACAAACAGCTTAACAAAGTATAAGACCTCACAAACAGCTTAACAAAGTTTAATACCTAATGACAAACAGCATAACAAAGTTTAAGACCTAGTGACAAATAGCGTAACAAAGTTTAAGACCTAGTGACAAACAGCATAACAAAGTTTAAGACCTAGTGACAAACAGCGTAACAAAGTTTAAGACCTAGTGAGAAACAGTGTAACAAAGTTTAAGACCTAGTGAGAAACAGTGTAACAAAGTTTAAGACCTAGTGACAAACAGCGTAACAAAGTTTAAGACCTAGTGACAAACAGCATAACAAAGTTTAAGACCTAGTGACAAAGAGCGTTAACAAAGTTTAAGACCTAGTGACAAACAGTGTAACAAAGTTTAAGACCTAGTGATAAACAGCATAACAAAGTTTAAGACCTAGTGACAAACAGCGTAACAAAGTTTAAGACCTAGTGACAAACAGCGTAACAGTCTTAGCAATGATTATGCTGAGATGGATCCGAATAATGGTATTAATGGAGACAATCAGAAGTGGGTTAAAATAAAGGTAATAAAAGACAGTTATAAAAAAACAATCAAAATAACACAATTAGAAATGAAACAAATCCATACATCCTATCCATTTCCTCTTTTGCTCCATATGCAGAATACAGCCATCACTTTAGTTGGTTCACTTGCAGGAAGCCTAGAACAAATCATGCACATACTACTACAGTGGTAGTGTTTGGTGCAGGAAGCCTAGAACAAATCATGCACATACTACTACAGTGGTAGTGTTTGGTGCAGGAAGCCTACAACAAATCATGCACATACTACTACAGTGGTAGTGTTTGGTGCAGGAAGCCTAGAACAAATCATGCACATACTACTACAGTGGTAGTGTTTGGTGCAGGAAGCCTAGAACAAATCATGCACATACTACTACAGTGGTAGTGTTTGGTGCAGGAAGCCTAGAACAAATCATGCACATACTACTACAGTGGTAGTGTTTGAAACCATTTGTTTACAAGGTGAGGTTGTCAGTCCCATGCACAACCTCTTGTTTATGGCTGCTGCTTTTATTTTAAGAACAAATATGTGATGTGTGTGGAGTCCACAAGACCAGTATGATCTCAGTATATTAGATTTACAGAAAAATGCCTAAAAAACCTATTTAATTTGGCTGAAAAAAAAATTGATTTTGAGTTGTTTATATTGATTAAACTGAACCTTCTCTACAAAGAAAGCTTACTGCTTGTATCAGAAGGAAGAAATCAAAGTTGATGATGATAAAATACATACCTGTACTTGATTCAAATGTGACTTCTGTGAAAGCAAACGTGCAAGAGGAAGACAGTGCTATTAGTGGAAAGAATATGGGAAGATAACATGGTAACATTAATAGCTTGTCTTAAACATATCTCACAGGATGTGATTTTCTCCTCCTGTGCTTTGGTCAATGACCATGATCGATACTGACAGCAAAGAGGTGGTAAGAATATACTATTTACCAGCTGTCGTTTAATTTCCATATTGATATTCTGATGTTTGAGTAGTGGTGAGAGTTGGTAAGTTGGCTTTTTGACATTTTGTTTCAACTTTTGTGCCAAGTCTTCCATTTTCAGGAATGCTTCCTACGTACTTGAAATCAGGTGTAAGCTTGATATTGTTGACATGTATGTTTAGTGGGTTTGGCAATCTGCTAATCTTCATAGTTTCTGTCTTTGATGTGTTGATCTTCATGTTGTATCTTCCACAAGATGAATTACAATGAGTTTTCATCTTCATACATTAGACATTCGATTATCTGCAAAAAGTAACTCATTCAGTGGGTTGTATTCTTCACTGTTCGTGTTTTCTTCATCTTCTGGGTATTCTTCTTGGTGATTGCGTCTGATGTTATTTTGTCTATATAACAGTAATGGTGATAGTACACAGCCTTGTTGAAAACTTATGTGGTTATATCAAATGATTCAATGAGTCCATTCGTTGTTCTTGCTACACTTTTGCATATATGGTACAGAGCTCTCACATTATCTAATAGTTGCTCCTGTAATCTGTAGTCTGCTAATACTGACCAAAGTTTATTTCTATCCTCTCTATCAAAGGTTTTTTTCTGGTCTATAAATACTATGTTTAGATCACTATCTTATTCAATTGTTATTTTGCTTAACTGTCTTAGGGTGAACAAAGCATCAGTACATCCCATTCCTTTCCTGAATCCAACACAATTGACAGGGTATAAATACAAGTAGATAGAATGGTAGGTTATTTTCTGTGATTGAAATGGAAAGATCAACAGTGCAGAACTGATGGAAACAATCAGACAAATACCAGTGGAACAATACATCAAGAAAAGATGCTGCCTTTAGATGGAACACACATCAAGGAATCCAGCTGGTAGCATTACAACAAAGGTCTTTGCTCTGGAATCCCCCCGGTAAGAGAAATAGAGGGAGACTGAGGGGAAACTGGAATAAAGAAGGCACAGAAAGACCTTCTTGAATGGATGACAGAGGAGAGGAAGGCGAAGCATGAATTTTTTGAAGACCTATCCTCCACAGAGAACCAAAGGGTAATGAATGAATGATGTGGAAAGGCAGTACTCTGTGGATTTCAGGCCAATACTGAGGGACAAAGAATGCAGCCACTAAGTCATAAATGATGCATAAAGAGGATTGTGTGTGGTAGTGGGGGTAGCAACCTCATCATGCAAAATAACTGCTACAGAACCCATCACTGCAAGAGCAAGCAAAGTGCTTAAGTGCAGACTTCCTGTAGAAAGGCCAACAGCTGCTGCCACTGTGGCAGCACCATACTATTTGAGGAAGACAAAAGTGACAATTCACTAAGAACCAACCTAGGGACAACGGAAGCCATTTTAAATTTTGAAATGCAGAGGACAGCAGCGTGTTCACGAGACTTTGAATTTTTTTTTTTTTTTTTTTTTTTTTTTTTTTTGCGTACGCCCGCTAATACTCGAGGCGAAATCTCAGGTTATTACTATGTCTAACCTGACATTGATTTTACGTGAGTATCCCTTTTTACTTGTACAGAGACAGGTGTCCCTCGCCATTCAGGCAAATACTCTCCGATTTCGGAGGTACCCATTGCAGCTGGGTCGGCTCAGGAGCCGCCAATCCCTGGTCGACAACACTCCTTCAAATGTCCTCGCCAGGTCTCGAGTTAATCCAGTCCAATTCCCGGTCGACGAAAAATCCTCAAATGCCGTCGCCCGGGTTTGATCCTGAATCACCCGGTCGCCAGAGCGGTGTTGTAACCCTGATGGAAAGGAGGGTATATTTGTAAATGTTCAATGGAACATGTTTATGGTTCACAGCCAAACTTCTGAACAGTATCATGTACAACAATCCAGTGTACACATTATTTATAATGAATGCCTGGAACAAGTTCTCTATCTCTATGAGGTGCAGCAAATGAGCCATGCCTTACAAAAATACATTAACATTTCACCAAAAAAAAAATAATATTGCAAGACTTCATAAACCTTACTCTTGTAGTGTTATGATGAGCAGTTGCTAAGTGTTTGGATTCAATATTTCCAGGAAATGGCATCCCTGTCTGGTTCAACCCAATTTAAACAGTCTACTTCTTATTAGAAAACTAGTATCAAATGTTAACATTATCCAAAAACATTATCAACAGTCAATATATTCAAGGACATTATTATCTGTAAATACACTCATTAACAATGTCAACTGTTCACACATCCAAGAACAATGCCAACTGTTAACACATCCAAGAACAATGTCAACGATAAACATATCCAAAAAATAAAATTAGTACATATCCAAGAACAATGTCAACTGTTCACATGTCCAAGAACAATGTCAACTGTTCATACATCCAAGAACAATGTCAACGGTAAACATATTAAAAAAAAATAACAAAAATAATACACATCCAAGAACAATGTCAACTGTTCACACATTCAAGAACAATATTAACAGTAAACACAACCAAAAAACAACATCAACAATAAACACATGCAAGAATGTCAGCAGTAAACACAACCAAAAACATCAACAATAAACATAATGCAAGAACAATGTTAACAGTAAACACAACCAAAAACAACAGCAACAATAAACATAATGCAAGAACAATCTCAACAGTAAACACAACCAAAAACTAATGCAACAATAAACATATTGTAAGAACAATGTCAACAGTAAACACAACCAAAAACAAATGCAACAATAAACATAATGCAAGAACAATGTCAGCAGTATACACAACCAAAAACAGCATCAACAATAAACATAATGCAAAAACAATGTCAACAGTAAACACAACCAAAAACAACATCAACAATAAACATAATGCAAGAACAATGTCAACAGTAAACACAACCAAAAACAACAGCAACAATAAACATAATGCAAGAACAATGTCAACAGTAAACACAACCAAAAACTAATGAAACAATAAACATATTGCAAGAACAATGTCAACAGTAAACACAACCAAAAACAAATGCAACAATAAACATAATGCAAGAACAATGTCAGCAGTATACACAACCAAAAACAGCATCAACATTAAACATAATGCAAAAACAATGTCAACAGTAAACACAACCAAAAACAACATCAACAATAAACATAATGCAAGAACAATGTCAACAGTAAACACAACCAAAAACAACAGCAACAATAAACATAATGCAAGAACAATGTCAACAGTAAACACAACCAAAAACAACAGCAACAATAAACATAATGCAAGAACAATGTCAACAGTAAACACAACCAAAAAACAACAGCAACAATAAACATAATGCAAGAACAATGTCAACAGTATACACAACCAAAAACAGCATCAACAATAAACATAATGCAAGAACAATGTCAGCAGTATACACAACCAAAAACAACAGCAACAATAAACATAATGCAAGAACAATGTCAACAGTAAACACAACCAAAAACAACATCAACAATAAACATAATGAAAGAACAATGTCAGCAGTATACACAACCAAAAACAACATCAACAATAAACATAATGCAAGAACAATGTCAACAGTAAACACAATTAAAAAAAACAACAGCAACAATAAACATAATGCAAGAACAATGTCAACAGTAAACACAATCAAAAACAACATCAACAATAAACATAATGCAAGAACAATGTCAACAGTAAACACAATCAAAATCAACAGCAACAATAAACATAATGCAAGAACAATGTCAACAGTAAACACAACCAAAAACCACAGCAACAATAAACATAATGCAAGAACAATGTCAACAGTAAACAAAACCAAAAACAGCATCAACAATAAACATAATGCAAGAACAATGTCAACAGTAAACACAATAAAAAAAAAACAACAGCAACAATAAACATAATGCAAGAACAATGTCAACAGTAAACACAATCAAAAACAACATCAACAATAAACATAATGCAAGAACAATGTCAACAGTAAACACAATCAAAATCAACAGCAACAATAAACATAATGCAAGAACAATGTCAACAGTAAACACAACCAAAAACCACAGCAACAATAAACATAATGCAAGAACAATGTCAACAGTATACACAACCAAAAACAACAGCAACAATAAACATAATGCAAGAACAATGTCAACAGTAAACACAATCAAAATCAACAATAAACATAATGCAAGAATAATGTCAACAGTAAACACAACCAAAAACAGCATCAACAATAAACATAATGCAAGAACAATGTCAGCAGTAAACACAACCAAAAACAGCATCAACAAGAAACATAATGCAAGAACAATGTCAGCAGTACACAACGGGCTGATCACCCGTTTGCCAGTCACTTCGATTACGGAAACAACAGCAAATGGATTGATTTGCCGTTGCCCTAAAGACGCCACTAGGCGTGATGGGAAACAATGGCAAAGAAAACCTATCTGCTGTTGCCCTAAGACGCCACTAGGCGTAATGGCCACTGACTGCTTTGACGGTCTGTGGCTAAGGACAGAAGAAGAATAAAGAAGAAGAATGTCAGCAGTAAACACAACCAAAAACTAATGAAACAATAAACATAATGCAAGAACAATGTCAACAATAAACACAACCAAAAACAGCATCAACAATAAACATAATGCAAGAACAATGTCAACAGTAAACACAACCAAAAACCACAGCAACAATAAACATAATGCAAGAACAATGTCAACAGTATACACAACCAAAAACAACAGCAACAATAAACATAATGCAAGAACAATGTCAACAGTAAACACAATCAAAATCAACAGCAACAATAAACATAATGCAAGAACAATGTCAACAGTAAACACAACCAAAAACAAATGCAACAATAAACATAATGCAAGAACAATGTCAGCAGTATACACAACCAAAAACAGCATCAACAATAAACATAATGCAAGAACAATGTCAGCAGTAAACACAACCAAAAACAGCATCAACAATAAACATAATGCAAGAATAATGTCAACAGTAAACACAACCAAAAACAGCATCAACAATAAACATAATGCAAGAACAATGTCAGCAGTAAACACAACCAAAAACAGCATCAACAAGAAACATAATGCAAGAACAATGTCAGCAGTACACAACGGGCTGATCACCCGTTTGCCAGTCACTTCGATTACGGAAACAACAGCAAATGGATTGATTTGCCGTTGCCCTAAAGACGCCATTAGGCGTGATGGGAAACAATGGCAAAGAAAACCTATCTGCTGTTGCCCTAAGACGCCACTAGGCGTAATGGCCACTGACTGCTTTGACGGTCTGTGGCTAAGGACAGAAGAAGAAGAAAGAAGAAGAATGTCAGCAGTAAACACAACCAAAAACAGCATCAACAATAAACATAATGCAAGAACAATGTCAACAATAAACACAACCAAAAACAGCATCAACAATAAACATAATGCAAGAACAATGTCAACAGTAAACACAACCAAAAACAGCATCAACAATAAACATAATGCAAGAACAATGTCAGCAGTAAACACAACCAAAAACAGCATCAACAATAAACATAATGCAAGAACAATGTCAACAATAAACACAACCAAAAACAGCATCAACAATAAACATAATGCAAGAACAATGTCAACAATAAACACAACCAAAAACAACAGCAACAATAAACATAATGCAAGAACAATGTCAACAGTAAACACAATCAAAATCAACAGCAACAATAAACATAATGCAAGAACAATGTCAACAGTAAACACAACCAAAAACAAATGCAACAATAAACATAATGCAAGAACAATGTCAGCAGTAAACACAATCAAAATCAACAGCAACAATAAACATAATGCAAGAACAATGTCAACAGTAAACACAACCAAAAACAAATGCAACAATAAACATAATGCAAGAACAATGTCAGCAGTATACACAACCAAAAACAGCATCAACAATAAACATAATGCAAGAACAATGTCAACAATAAACACAATCAACAGCAACAATAAACATAATGCAAGAACAATGTCAGCAGTATACACAACCAAAAACAACATCAACAATAAACATAATGCAAGAACAATGTCAGCAGTATACACAACCAAAAACAGCATCAACAATAAACATAATGCAAGAATAATGTCAACAGTAAACACAACCAAAAACAGCATCAACAATAAACATAATGCAAGAACAATGTCAGCAGTAAACAAAACCAAAAACAGTATCAACAATAAACATAATGCAAGTACAATGTCAACAGTAAACACAACCAAAAACAGCATCAACAAGAAACATAATGCAAGAACAATGTCAGCAGTACACAACGGGCTGATCACCCGTTTGCCAGTCACTTCGATTACGGAAACAACAGCAAATGGATTGATTTGCCGTTGCCCTAAAGACGCCACTAGGCGTGATGGGAAACAATGGCAAAGAAAACCTATCTGCTGTTGCCCTAAGACGCCACTAGGCGTAATGGCCACTGGCTGCTTTGACGGTCTGTGGCTAAGGACAGAAGAAGAAGAAAGAAGAAGAATGTCAGCAGTAAACACAACCAAAAACAGCATCAACAATAAACATAATGCAAGAACAATGTCAACAATAAACATAATGCAAGAACAATGTCAACAATAAACACAACGAAAAACAGCATCAACAATAAACATAATGCAAGAACAATGTCAACAGTAAACACAACCAAAAACAACATCAACAATAAACATAATGCAAGAACAATGTCAACAGTAAACACAACCAAAAACAGCATCAACAATAAACATAATGCAAGAACAATGTCAACAGTAAACACAACCAAAAACAACATCAACAATAAACATAATGCAAGAACAATGTCAGCAGTAAACACAACCAAAAACAGCATCAACAATAATCATAATGCAAGAACAATTGTGGCCATATGACCACCACCATAGCATTTATTTGTGCTAGAGTCTAGTCAAAATAATAAAATATAAAACTACCATTCGCTATAATAAGCAAGCAAGATTCTTAACTAATATAAAAATAACCCGAGACACTAAGGGCAGGATAGAGAGTGGTAGTAAATCGGCTAAGTCAGTTTTTGACACAATGCACGCTAATTTAGGTGGCAGTCGTCATGGAGAGTATGACGTAAATAGGAACAGCCCCAAACTTAGTAAGACCACGAGAAGGAATAACCAATAATAAATTGAATAGAATAATCACCAACCAACAGAAAGTAGCTAGCTAAGCACGCACTACAGAGGTCAGCTGCCAGGAAACTTAGAGCAAGCAGTTAGAAGAAATCAAGCCAAGCATACAGACGCGTTTTAGTGAGCGTCTGTCTTCTTCCTTTCTGGTACATGGGACCCAAAGATGCAGCAATAGAGAATGCAGTCAGCGACCCATAGCTTGACTGCTTGCATCAGGGTCAGCGAACCAGATCTGACCAAGACCCTACTCCACCTCCAGTGGTGGTCCTGGAAACAGATTGCATCACTGCAGTCTGGCTGAGAGAGTATGGATTGCAGAGGGAAGGCAAACCCGGTCCCAAAAAATGCTGTGCTGAAGTCGGATGTGTCGACCGAAAGGTGCAGATATCACAGCTCCGGCGCAAACAGACACAACGCAACCAACGTCCTTTTCAGGACGAACGAGGAAGAAGAAGAAGAAGAAGATTTGTGGTACACAAATATCATTCGTGAGGATTCGTTATGTCTTCAAATATACCTGCAGATGCAGAAGATTTGATTTGATAGGTATGAACATCTATCCATGCCATTGTCGGCTTGATGTTGCTTCATGTAAGTAGTTACAGATTTTGTCTTGATATTTTTTATTTCAGCCCAGCTCGTCTGATTTTAATGTCACACAAACCCTTATAACAAACTACAAAAGTGAAAAATGAAAGAAGCCCAAGATAATCAGGATTGTAGAAAGAATATAGAAGTGGCAAAGATAATCAATAAGGAGATACGTAACCCAGAGATAATCATACATACAAACTTAACAGATGTTGATGAAGCAGATGAATATTTTACCCCAGAATGGATTGAAATTAGAGGGGGAAAATATATAGTATATAAAGAACACTCTGGATGCATCGATATGAATGTTTGTCAAAGATTGTAAACATTTTCTGTTGGATTTGTTACATGCAAATTGCTATACAAAATAAAGTTTTGAGTTTACTTGACCTGGCTGTTGGAGATTTCCTTGCATGTTGGATAATGTAAAGAGTACATGTTTCATAATATAGTACACCACTAAACTCTCCTAACAATAACAACCAAAGAGGAATGGAACGAACCTATACCTTATAATACACCAAGAAAATTACATCTCTGGTGGTCTTCAAGCCAGTAAAAGATCTAACTTGGGATTGGAAATAAATATATGAAGCACACGGTTACATATCATTCATTGATGCAGGGACAGTCCGGTAACACAATGTCAGCAGTATACACAACCAAAAACAGCATCAACAATAAACATAATGCAAGAACAATGTCAGCAGCACAATGTCAACAGTAAACACAACCAAAAACAACAGCAACAATAAACATAATGCAAGAACAATGTCAACAATAAACACAACCAAAAACAACAGCAACAATAAACATAATGCAAGAACAATGTCAACAGTAAACACAACCAAAAACAGCATCAACAATAAATATAATGCAAGAACAATGTCAGCAGTAAACACAACCAAAAACAACATCAACAATAAACATATCCAAGAACAATGTCAATGGTAAACATATCCAAAAAATAACAAAAATAGTACACATATCCAAAAAATAACAAAAATTGTACACATCCAAGAACAATGTCAACTGTTCACACATTCCAGAACAATGTTAACGGTAAACACAACCAAAAACAGCATCAACAATAAACACATGCAAGAATGTCAGCAGTAAATACATCCAAAAACAATAACAGTAAAAACATCCAACAACAGTATCAACAGAACATATCCAAGATTAAGGTCAACAAACCAAATTCTCAAACTGGAAAGCAATCACAGATTGCAGCACTAAAAGCTTTTGGGTGCTCCTTAAAATGTGCAGCAAAAACTCAGTCGCTGTATTAATCTTTGTCTGGGTTTTCTCTTTCATCGCAGTGAACATCCTGAGATCATCAATGACTGCCTGATGATTGTGAAAAGCATTCAGTCAGTTAACCAATATTTAATGAATTAACATAATAACATACAGGTAAAATCACATCAGTAGTCAGGTAACAGAACTAACAACTAAATTACAAGTAGTAAGGGTGTAGCAAAAATGTGAATCTTGGACAATTAACAAACACATTTATTGCATTTACATAAATTTCAGTTCTGAAGAGAATGCTATGCATGTGGTAGACAGGAAGAAATAAAAAGAATAAATATTGTCAGAAAATAATATTACAAGATCAGAGATAACAACCAATACAACTTAGTTAGAGGAACAGATAATAATTTTAAAAAAGAATACAGAAGGCAAGAGCAACTTTCAATGAATTGGGAATTATACGCTACTGCAATGGGAAACATTAAAAAATCCCCCAGGTAAGAGAAATACAGGAAGACCAAAAATACACTTGGTAGAAAATTACACATGGATATGGCAAGGAATAAAGTAGACACGACAAGGAATAAAGTAGACACGACAAGGAATAAAGTAGACACGACAAGGAATAAAGTATACACGACAAGGAATAAAGTAGACATGACAAGGAATAAAGTAGACATGACAAGGAATACAGTAGACATGACAAGGAATAAAGAAGACATGGCAAGGAATAAAGTAGACATGACAAGGAATAAAGTAGACATGACAAGGAATAAAGTAGACATGACAAGGAATACAGTAGACATGACAAGGAATAAAGAAGACATGGCAAAGAATAAAGTAGACATGACAAGGAATAAAGTAGACATAATAATAATAATAATAAATTCTTTAAGCGCCAAACACGGCGCATAAGGCAGAAACCAGTGCTCTCCAGGTTGTTCGTTGTGACGCCACTCCTCTTAGCTCTTGCACATTATTTAGGCCCAACGTTCTTCCTTCTCTTATTATTGTAGTAGACATGACAAGGAATAAAGTAGATGTTAAGTTATTTTCGCGGGGGAGTTAAATATTTGAGATCCTCACACGTGAGTCTAGTATAGACGCACATTTAAGAGAATCTAAGTTAATTGTGTGTTTAATTATTTGCGTACCACTGTGCACCATGTTTGAATGGGTATGGCGCGGTTTGTTGCAGCAATCTGTTGCCATCCAGCAAATACACTGGAGGCAGATCCCAATATTCTCCATCTGACATAGACGTGATTTTCTCATGTACTTATCCTTGGTTCGGAAAGACACGATCATTATAATCATCTAAAAGATGAAGACGTTGCTCTTGAAGGAAACATGCCAAGACGCGCCTGATTTGAATGTTTAACCCAAAACGGCTCATTTTAAGTATCTCACCTTTGATACTTGGTTCTCCAGAATTGTTTATTGTAGAGCTTTGACTTGACCAGTGGAGTCAAGTCACTACAGCGTTGGAGTCATTATTGGATCTTCATATGTATGCTCAACGCTTTTGACATGATTGATTTTATAAACCTATGCATCCTACTACTTTGTTGCCGTAGTATTTCAGTTAACCTTCATGGGGTAACGGCTAGTGGAGTCAACCAAGGTCCAGGTCGTATATGATGGACTATGTACTTTGTCTACTACGAATTATAATTCAACTATGAATGTTCATTTTAAATAATGATTGCCTGTATCGTCGTCAACATAGTCAACATAGTCTGTACTCATTAAATGATGTCTCATCACCATGTACCCTACGAGTCCAATGTCTACTTTTCCCATTGAAAACAGTCACACAGTCTTGACTCATCATACAGTGTTACCAGGTCCCTATTGTCATTCAAAGAAACGGCCCACAGTATTCGCGTAATCTGAAGTACGTCAGCCACATTGATAGGCCCGACAAACCAGACAACAGCAATGCCAGTATAAAGACATAGACCGAGACAAAACCGTAACAGTAGACATGACAAGGAATAAAGTAGACATGACAAGGAATAAAGTACGCCAAGGCCGGTCCCAAGCCCGGCTGAAAAAAGGAGGGCGGCCTACATGGAGGCCGTAATGAGGCAGCCCCTCCACCATGCAAAGGCACAACAGGCCAATCACCTGTTTGCTTTTAAACTATGATTACGAGTAATATAAGAGAGAAAACCGGACTGATTCTAAAGGCGATGAACTGGAACGGACTACGACTTATGCAACATGGAACACAAGAAGTATAAACGGGAAAGAAGAGCTGGTGGAAGAGATGAGGAAAGCAAAACTAGAAATCCTGGCTATAACGGAAACAAAGAAAAAGGGACAAGGAGTCATGGATCTCGATGGCAACACGCTGTTATACAGTGGTGTACCCACATCTGAAAGAGCCAAAGGGGGTGTGGGTTGCATTGTGGCCAAAAACCAAAAAGATAGTATCAAGGGATGGAACTTTGTCTCGGAGCGCATTACGGTTGTAAAACTAAAAGAAGAAGAAAACATAGTCAACCTGGTCATAGTGTATGGGCCAAATGAGGATGAGAGAGCAGAGGTCAATGAGGAATTATTCGAGCTGCTTCAAAGGACAGTGGATGACTGCCTAGATGAAATTATCATGCTCAGAGATTTTAATGCCAGAGTTGGAAATGACCATTGTTACGCACATAATTTTTTCCTAAGACTGTGTGTGTAACTAAATCTGTATGAATTGTACACTTTGAATTTTTTGTAATCTAAGTCAGATAATCTTGTTTAAACTATGGGTACGTTGTACTACGAGAATTAACTTCTCTTGTTGGTTGACCCGTTGGTGATCTGTTCTTGTGTTTGGACTCGCTGAGTCATTTTTCGAACGATGTCTCCTTATACGGTAATGGTTGGTCAACTATTTCTTGGAATGATTGAAATCAGGATTGACTGTATTCCCATGTCCATTTAACTCATTAACTACCGCAAGCCGATGGGGGCGGCTTACGAAAGAAACACATTTGGACGGCAAACCGCTCCGATCGGCTTTCTAAGTTTAGTAAGATAACGAATGAAATATATGACGAAACACATTCTGATCTGGTTCGAGATTTTAATTTAACACCGGAAAACAACATTCCAAAGCGTGGGTAAATTTGTGTCTCTCAAAAGTGATATTATATTCATATTTATCACACGTTTCAGGTTAGTTACCAAATCGCAAAACTGTTTACTATGGCAACGAATGATAGCGCCACAAAAAACGCACGTACACCTCATCTAACTGCTGAACAGGCTAGAAACTTATTTCAGCAATTGATTGATAGCTCTAGCGACGATGAGGACAGTGAAAACAACAATGTGGACATTTATTCAGGTAGGCCTAGTGAATTTTATGGCAGTGATAACAGTAGTAGTGACAATTCAAGCAATGAAGATATTAGAAGTCCTGGGCCATCAGTGGGTCGTAAAAGAGCGAAAACCTCGGTTAGAGTTACCAATAGTGCAGAAAATACTGTAGGCCTAGGCCTAACTAAAATAAGAGAACAATGGGAGCAAGTGACTGAGGGTGAAACAACAAATAGTTTTTTTTTGGATCCAACTCATGAACCAGGTTTGCAAGCAAATCTTGATGCAACTTCCTCTGTGCTTGATTGCTGGCTTACATTGCTGACACCAGATGTTTTACATTCTTTGGTCAAAGTAATAAATGACTATGCTGAAGTAAAGAATTCAAAACCCCCATCTTCAAACAGATCTTCATCTGCTGCTTGGAAACCTGTCACTGACTATGAGCTTTTGAAATTTTTCGCAGTAACAACTGCGATGGGTTTAGATAAAAAGCCATCGGTAAAAGATTATTGGGCACATACACCTCATAATTATACACCCTGGTATGGCAATATGTTTTCAAGATCTAGGTTTGAAATAATTTACCATACAATGATGCATGTTGGAGATGCTGATTCAGAAGGGAAGGACAAAATAGAGCCTTTTTTAAATTTGTTCGTTGCGAAGTTCCAGGATGCATTTTATCCATTTCAGAATTTAGCCATTGATGAAATGGTTATTGGGTATAATGGACGCTGGAAACACAAGCAGTACAATGCAACAAAGCCAAGCAAGTATCACATTAAGACCTTTGGATTGTGTGATTCTGCCACTGGATATGTCTATTCTGTATTGACATACTTTGGGAAGAATACATCATATATTCTTGCTAATGACTCTACAACAAGTCAGGCGGTGAAGGTATTTGATTTCTTGCTGCAAGGAATTGGGAAGGGCCACCATGTATTTGCTGACAGATACTACACTGTGGATACACTGATAACCTATCTGTTGAGTAGGGGCATTCATTATACTGGCACAGTCAACATCAACAGAAAAAATTTTCCACTTCAACTGAAGACCCTCTCCCTCCATCACCGAGAAGCCAGGTGGTACAAAAATGGTGATGGATCTCAGATATGTGTTGCTTGGCGAGACAAAAAGGCAAAGAAACCATGTATTGTTGTGTCCACTGAAACATCAGTTGAGATGGTGCAAGTCACAACTCGACATCATAACTTAGTCGAAAAACCCAAACCAGTACACCAGTACAATTTTTGCATGAATGGATGTGACCACAATGATCAAATGGTAGCTTACTATGGCAATTTCCAAAGAAAAACTAGAAAATGGTGGAAGAAAATTTTCTACTGGATTATAGAGGTGTTCCAGGTAAATGCCCATATATTGTACACCCTCAGTCATGCTGATGAGAAGTCAGTGTCATTGAAATTTTTCAAAGACAAACTGATTGATCAGTTGACTGAGAAGGCTGCCTCCATAACTCCACCTGATCTAGTAGATACCAGTAGCAACAAGAAAGGTAGGAAATTGTTAGGAAACAAAGTTAAAAGATTTGAGGGTGCAAAGCACATTGTGGATTACACCGACAAAGATAGGAACTGTATAGTGTGCTCAACACCTGCGAAACGAGTCTGAACAAATTTTTATTGCATCGGTTGCCCCGAAAAGCCCCATCTCCATCCAAAGAGCTGTTTTAGGCTGTACCATACGCATGATCCTTCAGCTGTAACTTACTAAAGACATTGACATACTGTAAATAAGTTATAGATGTTGTGCTTTGTCAAAGGAGCTATTTATTCAAAATTTCTGAGATTTTTTGGAAGTGGTGTAGGTGTGATAATGTAAGTCATTAATAGTGTAATTATTAGCTATTGTGTGTGTTCTTGGGCTTGTTTTTCTTGTCATTGGATATACTACATGAAAATCACCAAGAAAAGAAATTAGCTGCCTCAGGAACAAGCAAGTTCCAGGTAAGTTGATAATTTAAAGAAAATGTTGCATGCTTTTTCTTTCTTTCAATCATTTTTCATTACTAATAATATCTAACATATTAAGTAAACTTTCCTTTTATCAGCTTTAGGCAACAGTACATTCATTTGTCATCAAAATGACATATCAGTAATAAAAATCTGTTTAAAATTAATAAATCTGCAGCTTAAGTTCTCCAAACAGTTACAGGGAGAAAATGAGGAAAAAATTTCAGACATTTTTTGGGAAGTGGCACAGGTGTGATAATGTAAGTTACCAATAGTGTAAATATTAGTCAGTGTGTGTGTTCTTGGGCTTGTTTTTCTTGTTATTGGATATACTACATAATAATCACCTTAAGAAAGGTATTACCTACCATAGAAACAAGAAATTTGAACATAAGTTGATAATTTGGAAACAAATTTGAATTGATTTTTGTCTGTCAATCATTTTACATTACTAATAATATCTACCATACTAAGTAAACTTTCCTTTTATCAGCTTTAGGCAACAGTACATTCATTTATCATCAAATTGACATATCAGTAATAAAAATCTGTTTAAAATTAATAAATCTGCAGCTTAAGTTCTCCAAACACTTACAGGGAGAAAATGAGGAAAAAATTTCAGACATTTTTTGGGAAGTGGCATAGGTGTGATAATGTAAGTTACCAATAGTGTAAATATTAGTCAGTGTGTGTGTTCTTGGGCTTGTTTTTCTTGTTATTGGATATACTACATAATAATCACCTTAAGAAAGGTATTACCTACCATAGAAACAAGAAATTTGAACATAAGTTGATAATTTGGAAACAAATTTGAATTGATTTTTGTCTGTCAATCATTTTACATTACTAATAATATCTACCATATTAAGCAAACTTTCCTTTTATCAGCTTTAGGCAACAGTACATTCATTTATCATTAAAATGACATATAATTCATAAAAATATGTTTAAAATTAAGAAAACTACAGATTAAATTCTTCATACACCTACAGAATGAAAATGGGAACAAAATTTAATTCGGCCACAGTGTGTTTTTTAATTCGGTAGTTAATGTGTTAAGGCGTGATTTTTGAACATAGCTTTGTTAGAATTGTTCTTCTTGATCGTTCGTTGTGAGTGTTAATCAGTTGTATGCGTTCTGCGCATGTCTAGACTTTGAAGTTTGATTTTGGTCTTCCGCCCAGCATGAATTGAGAAGATGTACTGAGTAGAGAGCGGACGCATCTGCGTCTTGTGATTTTGATAGGGAAGTTCATAGTCTTTTGTGAGTTAGTTATCTAACTATAGACTTTTCCCAGTATTATTCAAGCCGCCTGGAGGCATGTGTTCTGTGGTTGATTCCGAAGAAAGGTAATTCCTCTTTATTGAACTTTACGATACCATCTAGAAGTTCGACATTTTTTTTTGCTCTCTGCTCGCCTGTGTGATTCAAAATGGAGAGGTACTTTGATTAGGATTTCGCCACCGGTATCTTTATACCTGAACAATTTATATATATGGGTCGCTTTAGACCAACAGGACTATTGTCTGTGTTCCAGGATTCGCTATGCCAGCGATTACGCCTAAGTCAAAGGGTTAGACTTAGGAATGTGATAACGGTCAGTTCGACCTGTACTCCTCAATGCTATTTCTCGTGCAAACGATAACGGACTTATTTATTACACCTGATCTGCCAGCATCAGGAGAGGAGTAATGATTATTATGTAAGTGTACTGATGAAATGCAGCTGACACTGTTACACTATTGATAGTAATGAATATTAATGCATCCAGCTCTGTGCCATATTATTTCGACTGATTTATGAATAATAACTTTATGACACTGTGAACCTTGAACTGTTGTTTACGCTATGACTGATGAGGATTGGATCCTACATGTCTAGCAGTTGGCACCACTATCATTATTGAATGCTGAATTCGTTGAACTATGTTGTTTATGACATATATACAATGACTGTCTTGTGGCGTGCAATAAATGGTATAAAACGTCAATCGAAGTTACCATTTCTATGACTCTACACATCATGTTGCCTGTGCTGTACTCTGTGGACTATCCAACTACAACATACACAGCAACATCAAAAACCAGATAAGACACCCTACACCACAACTATAATATATCGGGTGTCGATAGGGGTGGTATTGAAGTTAGCCTAAATCCACCCTTATCATTTCATGGTGGTGTCACGAGGAGCGAATGAGTTTGTATTTCGACTTTCTATACTCATTGTCTGCACAGACATCGTTTGTCAATAGTCATGTGAAATTGACCAATTTTACAGAGAATGTTTACATAACAATAGACAAAGCTTGGCGTGAGCCCTTTAAACACAACAACATTCACCTGAAATGTTTTCACAAACACGCGGACATTACATCAACAGACTATTAGGAGTAAAGCAACGGACGTCCCGGGTGTGTTTACACAAAGCCAGTAATACCCAAGTATTATTTTGGTTAGTAATAGAACATAATGTGCAGTCGGCGACAGAAGGCCAAGTAATTTTACAATGCGTCTGGGGGTCAGTCGTTCAGACAAAGTAATATTGGATTAAAGGAGACACAAAGTCGGGGCGAAAGTAAATAGGAAAGAATAAATAACAACATGAAAGGAGGGTGAATACGAAAGTATAACGAGACGATAACAACACTGCACATGCCCCAAAAGACGACGCAGACAGATTGTCTGGGAGAGAAAAACAAGAAAACGATAAAAGCAAAATATTACAGAAATTTTACACGGTAATGAGGATTGAATGTCTGACTAAAGGAAAACAAACGAAGTTTCACATGACACAAGAAGCGACCCGAAAACTAGCCATAGGCGATTCAGACGATATATAACTCAACTATATTCATTGCTTGGCATTGCAAGAGAAGCAGTCCGCCAACCAAAACTTGGGTTCTCGATTTCACGAGAAAGAATCAAGACGTGAGTCAGTGAAATTCTTGATATGGACACCAAGTGGTAGAGACAGGGACCATCTGAGATAATTCAGCCTTTGTTTACTACGTTGTTGGCGTTAATCATAGGACAAGCTTTAGAGTAGGGCCGACCGAGATACTGCGACGACACGCATCTCACACGTAATTAACGGCAACAACCTACCAATACTCCACGGGGGTCAGAAAGGAATTTACCAGGCAGTGAAGGGTCTTTCTATCATCGACTACCCACACAGAAAAGTAAGCAGAAAATACCCAGAAGGAATGCTGCATTACTAATAGCTGTCCACGTGAATTTAATGATCAGAAGTTGCAGTGGAAAACGGACGATTGTTACAACTAGTGCCTTTGAGAAACCATAATCAAAAGTGGCAAGAGCAGACGGACGATTTTGTAAACCCAGTGCCTACAAAAATTATTGAGATCCTGAATTACCAGCAGTAATGGACAGATTCTCCCAGTAAAAATTGATGCGCCAACAAATACGAATATACAACATATTTCCATCATCATCACCACATGAGCAGACTATCAGCACAACGAAAGGACATCTGCATATCAGACGAAGTCTCACCCGCCTAACATTGCGTTCAACATCACACATGAACAAGACACCTTGGACGCTCGGGACAATGTCAACACTCGCATTGTGAAGGACAAAAGACCAAGCCGTGGACACCTGACGAGATCAAGTGGACCGTCCAGTGTTATTGTAGGCAGACAAAGACTTGTCCATTGTGTACAAACAACCAAAGTTTATTGACAGTCAGCAAGAGACCAAGAAAAACAAGATATCCTTTTTTTGTTAGTATTTAGGAGTTACTTACATTCATCTTCATCACATACATAGTATAGATTTAAGATTCATTTGTGTATTTTGCACTAACTATTATCTTTCTTCACAGGTGTAGTTAATGTCAGTCTTAGATGCATTTGCATTATTGTAATTGAATGTTGTTATATTTCAGTAAGATAATAAATGTTGTATTTGAGTTTACTTTCCCAACACACGTTATTACATATATAGAGAAGGAACGAAAGTGTGCGAAAGAGACATACTGTTCTTCCTTTCTTCCTCTTCTGTTCACTCAGTGTAATAGGGGAGGTGGGGGCTCGTTAGCATTATAATATAGAGAGAGGGATAGAGTGGTAGGAGTTATAGTGTCACGAGATACAGAATCACTGGGACTGTCTGCGGGGAATTCATCCCAGAGTCTTACATTCGCCTTCTTCACTCCTGCTGTCTATTTCCAATCGGTTGCCAGGCAAATCTGAGCCATTGACAAAGCCGGCACCACACAGATAACTCTCTCTGGTTAATCTTCGGGTTAACCCTGTGACAGGTGGCCAGAAGTTGGTTTAATCTGGTACCAGCACTCAAGGGACGCAACAAACCCAGACATCATACTACAAGACAACATTGCAGCTTCAACTACTACCTTGCATGAAATTTTTTGAAAGTACCCGGCGTTACTGACAGTTGATAATATTTTGAAACTACCCGGCGCTGCTCGGCAGTATTGCAGTTTTCCTACGATAGAAGGACAAGTACCGAGCGAATCGATTTCCTGAACTGTAAGGAAGAAGGACAAGTGCCGTAACAACTGTTCCGGTATCAGAAGCTCATTTTCCAGCGTCATGGCTGTCTATAGGAGCAGATGTTGATCAACGTTGGATCATTATCCTCAGAATGCTGATCTCAACCTGTTCTGCACCGTGCTGACGTTTTGGACACATAGAAGTTAAGTGGCCTGTTTTGTTTGTGAACTGTGCCCTTATATTCTAACTGAGCCTTCTGTACTTTCACACTTTCTCCTACTGTTTTCATGCTACATGTTTACATGTTATATGTTATTTGTATATTTATATGTTTATATTTCAGCGGGTTTCGGTTGGGTGGTGTCTTTCAGTAGAAGATACCACGTCACAGAGGTTTCTACTGTTAGCGTTTTCTTTAGGGACTGTGCAAATTTCCTATTGTGAAATTTGCTAGCGACAACAGTTGCCATATTTGTTTAGTTGTGACGAGTTGTGCTTTATTTTCGTTGTTTTTTGTAATATTTTTTTTCTTCTCTGTTCTTTAGTTCCGATTTCATTTGTTTGTATCTGTAGGTCTCCCCTTTTCTATTATTCAGTTCTATACACAATTTTTGTTTATACATTGTGACGTCATTTGTTTGTTTACTTTTTCGCATTTTGTCATCACATTCTTTGTGATATTTTCCTTTTAGTTCTGCTGTTTATTTAGTTGACTTATGCGAATGTTTTTGTATTGATCTTTGTTATTGTTTACATTGACTTTGATCTTTGTTATTGTTTACATTGACTTTGATCTTTGTTATTGTTTACATTGTCTTTGATCTTTGTTATTGTTTACATTGTCTTTGTTCTTTGTTATTGTTTACATAGTTCTTGAGTAGTTAGCTTTCACTATTGTTTTTATAGTGCACTTATCATAACTAACTGATGGTTTTTTTGCTTATGCACTATTGTAGTGCAGTTATGATAAATAACTGATGGTTATGCACTGATTTGTGTAGTGCACTGATGAGTAAGAAGTGACTTGTGATATTATTATACATTTGATAATACAAGTTTGGTGTCAAAGACTTGTTTCCCACAGAGATTGGGGTAAACATTGGGATTATACAAGTACTTTATTAAGTCTTGTTACTATTAAGTTTGAAATAAGATAATTAATTATTTCAGGTTTTGGACTCATATTTTAGACAACATGTCTACATTTGAGTACTTTATTGAGCAGGGTAAATCCCTTGGAAAGACTGGTGATAAATTAGAAGAATTTGCGACTGTTCAATATGCCAAGGCATTGAAGTCGGAAGAAAAGAAAATGAAAGAACAAACTGAAAAGAAAATAGAGGCTGAGAATTTAAAACTGCAGATGCAGGTGGAGGAAAAGAGATTCCAAATGGAAATGGAAAAACAAAAAAGAGAAGCAGAAGCAAAATCTGAAGAGAAAAAAACTTGAAAGAGAAGCTGAAGAAAAAAAACTTGAAAGAGAAACAGAGGCTGAAAATAGAAGACTTGAAAAAGAGATGGAAAATAAGAGACTTCAGGCTGAGGCTGAAGAGAAAAAGTTACAAAGAGAGGCTGAGGAAAGAAGGTTACAAAGAGAGGCTGATGAGAGAAAAGCAAAAATGGAGCATGAAGAAAAACTCTTAGCTTTAGAGTTAGAAAAGATGAAATTGTTGAACACTGGTAATGCTAATAATGTAGATAAGGGGTCAGATAAGACTAATGCTAAGGATTTCAAGCTTAATCTACCAGCATTTAATGCCTCCATTGATGACATAACATTTTATCTAGACAGGTTTGAAAATGCATGTAAGGTGCATAACATAGATAAAACACTATATGTTTATCAGCTGTCCAAGATACTTAGAGGTGATGCTTTAACTATGTTGGGCATGGTAGATGTGCCTGACAAGAACAACTATGAGGTTGTCAGAGCAGTCTTGTTAAAGAAGTACCAACTTGACGAAGACGGCTATCGTCTTCAATTTAAAAATATGTTGCCAGAAACTGGAGTGGAATTCTCTGAATTCATATCAAGGATACGTCTTACTTTTTCACGATGGGTTGAGCTGTCTAAGACAGAAAGTACATTTGAAGCTCTTATGGACTTACTACTTAGAGACAAGGTTATGTCTTCTGTAAATGAATCTTTTCTTTCCTTTCTTCATGAGCGTAAGCCTAAAAACATAAAAGAAATGGAAGAATACTGTTGCCAGTATGTGACTGCGCACCCTAACGTAACCGTTAGCAACTCTAAAGTAAAACAAGGTCTGCCAGTTGCTTCGGCAGCACCATATGGCCAAAACTTCAAACGTAAGTTTCAAGGTACTCAACATAATATTAATAGAAAGAGCAACCGAAATGATGATCAAAATTACAGCAATCAATCACATGGTGATTCTTCTTCGAATAACTGGAGACAAGCTGACACTCCTCGTTATTATGGATCTAATAATTTTAGACATTTCCGCAAAGGTAGTCAATATAGAGGTAACTATTTTTCGCGTAGACCTCAAAATCAATCTACTAGATTTTCAAATCAATATAGAGATGATAATGACAATTATGGAAGCTGGAACACTAACCATGATAACAATTACAGAGAAAATAATGATAATTTCAAAGGCAATAATGGTCGCGGTAGATCTCTTCATAAGAGAAAGAGATATCAGCAGACAAACTCGGTACAACAAGAATCTCAGGGGGCAGATAAACAGGTTAATGATAATAAAAACCCTAATGCTATAGGATGTTCTTCTTTTGACTTTGGTAGAGCAAATAAATGTCCCCAATGTAGTACTTTGTTCGAACCAACTACCGTAACTACTTTAAGCTGTGGTCATCCTCTTCCAGCTCTTCCTGCTAATGTTGCGCATGACGGGAAAGGTTCTCTTATACTACATAAGGGTCTTGTAAATAGTAATCCAGTCTCAATCTTGTTTGATTCTGGATGTACTACTGTTGGCGTTAGGCAATCTCTTGTAAATCCATCCTGTGCTACAGGAAAGGTCATCAAATGTGTCACATTTGGTGGCACTTTGGAAAAGTATCCTACTGCCATAATACATATTGCTACTCCTTTCTTTACGGGAGATGTCCACGCGTGTCTTCTTCCAAACCCTATTGCGGACCTTATTATTGGTCGTATTCATGGAGTTAGGGAATGTACCCCACAGCAAATTGCTGTTTGGGAAGAGCAAAACATGGAAGCTACCGATGCGGTGGTCACAAGAGCACATGCTCTGGATCCACCTCAAACTTCATTAACCGATAATGATGAAGTAGATAGCCAAGATAGTCACTTGATTATTTCACGTGACTCATTTATAAAATTACAAGAAGAAGATCCTTCTTTACAAAAATTCTTCATCCTAGCAAAAAAAGGTGATCCAAATCAGAATACTAATAGAAAGTCTTGGATTTCTATGAAGAACGGCGTACTTGTGCGTATGGTACAAGACTCGTCTACGTCCACTCATTCACAAATTCTTGTGCCTAAGAGTATGAGATTGCAAATATTGCAACATGCTCATGACTCGCAATGTGCTGGACATATGGGTTTTTCCCGTACAAAGTCGAGGGTTCTTGCGGCTTTCTTTTGGCCATTTGTGAGCAAGGACATACGAATTTACTGTCGTTCTTGCAAAGTATGTCAGGAGGTCAAATCTAAAGGACCACGACATGCTGCGCCTATCCAGGCTGCTGACATTCCTATTCGCCCTTTTCAAAAAATGGCAATAGATATTATCGGTCCTTTTAGAATTAAGTCGGCCAGAGGACATCAATTTATCCTTACATGTGTCGATATGTGCACACGTTGGCCAGAGGCTATACCTCTCAAGAGCATCTCAACTGCTGATATCGCGGACGCTCTTTGGCTGATATTTTCTCGCTTGGGTTTCCCCGGAGAAATATTATCAGACCATGGCACTCAACTTATATCAGACACTATGTCACAAGTAATGTCTATGCTACATATTAAAAGGTCTCTCAGCAGTATCTATCACCCAATGTCTAATGGGTTAGTTGAGCGTTTGAATAGGACACTAAAAACTTTACTTGGGAAAATAACTGAGGATCATCCTCAGGATTGGGACAGGGTTTTACCCGCGGCTCTCTTTGCCTATAGAGAGGTCCCCAATGAACACACAGGGTTTTCTCCTTTTGAACTTGTCTTTGGCGCGCAACCGCGCGGCCCCATGTCTTTACTTCACGATCTAATCACTGCCGATAATATTAGCGATGAGACTCAATCTTCTTATGAGTATGTCATTGCTCTTAGGCAAAAGATCATCGAGGTTTGCAAACTAGCAACTTCTTCATCCGAATTTGCTAAAGAAAAGGCAAGGCAGTTTGCAAATAAAAATAGATGTCTACGACAACTTTGTCCAGGTGACAAAGCATTCGTTCTTCTTCCGTCAAGGGAGAACAGACTTCTTATTGCATGGAAAGGTCCATATGCAATAGTCTCCAAAATTTCCGATGTCGACTATGTGGTCGATATTGATGGGAAACATAAAACTTTCCACATAAATATGCTCACGGAATTTCATGAAAGACCTGACTATTTGCAGCCTATTTTCCAGGCAATGGACAATTCTCAAGTACCTCATGGTCATTACTCATCCCTGTCAGTTATACAGGATGAGGAAACAACTTTTTCTGATGTCAATCTTCCACTTCCTATGGTCCCACTTCATTCTACAGAATCTTGGAAAAACGTTACCGTTTCTCCTAATCTTTCCGCTGAGGAACATCGACAAGTTTCTTCGATGTTGCAGACATTTCAGGATGTCCTTACAGACATCCCGGGACACACACGTCATTGAACATGACATAGTGCTTACTGACCATAATCCTATCAGAGTCAGACCCTATCCAATACCTATCCACTTTCAGTCACAAGTTGAGAAAGAATTGGATGAGATGATACGGTTGGAAATAATCGAACCATCTACATCACCATACTCTTCGTCTATGGTTATTGTTCGAAAGAAGGATAATAACATTCGCATTTGCGTAGATTATCGCAAATTGAACCAAGTTACGAAGTTCGATGCTGAACCTATGCCTTCATTGGAAGAGCTACTAAATAAACGTTCTAATTCTAGATTCTTTACCAAACTAGACTTGTCTAAAGGTTATTGGCAAGTCCCTTTAACTGAACGTGCCAAACCTTTTACAGTGTTTTCTACACCTAGGGGTTTATTCCAATGGAATTTCATGCCTTTCGGTCTTATGAACGCCCCTGCTACATTCGTACGCATGATGCGGCGAATTCTCGCATATCGTTCAGATGTCATAGCATACTTAGACGATATCTGTCTATTCAGTGATTCCTGGGAAGATCACTATTTGGGTTTATACGAATTGCTGTCTACTCTTCGCGAGTATAACTTGACTGCAAAACCCTCTAAAGCCTTTATAGGATTTAGTGAGATTTCTTTCCTGGGTCATCGGGTTGGTCATGGTCTTTTAAAGACAAAGGACCACAATGTTTCAAAAATACTTAACATTTCTGTCCCTAAGACGAAGAAACAAGTACGGAGTCTCTTAGGTTTGATCCAATTTTACGGACGATTCATTCCGAATCTGTCCTCCATTATGGCACCGCTTTCTACTTTATTGAAGAAAGGATCGCCTAATCTGATCCGCTGGTCTCAAGAATGTCAATCCTCATTGGACCAGGTTAAAACTCTATTTTCATCTCCACCTATCCTTAGGTTACCTACTATTGAGAAGACTTTTGTTCTTCGAAGTGACGCCTCGTCAACTGGGATTGGGGCAGCACTTATGCAGGAGTATTCTGATACTCTGCATCCAGTGATGTATATCTCTAGGAAATTAAATGCTGCAGAAAAGAATTACTCGGTTTTAGACCGTGAATTATTAGCTATGGTATGGTCTATTCTGAAGTTACAAAGATTTCTTCTAGGCGCACATTTCATTGTGGAAACCGACCAGAAAGCTCTTACTGCTATTCAGAGCAAAAACTTAAAGAGATCGAGGTCCACTCGATATGCCATAGCTCTTCAACCATTTCATTTCACGGTGCGAGCTATACGTGGTTCGGATAATGTGATGGCAGACATTCTGTCCAGGTGCCCACACGATTCCACATAATTCTTCTGTCATATATATTTCCTGATATACAGTTCAATACTATAATGACATATTAGCACATATTTTCTCACTTTTTGGGAATGTATAACGTTGTACCATGTAATTTCTTTTTTTTTCTGTTACCAATTTGATCATAACAGAAGAAGGCTTAGTTAGCGATATACGGGCCAAAAAAAAATCACATGGCCACATTTAGATATTGTATTTTAATGATTGTATTAAGAGATTTAGCAATTGTCTTAAAGATTTGTGTTATTGATATTTTCGCAGCACATTATTGAAGTCTGCGAGATTTTGTACATTGTGGAACTTTGAAGGTATCTAGTCCTGTGGCGGATTGGGAGCGGATGATGTCCACATCTTCTTGTATCGAGTATATTTATGTCTACGAGGAACAACACATGTATTTGTAATGATTGATAATACATTATAAATATCTTTTTGTTTGAATATGGGTAACATTATAGTGCGGTATATTAGTATGTTACACCGCTGTTTGCACAACATTGTATAATACTATGATCATGTAATTAATTTCATAGATTTGTATGAGTGTGAGTTGACTTTCATTATGATGTTGCCATCACTGTGGCGTGTGTTGGTGGCACCTTCCTGGAATATATACGCGTATACTTAGGTAAATTTTTTTTTCTCTAAGGATCTGAGATATAATCTCAGTTTCGCTCCATGCGTCGAGCTAGCTAGGCAATATATCTGCGCATCATACGTGCGTTAGGAGCCTAGGGTTTTTTGGTTCCGGCTCCAGGATTCAAAAAAAAAAAGTTTCATATTACAAAAAAATCGATATGGTTATTTAATATGGGAAAAATATAGACATGCATCCATCTGTGTATGAAAATGCTGTTTATTGTAAAAGCGAGATAATCCATGTTTGATTCACACTTTTGATTATAGGAGTAATCGGTCTGGATATCGATCCAGCGCAAGAATAGTACGCTTGCGTTTGTACTTAATTTTAGGGCCAGAAAATATATTAATTTGCTTATTGTGTTTATGGCCTGAATTCATATGTATTACATATTATTAGTACAAGTAGAATCAGTCCTATATTGTATATTTTGGATGGGTATGAGGGACTAGATTCTTGTTAGCGGAAGTATGCGTTGTCTTAACAAGTCGTGATGAGTTCCGATGTACTGCTAAGAATGGCGGGGTACGTTTTTCAAGAGCTGGTCCCTTCGTCAAGAAAAAATGTCTTACGAAGTGGTTTTTTTCTTCTGGAGGAGATAGTGTCTCTACGATAGTTTGTGTTAGAGACTCTCCTTATGTCAGTATATAGATGATTCGGACTCCAGGTAAACCCAGCTCGTATTTTTGATGATCTCTCGTCGGTTAGGCCTAGCTTGACTTTTGGGTGCTTCGATATGCTAGTGTCGTGTTTTGTATCGACGAAGATGACAGATTTTCCTGCAGCGGTTATGGCTACGTGAACTAACCTGATCACCGTAGTGCTGCATGGAACCATTCATGAAATCCTTTATATATCCATTGTAAATTAACTTTGGCTGATATTCTTCCTATGAATGAGTGAACGACAACTCAGGAAGGTAGCCATGTTGGATTTCGGTCATCGTCTGTTTTGATCACTGCCAAGAGAACAGATTATTTATCTTATTATCGGACAGTGACAGAGAGATCTCAATCCTGCTAGAAACCCCCTTTTCGTGGTTTCATAAGATGATGTATCATGACATTGAACTTTGATGTACTACCCATTATTTCTGCATGTGTCATGACTTCAGATCTGCTATGTATACCTACAAATTGTTATGTCAACAAAGCCTGATGTACTCGTATGTCCCAGTGTGTACGTCTGAATAAATTGAGTAAACTAAGATTCCAGCAGTCTGCATTGGTGCCTTGTAGACACATGTGTATGAGTGATTATATTGGTCAGCACACGAACAGTACACCATTCGCGGTAATCACACTCTACACTACTACTTCATACATACACCATCCTGCGTCGGCTGAAGTGACCAAGTTTAGGGCCTGCTTCCCCTGGAGCCTTTGCCTTCCCTAACTCAGGACTAGGGTGAGTTACCCATTTACAGCTGGGTAGACTGGAGCATGCCTGATCTCAACAACACACCACTCTTCCTTACAGAGCAGACAGACTGATACTTTACAGTGGTGTACTACAGGTGTAGTAAGAAATAACGTCTTTACAGTGGCGAGCCAGATTCCTGGGTCCAGCTTACGCAGTTTTGTGTTGAGAATCACAGTTTACAGCTGAAAGAACATTTGTTTGAACACATCAACACCAGTAGGACAGCTTGACCTGTATTACCGATAGGATGCTGTATCTAGGTCAGCACTTGTTGACAGTTTTTCGCTGTACAGACAGTATTACACAGGACAGTGGTATCAAGTGTAGAAAATATCTGGAGCAATATTGTTGACATTTCTCAATGTACAGAAGAATCGCAGTGTTGCTGAATAAAGTGCATAGTTCATCGTGGGATCTTCATATGCTCAACAGAGAAAAAATTGACAGTGTAATAGTTTAAACTTAAGTCTATTACTGAATAAAGTGGCAAGTTAGTATTATTTAAATAAACTGTGCCTACTTTACAACACTATACTGGCAACACATTCCATTCATGACATAAAATGATATTGTATGCTATATGCTATTTATGCTTACATGTTATTTGTTGTGTATTAAATTAGTTTATATTCTGTGTGACTAGAACAGGAAATACCGAGTAATATTGGTCTTGTTCTGGCGTTCGATAGGGAGCAATTTCTTAATTGAAATTTGCTTGCAACATAGTTTGCAAATATTTGGTTAGTTGTGACGACTGTTTCATATTTGTATTTGTAACATTTTTTGTGTTCCTTAGTTTTGTTTGATTTGTTTGTATAATTGTAGGTCTCATCTTTCCTTTCATTTCAGTTTTTTTACACCCTTATGTTTATACACTGTAGCGTTATTTGTCTTGTTATCTTATGGCAGTTATCATCACAGGTTCTGTGATCATTTTTTTCATTTCCCCTATTTAATTTAATTTGATCTCTGCAAATGTTTTCAGATTGTCTTTTCTTGTTTGTCATTTGTAATGTCTTTAGTTGACATATGACGTATAGTGGTATACACTGATAGTATAGTACAGATCAGTACTTTCTGATTGTTATTGGAAAAGGGAAATATTTTTTTTCCACAGGTACTCAAGTGATCTTTGATTACATTGAGGTATACAAGACCTTTGTAAGGCTTGTCTCCCAAAGTTATTGGAAAAGGGAAATTTTTTTTTTTCCACAGGTACTCAAGTGATCTTTGATTACATTGAGATATACAAGACCTTTGTAAGGCTTGTCTCCCAAAGTTATTGGTAAAGGGAAATATTTTTTTTCCACAGGTACTCAAGTGATCTTTGATTACAGTGAGGTATACAAGACCTTTGTAAGGCTTGTCCCCACAGTATTTGAGATACAATTATTGTTGTCCACAGGTACTCAAGTTATCATTGGTTATTGTAAACCATACAAGTTTGGACTAAGACTAAGTCTAAGGTATAGACTTGTCTCCCATTAACAAAGAGAGTAATTTATTTACTTTTTCAGGTTTCTGATTTAAGAAGACAATATGTCTACCTTAGATTATTTCATTACACTAGGAAAATCTTTTGATAAGACTGGAAAAGACTTAGAACAATGGGCTGTTGCTCAATATGACAAAGCATTAGCTGCAGAAGAGAAAAAAATTGCTGCTGCTGTTGAAGAAAAAAAAAATTGCTGCTGAGGAAAAAAAAGCTGCGGCTGAGGAGAGAAGACTTCAAATAGAAGAAAAAAAAAGCTGCTGCAGAAGAAAGGAAAGCCTTAGCTGAAGAAAAAAGATTAGAAAAAGAAGCTGATACTGCTGCTGAACTTAAGAAATTGCAGATGCAAGTGGAGGAAAGGAGATTTGAGGCAGAACAGAAGAAATTAGAAGCTGCTGCAGAACAGAAAAAACTAGAAGTTGCTGCTGCTGCAGAACAGAAAAAACTAGAAGCTGCTGCAGAACAGAAAAAAAACTAGAATTTGCTGCTGCTGCAGAACAGAAAAAAACTAGAAGCTGCTGCAGAACAGAAAAGATTAGATAGAGAAGCTGAAGAGAGAAAAGCAATAAGAGAACATGAGTTTGAATTAGAGAAATTAAAATTGACATGTATGAGTAATGTTAATCAGGCATCTGGTGGTAATGGTAAACCCTTTGTGTACAAGGTCAAAGTACCAGCGTTTAACCCTACCAGTGATGACATAACATTTTGGCTTTCTAGATTTGAACGGGCTTGTCGATCTCATAATGTTGACAAATCACAGTATGTGAATCAGTTGTCTGAAAATCTAAAAGGGGAGTCTCTGAGTAAGTTATATTTTGTTGAAGAGGCCGACAAAGACAATTATGATGCTGTTAGGGCAGCTTTGATAAAGAGATATCAGCTGTCTGAGGAAGGTTACCGTCTTTTGTTTAAAACAATGAGACCTGAGGTAGGTGTAGAATTCTCAGATTTCATCTCAAAAGCACGAATTACACTTTCACGATGGATTGAATTATCCAAAACAGAGAAAACATTTGATGGTCTTACAGATTTATTGCTAAGAGACAAGGTCATGTCTTCTGTAAATAAATCATTCCTAGAGTTCTTACATGAGCGTAAACCTAGTACAATAAAGCAAATGGAAGAATATTGTGACCAGTATGCCACGGCACACCCTGACATGATTCTTAGTAACTCTAACATTAAAGAGAGTATGCCAGTTGCTTCGGCAACAGAATATAATCAGAATTACTCACACAAATTCCAAGGAGCTAAAAATAAATTTGATAAAAAGGTTAACTGGGATAAGTATCAAAACCAAGATAACCACTCAAATCAGGGTTCTTCTTCGAAGAACTGGAATCGGGCTGATAGTCCTCGACACGCGAGGGGTACCCATAATGTTAGAAATTCTCGGAAAGGGAGTAGCTATAGGAACTACCCAAGTGCTTCATGGAGACAAAAGAAACAATATTACAGGGATACTCAATATAACGAGCATGATGATTATGATCATGAATATTATGATTCAAACCCAAATAGGGGTTATAACAGAGGCAATAATAATTATAGAGACAATTATAACCGAGGTAGATCACAACACAAAAGACATGGTAAATCTTATTACCAGGCTAACTCTGCACAACAGGAGTTCCACGACACCGATAACACTGACAAACAACATTTTTCTTTCTTATATAAGAATAAGTGTTCTTAGGTCAGTTTCTTGCGCTGATTTCAAATTTGAAATCCGTTTATCTCTATCACGTCGGGTTCTTAAGATATTTGTGAATAAATAGGTTTTTGGGAAACCGTTATTTGCTCAGTTTCATTTTTACTATATAACTTTTTAAAAATTAATAAAATGCAAAATAATTCTACTTTTTATACTGCTAAAAGATGCATGACATATGTTACGTTATATTTCAAATAGTTACTGTATTTTTGAAATAATTCTGAGTGAAATATGGCTTCTAGAAGTTGTAGAAATTCGGCTGATCTGTTCTGTTATGTGTGCGGATATTTTACCGATCGTGTTCACCAGAAAAACTTTACACCATTGCTAAAGAAAGCATATGAACTTTATTTCGATTCGAAAGTTGATGATGCAAATAAATCTTGGAAGCCAAATGCAGTTTGTTCGACTTGTGCAAATACATTGGCAGGTTGGTTACGAAAATCGCCAAAGCATAAGTCGATGCCTTTTGGAGTGCCAGTAATATGGCGTGAACCGACAAATCACGCTACTGATTGTTACTTCTGCTTGACAAATATCTATGGTTTCACTTTTAAAACTAGAAAGTCTGTGGTTTATCCAAATATTGAATCGGTTTAGAAACCAGTGCCTCATGATCCAATCACGTGTCCGATCCCAGTTCCACCAGAACAATATCCGTTGGACGTGAATGAACCATCAGAAAGTGATAGTTTACCTGCTTTAGAAACTAATTCTGACTCGGATTATGTACCGGTGAATGATGGTGTTCACTTAATTAACCATTCAGAACTTTCAGATCTAATACGTGATCTCGCTCTCACCAAAGGACAACCGGAATTACTCGGTTCGCGACTCAAAGAATGGAATCTTTTAGCGCCCAATACTCCGATATCGAAATTTCGTCATAGACACAGAGAACTTGTTCAATACTTTGAGATGGATGATGACATTTGCTATTGCAAAGATGTAAAAGGTCTAATGGTGCACCTCGGTCATGAGCACATAGTCAACGAATGGCGACTTTTCATCGACTCTTCCAAGACTAGTCTAAAAGCCGTGTTATTGCATAATGGAAATTTATTTTCATCAATTCCAGTCGCCTACTCTGTTCATATGAAAGAAACTTATGACAATATGGCTATACTTTTGGCAAAAATAAAGTACAATGACTACCAATGGCGGATTTGTGGAGACCTAAAGGTCATTGCAATTCTCACATGCATGCAGACTGGGTATACTAAATTTTGTTGCTTCCTATGTGAATGGGACAGCCGCAACAGACAAGAACATTGTGCAAGAAAGGTGTGGCCTATCAGGGATCATATGCAGCTCGGGCATAAAAATGTAATACAAGAGCCATTAGTTAACAAAGACAGCATCATTTTACCACCGTTACATATAAAGTTGGGGCTCATGAAGAATTTCGTAAAAGCGTTAGATAAAACGAGCAAAGCTTTCACTTATCTTCGAGAAAAGTTTCCGCAAATTAGCGATGCAAAGATAAAGGAAGGTATCTTTGTAGGACCTCAGATTAGGAAAGTTATTGCAGACAAACAGTTCGAGAACTTGTTACATAGTAGTGAACTTCGCGCATGGATGGCATTCAAATCGATCGTCGATAACTTTCTGGGAAATCACAAATCTGTCGACTATGGGCATATTGTTAAGCAGTGCATAGATGCATACAGAATTATGGGCTGTAACATGTCCTTCAAAATCCATTTGCTCGATTCGCATCTTGACTTTTTCCCTGACAACCTTGGCGAAGTCAGCGATCAACATGGAGAACGATTCCATCAAGATATCGCCGTAATGGAGTCACGTTATCAAGGACGGTGGAGTGTGACCATGCTTGCCGATTATTGTTGGATGCTTCATTGCGATGTACCACATGCCATTCACCGACGAAAGTCGACTGGAAAGAAATTAAAGCCTACATAACTGTTATACTTCTTGTACAAATGATGTTGTAATACTGTATGCGTTGTTAAAAAACTTCAATTGCGTATTTCTAGAGATCCCGACCTGATAGAGAAAAACGGTTTGCAGATTTAAAAACAGCGCATTAAAATTGACCAGAAAAACATAGAAATGTTAGAGAAAGAAAAAAAATTTTTTTTTTTGTTAGTCAGTGTAATCAGAATAATGATAAAAAAGACTCCAATAGTGTAGCAAATTCCGCTTTCGATTTTGCTAGAGCATCTGAGTGTTCGCAATGCAAAACATTATTCGATCCAACCACAGTTTCTACTTTAAGCTGCGGTCACCCACTTCCCGCTCTCCATGCGTCAATTGCGCATAATGGAAGGGGTGCTCTTGTCTTTAATAGGGGCCTAATAGATGGTACTCCGGTATCAATTCTTTTCGACTCGGGGTGCACTACCATTGGAGTGAGGCAATCACTCGTAAATCCTTCTCGAGCTACGGGCAATATAGTCAAATGTGTAACATTTGGTGGCACATTGGAGAAGTACTCCACTGCCATTATCAATATTGCTACACCGTTCTTTACAGGAGAGGTGCAAGCATGTCTCTTGCCGAATCCGATCGCTGATCTTATCATCGGTCGCATTCATGGAGTGAAAGAATGCACTCCACAGCAAATCTCTAATTGGGAAAATGTTAATATGCAATCTGCTAATGCAGTAATCACTAGGGCTCAAGCTCTCAATATGCCACAATCTTCACATTCTGAAGATAATGATGCGCAGATCCAAGATGATCCCTTGGAGATTTCACACGATTCCTTTATTAAACAGCAGGAAGATGATCCTACTCTAAAGAAATTCTTTACTCTGGCAACAAAAGGTGATCCGAATAAGGATACAAATCGTAAATCTTGGATTACGATGAAGAATGGCGTACTTGTACGTATGGTACAAGACTCCGCTAAGTCCATTCATTCTCAAATCCTTGTGCCTAAAAATATGAGAGTTAAAATTTTACAGCACGCTCATGATTCGCAGTGTGCTGGACATATGGGTTTTTCCCGTACTAAAGCTAGAGTTCTTCAATCTTTCTTTTGGCCTGCTGTGAATAAGGACATACGAATCTATTGTCGATCTTGTAAAGTATGTCAAGAGATTAAATCCAGAGGTCCACGCCATGATGCACCTATTCAGGCTGCAGACATTCCCATTCGGCCATTTCAAAAAATGGCGATAGACATCATTGGTCCATTTAAGATAAAGTCTGCTAGAGGACACCAATTTATTCTGACGTGTGTTGATATGTGCACACGTTGGCCGGAGGCTGTTCCTCTAAAGAGCATAACTACTGCTGATGTCGCAGATGCTCTTTGGTTAATATTTTCTCGTCTGGGGTTTCCAGCAGAAATATTATCCGACCATGGTACCCAACTTATATCGGATACCATGTCTCAAGTAATGTCGACTCTGAAGATAGAGAGATCGCTGAGTAGTATTTATCATCCTATGTCCAATGGGATGGTGGAACGTTTGAATAGAACTCTGAAAAACCTACTAGGTAAGATAACAGAAGATCATCCTCAGGATTGGGATAGGGTTTTACCCGCGGCTCTCTTTGCATATAGAGAGGTCGCCAACGAACATACAGGATTTTCTCCCTTTGAACTTGTCTTTGGCGCGAAACCGCGAGGTCCTATGTCCTTACTTCATGATCTTATAACTGCTGATAATATTGTCGATGACACAAAATCCTCTTATGAATATGTCATCGCACTTAGACACAAGATTATTGAAGCATGCAAATTGGCAACTGCTTCTTCTGAATTTGCGAAACAGAAGGCAAGGGAATTTGCCAATAAAAAGAGATGTTTGCGTCAACTTTGTCCAGGTGACAAAGCATTTGTCTTGCTACCTTGTAGGGAAAATAGACTTCTCATTTCTTGGAAAGGTCCGTACGATATAATATCAAAGGTTTCCGATGTTGACTATATCGTCGATATTGACGGGAAGCGTAAAACCTTCCACATCAACATGCTCACGGAATTCCATGAACGTCCTGATTATTTACAACCTGTTTTCCAGGCAACGGACGATTTTCCAGTCCAACATGGACAGTACTCATCTCTGTCAGTAATACAGGATGAGGAAACGAGTTTCTCGGATGTAAATTTACCTTTTCCAATGATTCCTCTTCACTCTAATGAATCATGGAAAGATGTTGCAATTTCTCCAGAATTATCTCCAGGAGAGCAGAAACAAGTTTCTACTATGTTAGAACAATTTCAGGATGTCCTTACTGACATTCCTGGTCAAACGGATGTCATTCAACATGACATTATTCTTACTGACCATAGTCCTATAAGAGTCAGACCGTATCCTATCCCGATACATTTCCAAGCACAGGTAGAGAAAGAGTTAGATGAGATGATAGAGTTAAAAATTATTGAACCATCCACATCAGCATATTCTTCGCCGATGGTTATAGTACGGAAAAAAGACAATAACATACGTCTTTGCGTGGATTATCGCAAATTGAATCAAGTGACTAAATTCGATGCTGAACCTATGCCTTTACTAGAAGAGCTACTTACGAGACTATCGAATTCTCACTTCTTTACTAAACTCGATTTGTCTAAGGGATATTGGCAAGTTCCACTATCCGAACACGCCAAACCGTTTACTGCTTTTTCGACGCCTAGGGGTCTATTCCAATGGAATTTCATGCCTTTCGGTCTTATGAACGCCCCTGCTACATTTGTACGCATGATGCGTCGAATCCTATCTCATCGCTCAGATGTCATTGCGTATCTTGATGACATCTGTCTTTTCAGTGATACTTGGAACGATCACTATAATGGTATAAATGAACTATTGTCTATCTTACGCGAGCATAACCTGACAGCGAAACCATCGAAAGCATGTATTGGTTTTAGCGAAATATCTTTCTTAGGACACCGTGTTGGTCATGGGTTCCTAAAAACAGAAGACCATAATACAAGTAAGATACTTAACATTTCTATTCCTAAGACTAAAAAGCAAGTACGAAGTCTCTTAGGTCTAATACAATTTTATGGACGATTCATACCGAATCTGTCCTCCATTATGTCACCTCTTTCTTCCTTGCTAAAGAAAGGGTCTCCTAATGTAGTCCATTGGACTCAAGAATGTCAATCCTCTTTGGATAAGGTTAAAACTATGTTTTCTACTTCACCTATCCTAGTATTACCTTCTAAGGATAAGACATTTATTCTTCGTAGTGACGCTTCATCCACCGGGATTGGAGCTGCACTAATGCAAGAGTACTCTGGAACTCTGCATCCTGTGATGTATATTTCTCGGAAATTAAATGCCGCAGAGAAGAATTACTCGGTCCTAGACCGTGAATTATTGGCTATGGTTTGGTCAATCCTTAAACTACAAAGATTTCTTCTGGGCGCGCATTTCATTGTGGAAACTGACCAGAAAGCTCTTACGGCTATTCAGAGTAAAAATCTGAAGAGCGCGAGATCAACGCGATACGCGATTGCTCTACAGCCATTTCATTTTTCGGTGCGAGCTATCCGTGGGTCAGAAAATGTGATGGCAGATATTTTGTCTAGATGCCCACATGATTCATAACTGTTATACAGCTTTGATACAATTGTTTCTATGTTGAAATGTGTACACATATGTAATATATCATATATTGATTGTAACACTACTTAGCGGTTCATGGATATTTATTCACCGCTGATTTTTTCAATGTTTTTCGTCTTTGATGATCATGATGTTAAGATATCTTAGATGGAATTTATGTATAAACTAATGTGGAAATTGTGTCATTGCTAATATTGTAGTATGCGTTGGTGACACCTCTCTGGAAATATTAATACTTAGAGAAGTGCTTTCTCTAAGGTCACAAAACTTATGCTTATCATCTGCGCATTGTTATTGGTGCGTTGTGAGCCTATTGTATGTTGCTCCTAGATGTATTTCAAAAAAAAAATGTACCAATTTTTTTTTTTCCCGAGGGGTGTGGTAATCTGTTGCGTGCATATTTTTGACGCACATATTACAAAAAAAATCGATATGGTTATTTAATATGGGAAAAATATAGACATGCATCCATCTGTGTATGAAAATGCTGTTTATTGTAAAAGCGAGATAATCCATGTTTGATTCACACTTTTGATTATAGGAGTAATCGGTCTGGATATCGATCCAGCGCAAGAATAGTACGCTTGCGTTTGTACTTAATTTTAGGGCCAGAAAATATATTAATTTGCTTATTGTGTTTATGGCCTGAATTCATATGTATTACATATTATTAGTACAAGTAGAATCAGTCCTATATTGTATATTTTGGATGGGTATGAGGGACTAGATTCTTGTTAGCGGAAGTATGAGTTGTCTTAACAAGTCGTGATGAGTTCCGATGTACTGCTAAGAATGGCGGGGTACGTTTTTCAAGAGCTGGTCCCTTCGTCAAGAAAAAATGTCTTACGAAGTGGTTTTTTCTTCTGGAGGAGATAGTGTCTCTACGATAGTTTGTGTTAGAGACTCTCCTTATGTCAGTATATAGATGATTCGGACTCCAGGTAAACCCAGCTCGTATTTTTGATGATCTCTCGTCGGTTAGGCCTAGCTTGACTTTTGGGTGCTTCGATATGCTAGTGTCGTGTTTTGTATCGACGAAGATGACAGATTTTCCTGCAGCGGTTATGGCTACGTGAACTAACCTGATCACCGTAGTGCTGCATGGAACCATTCATGAAATCCTTTATATATCCATTGTAAATTAACTTTGGCTGATATTCTTCCTATGAATGAGTGAACGACAACTCAGGAAGGTAGCCATGTTGGATTTCGGTCATCGTCTGTTTTGATCACTCCCAAGAGAACAGATTATTTATCTTATTATCGGACAGTGACAGAGAGATCTCAATCCTGCTAGAAACCCCCTTTTCGTGGTTTCATAAGATGATGTATCATGACATTGAACTTTGATGTACTACCCATTATTTCTGCATGTGTCATGACTTCAGATCTGCTATGTATACCTACAAATTGTTATGTCAACAAAGCCTGATGTACTCGTATGTCCCAGTGTGTACGTCTGAATAAATTGAGTAAACTAAGATTCCAGCAGTCTGCATTGGTGCCTTGTAGACACATGTGTATGAGTGATTATATTGGTCAGCACACGAACAGTACACCATTCGCGGTAATTACACTCTACACTACTACTTCATACATACACCATCCTGCGTCGGCTGAAGTGACCAAGTTTAGGGCCTGCTTCCCCTGGAGCCTTTGCCTTCCCTAACTCAGGACTAGGGTGAGTTACCCATTTACAGCTGGGTAGACTGGAGCATGCCTGATCTCAACAACACACCACTCTTCCTTACAGAGCAGACAGACTGATACTTTACAGTGGTGTACTACAGGTGTAGTAAGAAATAACGTCTTTACAGGTACGTTGTACTACGAGAATTAACTTCTCTTGTTGGTTGACCCGTTGGTGATCTGTTCTTGTGTTTGGACTCGCTCAGTCATTTTTCGAACGATGTCTCCTTATACGGTAATGGTTGGTCAACTATTTCTTGGAATGATTGAAATCAGGATTGACTGTATTCCCATGTCCATTTAAGGCGTGATTTTTTAACATAGCTTTGTTAGAATTGTTCTTCTTGATCATTCGTTGTGAGTGTTAATCAGTTGTATGCGTTCTGCGCATGTCTAGACTTTGAAGTTTGATTTTGGTCTTCCGCCCAGCATGAATTGAGAAGATGTACTGAGTAGAGAGTGGACGCATCTGCGTCTTGTGATTTTGATAGGGAAGTTCATAGTCTTTTGTGAGTTAGTTATCTAACTATAGACTTTTCCCAGTATTATTCAAGCCGCCTGGAGGCATGTGTTCTGTGGTTGATTCCGAAGAAAGGTAATTCCTCTTTATTGAACTTTACGATACCATCTAGAAGTTCGACATTTTTTGTTGCTCTCTGCTCGCCTGTGTGATTCAAAATGGAGAGGTACTTTGATTAGGATTTCGCCACTGGTATCTTTATTCCTGAACAATTTATATATATGGGTCGCTTTAGACCAACAGGACTATTGTCTGTGTTCCAGGATTCGCTATGCCAGCGATTACGCCTAAGTCAAAGGGTTAGACTTAGGAATGTGATAACGGTCAGTTCGACCTGTACTCCTCAATGCTATTTCTCATGCAAACGATAACGGACTTATTTATTACACCTGATCTGCCAGCATCAGGAGAGGAGTAATGATTATTATGTAAGTGTACTGATGAAATGCAGCTGACACTGTTACACTATTGATAGTATGATGATAGGAAACTCTTTACAGAGCGATACAACAGGAAGCAATCTGATCATCAGAAGAAGTCCCCCCGTCCGACAAGTGTTTCGGCCCTATATACTCCTTTACATTCTAAGGGGGGGCGGGCCCACTTGGGTCATGACTCCCAAGCGTCTCAGCTTCCTGTTGTCTTGCATCAAAAATGAACCCATTTCACTTATGGTAGCAACTTTAAATTCCACAACTCCGCCAGCCGTGGAGGCAATTGTGAAAGTAACAAAGAGAAGACAAATTATTCCGTTCGTTCCGTCGCACACACTGAGACACCAGCGCGAAGTCAACGAGTCGCCACTGCGCGTTCCCCACTGGACTTTTGATACTGACACCCCTTATAGTATACACCGCTTGTCGCCCCTGAGTCGCAGCCCGTTCACTAGTCCACCACAAACCTCAGCGTATTGTGGACTTAGAAAAATTCCTGGTGTTTTCTGTACTGCAGCGTTTATTGTTACGATCTCCATTCCCCATTGCGGTTGTTCCACAGCCAGCCTGATGCCTTTTCGGCAGTTTCACTAAGCCTCTTCAGGGCCCTTGTTCTCGACTGTCCCCTCAGCCCCAACAGTTTCAATAGATCATACACTGATGCAGCCACAAGCCCTCTTGCACCCACTTCAACAGCCATGACCCTTGCAGTGAACCCATCGTGTCTCAGATCCGCGGCCAGATCACTATACTTGGCCGCTTTGAACGAATGTTGCTCATCTAATCTGGATTCAAATGGCACGGTCAGTTCAATCAGTATGACCTGAAGCGTTGCTGCAGAATGAAGCACTATATCCGGCCGTCTCCGCGATTTTCGGATACTCTCTGGATATGCCCCTCGTCCAGGTAGGTCTACCGCCATCTCCCAATCATTTGCACAATCAAGAAGAGATGGTAAACTGCTACCAGGTTTATTCGGTTTGGGGTGTGCTGACTTTCCTGCCCTCAGAAAGTATGTGTTTGCGGTGTCTGGCCGGACTTTGCTATTCGCCTTCATTCTTGCCAGATCTATTGTCGCAGCAAGCTCATTTAGCACTTTGTTATGGCGCCAAGTGTATCGCCCTTGCCCTAATGACACCTTACACGCTGAGAGCACGTGTTCAAGTGTCTGCCTCCCCTGGCACAGGGGGCACTGCTCATCATCCGACTTTCCCCATTTCACAAGGTTGGTGGCCGATGGCAGCAGGTCATACAGTGATCTGACAACGAAGCTGAGCCTAAGAGGTGCCATATGCCATATATCATTCCATGTCAAGGACCTCTGCAGGGCTCCTTCCCATGTAGTCCATTGGCCTTGTTGGACCTGCTGCACTGCTTTTTGCAACCTCTTATCATTCTCAGCTTCTCGTATCTCCTGAACTACCATGTCTCTGCGCTCCCTGCTTGATGCCTTGGACCACCAGCGGATGTCTCCATGACCAAATCCCCGTCTATTCGTTTGTGTGTATCCGATTACCTCCCTCAGTTTGAGTGACTCTTGGGCAGCATCAACAGCTTCTTCCACTTTCCACTTCCTTCCCGTTTTCAGTGTGGGCTGAATGGACTTAACCACGTCATCAGCTGACTCGCGTAGCATCATTGCAAGCCTTGCCTTTCCAACTTTGTACTCTTCAACAACTGACTTGAAAGGAAGCAGAAGTTTTGACTTTTTGCAGTACAGTGCTACATCTGACAGACCTGGTGGTACTCCTAGCCATTTTCTCATGAACTTGTTGACCTTCTGCTCTATGGCTTCCACTGTACTTGTGCTTATTTCATATATAAGCAGTGGCCACAGCAACTTTGGTATCAACATGAACTGGAGGCACCACAGTTTGAACTTCCCCAGGAGTCTGCTTTGGTCTATGATCTGTAGCCCTCTGTCTGCCATTTCTATTGTCTGTTGCACTGCCTTTGAGTCTTTTAATGAGGCATCGTACACCCTGCCAAGACTTTTAACAGGTTCCTCAATGACAGTAGGGATTCTTTGGTTGGAAACCGTGAATATGACCTCTGCTATCTTCCCTTTCCTGACTGATAGGCTTCTCGACTTCTTGGGTTTGAAGCTCATTCTGCACCAGCTGACTAGTTCATCCAGGCGTGCTAACATCCTCCGGGCCTGATGTTCATCTGATGTCAGAATTGTTGTGTCATCCATGAATGCTTTGAGCGGTGGCATGAGACACATTCCACCGAGCTTTGGACCTATAGCCGTTCCTTCAGCCGCATTGAGGATTACCTGCATAGCCATCACGAATAGTATCGGAGAGATGGTACATCCCATCGCAATTCCAACTTCAAGGCCAATCCACTTCGTTGTGTACTCTCTGGTTGAAAATCTGACAGCAAACCCTGCGAAATACAGCTTCAGCATTGCTGCAATCTCTTGTGGAACATGATACATTTCTAGGGCCTGCCACAACATCTGGTGTGGAATGGATCCATAAGCATTCGCTAAATCCAACCAGATTACATGGAGGTTTGTTCTGTCAGACTTTGCCTTTTGGATTGCTTCCCATATCATTGTGGCATGCTCTAGACATCCTGGTGTACCTGGGATACCTCCTTTCTGAATGGTAGTGTCAATGTACCCATTTGCCAGGAGGTATGTAGTGAGTCTTTCCGCCATCACTGAGAAGAATATCTTCCCTTCCACATTGAGTAGTGAGATTGGCCTGAACTGACTGATGTCTGTGGAATTTTGCTCCTTCGGGATGTAGACTCCGTTCGCCTTTCTCCATTCCTTGCTTACAAGCCGGGTTTTCCACGCACTCTTCAGTAAACGAAGCAGTCGTTTGAGCACCTCAGGGCATCTCTTATACACCACATATGGAACACCATTAGGACCTGGAGCTGACTTGCATCGAGCTTTCTGGACAATGCTTTCTACCTCTTGCACCGTTGGGGGCTTGGTGTTAAATTCAGCTCCTGGCTTACTCGGCCATTTAAGGCCTGCCATGCTGCTGAGCGGCTCATCTTTGCGACCATCTGAATATGTCATTCCAAGGTGTTCTTCCAGGTCTTCTTTCCTGATGTTTAGCGTACCCGGCCGTGGCTGCTCAAAAAGTTCTTTGGCAAACTTGAAGGGCTCCCTGAAGAATCTTTCCCTATCCATTCGAGTCTTCCTTTTCTTCCTGCACAACCTTTCTGCTCTACAAAGGGCATTATGTTGGCCTTTCAGGTGCTCCCAAACCTGTCGTAACCCTTCCTTCTCTGCTGCAACTGCGTTTTTGAACAGTTTTCGGGCATGCTTCTTCTGTTTTCTGATTTCTTCTATTTTAATTTGTCTTCTGCTTTTTCGTGGTGGGTTACTTTCCCTTGCCTCCCTCACTCCGAACACTTTGCGACAGTGCAGATATATTATGTCGCCGAAGATTTCCAGCTTCTTTTCCAAAGTTATCTGCTTCAGGTTGTTATCCAACTCTTTTGCCAAGGCTTCGTCCAGCTGTTCCCAAAGCCCTTTTGCACTGGCGGGTGGAAACTTGATTGCATCTCTCTTCCCGTCCAAGAAGTGTGTGAGATCATCATCAGGCAGATCAACTTGAATGTACTCAGCACTGTGGATTGACTCCTGGCTGCGTTCTTCTAACGTCTTATCCGTCGAGACAGAGCGCTGTTGATCTCCCCCTGATGACCTCCCACACCCCTTTTTCGTTCTGTGGATTTTCATTCCTCTCTGAGTAGAGAATTCCCTACCACAGGCACATGGAAACTCCAGCCGTTGTTCAGAGCTCGAAGTCCGTGTAACGGGTCTGGTCGATTCCAATGAATAGTAATGAATAGTAATGAATATTAATGCATCCAGCTCTGTGCCATATTATTTCGACTGATTTATGAATAATAACTTTATGACACTGTGAACCTTGAACTGTTGTTTACGCTATGACTGATGAGGATTGGATCCTACATGTCTAGCAGTTGGCACCACTATCATTATTGAATGCTGAATTCGCTGAACTATGTTGTTTATGACATATATACAATGACTGTCTTGTGGCGTGCAATAAATGGTATAAAACGTCAATCGAAGTTACCATTTCTATGACTCTACACATCATGTTGCCTGTGCTGTACTCTGTGGACTATCCAACTACAACATACACAGCAACATCAAAAACCAGATAAGACACCCTACACCACAACTATAACATATCGGGTGTCGATAGGGGTGGTATTGAAGTTAGCCTAAATCCACCCTTATCAACCATGCTAGATGGGGTGGAGTTATCGGAAGATATGGAGAAGATACTCTCAATGACAATGGAAAGCAACTCCTTAGATTCTGCAGTGAGCAGAATCTGATCATTACAAACACAAAGTTCCCCCATAAGCACATACATGCATACACTAGATGTGAACCAACAAAGAATGAGAAGTCAGGGATCGACTATGCCATAGGTAGGAGGAGCTCATTCAAAAATGTCCGAGATGCTAGAGTCTGGAGGAGGCCAGAGATTGGAAGTGATCACTACCTGCTTACAATCAAAAGAACAACTGAAAGAGTTGCTCAGCCTAGGAACTGCCCAACATCACGCAAGAAACTAAGTAAACGAACGAGAGAAATGAGCATTAAGACCTACAAGCTGAGAGAGCCAGAAATTAAGACCAGATATCAGGGGCTTATTGCTACAGCGGTGAGAAACACAGAAGAACAACCTGACGACTTGGAAACCCTCTGGCTTAAATTCAAGGACATCATAAAGACAGCTGCTGCAGAAGCATGTGGTGAAGTCTGACTTGGGAACAAGAGAAAGAGGACACCTTGGTGGACAGAGAAGTCAAAGAGAAAATAAGAGAGAAGAAAATGGCATGGAAACAATACTTAGGAGCTAAAAACACAACAGGACAAATGGAGAAATATAGAGAATATGTGACACTCAGAACAGAAGCAAAGAACAAGGTGCTAGCAGCAAAACAGAAGTCCTGGGAAGAATTTGGAGAAAAGCTAGAAAAAGATGCGCAAGAAAACCAGAAATTGTTCTATAAGACCCTAAAGAACATGAGGAAGGAAAAACAATGCCCTCTCAAATTTATAAAGGACAAGCAAGGCAAATTGCTTACTGCCCCGAACGAAGTAATGGAAAGAACATTTCTCAGAACTCCTTGATGGTGAGCAAGGTCAAGAATCAGAAATGATAACCACTAGCACAGAAGAGAAAACCAATGGTGGTGAAGATGACATAAAGATGGAAGAACTGAAGGCAGCACTGGAGAAAATCAAGATGGGCAAAGCAGCAGGGCATGATGGTATAACACCAGAAATGGTTAAGTACATGGGAGCATCAGGCGACCTATTACTCTTAAGGGTTCTACAGGCAGCGTGGTACAACAAGACCATACCAAAGGATTGGGAGATTGCCATCATAACACCAATTTTCAAAAAGGGTGACAATTGACAGTGTGGAAACCATAGAGGTATATCCCTTCTCAGTGTCCCTGGTAAAATCTACTCTAGAATCCTAGAGCAGAGACTCCGACGCCTAGCTGAGCCACAACTGGATGAGGTCCAGTGCGGATTCCGAGCGAACCAAAGTACTCAAGACCTAATCTTCACACTCAGACAGCTGAGTGAAAAGGCCCTTGAGTATAAGAGTGAGATCCATCTTTGTTTCATAGATCTGGAAAAGGCGTTTGACAAGGTCCCCTGGAGCAAACTTTGGGACTGTTTGGCAAGGAAGAATATTCCAGCACCTCTGATTCATGCTATACAGAACTTCTACAAGTCTTGCAGAAATTATGTGTGGACAGCAAATCATAAGTCAGAAGAGTTCAGGACCACCACTGGTGTAAGACAAGGTGATATCCTGTCACCTTATATTTTCATACTCCTCATGGACGATGTCATCAAGGCATGTAAGGAGAGAACAAGAAAGTATTCAGTGGGGTACTGGAAGATGAGACAGGTCTGTATTTCAGAGCTGGCATTTGCTGATGATGTTGCCTTGATTGCTAAATCAGAGGCACATCTCCAATCCAACCTGCAAGTCTGGAAGGAAGAGCTGGAGAAGAGAAGGATGGTCATAAGCAGCTCTAAAACAAAATCCATGGTGATATCACAGGAAGAAAGAAGACATCAGATTAAGCTGGGAGAAAAGGTCCTTGAACAGGTCGACCACTTTAAATACCTTGGAGCTATTATAGACCGAAAGGGAGGCATCAAAGAAGAGTTGGCCACTCGAAAAGCAGCAGCTGGGAAACTTTTTCAGGCCATAAATCGAGGATTCCTCAGAAAGAGAGAGGTTGGTAAGAAAACGAAGGTGGCTGTTTACCACTCCACCTATGTCCCAGTCTTGACATATGACTACAACCCACAAAAGCCAGATCCAAACCTCAGAAATGAGGTATCTGAGGAAGGTGGTTGAAGTAACAAGAGACATGGTACACAACCAGACGATACGTCATGGCCTAAAATCCCACCCCCTGCAGACCCAAGTAGAACAGTCCCAACTAAGATGGTTTGGCCATGTCTGCAGAATGGGAGAAGATCGGCTACCACGACAAGCATGGGAAACTAAGAGCCAGGGATCCAGACCCCCAGGACGACCAGTAGACAAGGAATAAAGAAGACATGACAAGGAATAAAGTAGACATGACAAGGAATAAAGAAGATGACAAGGAATAAAGAAGACATTACAAGGAATAAAGAAGACATGACAAGGAATAAAGTAGACATGACAAGGAATAAAAAAGACATGCCAAGGAATAAAGTAGACATGACAAGGAATAAAGACACGACAAGGAATAAAGTAGACATGAAAAACCTTGAAAGAATACAGACTTTCCAAATGGGTGATTGTGTAGAATAGAAGGATTGAAGTGGTGCGACAAGATCACCAATGTGGAATTGATGACAAGAATCAGACAAGTGCCAGTGGAACAAGAGATGAGAACAAAACGCTGGCAATGGACTGGACATGCATTGATGAAACCTATTCATAGTGTCACGAACGGTTTATAGAATGAATGTCAGTACTCATGCTCCGGTGGGAACTAGATATGTTTATGTAAGTTGTGAGTTGAAGTGAGTGAATGTTAAGTTTGCTTGCGGGCATGAATGCATTAGTAGCAGTAAGCGCTAATGTCGAGTTCACGGGCATGGCTGAGTTGTTGTGAACGAAGTGGTGGGGAAGACTGGTCAGGTGTGAAAAGGGTCATGGGTAAAAAGGTCATTCGAGACAGAGATGAGAGCGAGGAGAGATTACGTGGAGAGTGAAGGCGAAATGGTTGAAGAAAAATAGGAAATATATTAAGATATTGTGAAATTCGTTCCATGAGATGCTGTTCTAATTATGCACATCATACGTTGTGCTTTTCTTATGTGATGATTTATGGCCAAAGCGGCAGTCTGCCTGTGTTATTGTGTTATACTCAAGTTTGTGACATAAAGTCGTCGGATATCGTATCTACGTATTGGAGTTTAGTGAGTTAACAATTAGCTGTGAAAAACGAGCCATGTTTGTCGCTCCATGTGTATGTAATACATATTTGTCAATGTGTACACACAGCAAGCACTTGACAATTTTGGGGGACTCGTAAGTGGATGAGAGGACCCACCCCTAATTTTCTGCAGAATTTTTGACAATTTCGCCGTCTCATGAATTGTTGTTGCAAAATTACATCAAGCGGAACAGAGAACTAGGCCTATTTGTTTGAATCAGGTCACAAGAACTTAATGTGCAAAACTGAAGTCTTCATTTCAGTGATAGTCAGCAATGGTATAGCTGCAGAAGGACTGAATATTTAAGAGCGAAAAATAGTTTAATCACTAGCGGAGAGGCGAAGGGACAGTTTTGACGAAATCGACAGTGTTATTTTGGAAAGTAGCACGAAGAATGAAAAGGCGGTAATCAGTCTTGTTTACCTCGGCGCACTGATATTGTGTTATTCCGCCCCGTGACGAGTTTGCTGATCTGTCGTCAATTTATGTGTGCTGTGTAGTTCGGCTTGACTGTTGACACCGGAAAAATCGTCTGCTAGGTCTTGTGATGGAATAACAAGGCCATTGTTTTGCTGGTGATCGGCTGAAATCATAACATCTTGCCTGAAGAAGATCCGGTTCACCGTACTGAGAGCTCAGGTGCACGTAGGAGCTGAGTTCGATTTGACTGGGCTGTGTTGCAGCGTGAAGTGTGTTGTTTGTGGTGTCCATCATTGAGCTGTAACTTCAGGACTCCAAGCCTGCACCTATCTCAAGTGGAGCAGCGGACACAGGAAATTGTTAAGTTTATTAATTTTGTAAATTTCAAGTCTTCTGTTTACTTGACTTGTGCGTCTGGATATTTTCTTTTATATATATAGGCTATACTTCTTTTAATTAATTTATTTGGTTATTTATTTCTTCCTTGATAAGGTTATTGCCCGGAACTAATAGGGTTTTTTTATTTATCTTTTTTTTTTAAAAAAAAATTCCATTCTTTCTTCAATAGCATTTTTGCAAATTAATTAACGTTATATTTGAACCCTATGATCTGTTATATCTAAAAGTGTACTAAACTTAGTTTATTTTGATACTAGTTCCTTTTAGGACTTGACAATTTTGCTTCGTCATATCTAGACTTCCTTCTGTCTATCACTTCTACAGTGTACTTGAAACTTATGTTATTTTTATACTAGCTTTTGTTATTAGTTAAATATTCATATATTCATTCCTGTTTGCCCTTGCTGCAGGGTGCACGAGTAGAGCTCTTGGGTTACTTCATTGTCCAGTGTTTTGTTTTTGTTTCGTTCATATTATGTGGTAGTATTTAATTTTGATTTCTGTATAAGGGTGATTTTAAGTGGTGAGCACAATCCATCTTTCTTCATTGAAGAAATTTGCCTTGTGTTGTCTTTAATAGGTTTTGTGAGACAAATTGCGCTGTAGGGAACCCAATCTGTCTAAGATTTGGGGAGTTGTGAAGCCTCGTGTAATTTGTGGAACAATTGATAGCGTTAGTTGTTTGCGTTTAGTTTGTTTACTTATTGTCTTGTATAATAGTCTTTCTTTCGTGGTGTTTTTCTGTCGTGATTCTCAGTCCTTTGCTCTGCTATCCGTGTATATAAGTTATTTTACGATATCCTGTTTTTGTTCGTTCGATAGGTTTGTGTGTAAATATAAGGTCTATTCTTACTTTCTTGGTCTATAACTTCCTCTCCACTGGCCTATCAGTTGTTGTAGCGTTGTGTGTTCTGTGATTATCATTTCAATCATCATCATACCATTTGTGTTAACATAAGCAGACACATTTTATTTTGGTCTATTACAGTTTGTAATGCCTACAGACTGATACAAGAGATTAACCCAGTGTGTAGACCCAGTGTGAAGAGTTGTTCAAAATCTGTTGTGTATGACAGACGTTCTTCATAGGTGAAGGGGTATCCATTATAGTTTTCCAGACACCATTTGACATATCAGGTGGTATACATTTTTTTTCTCTCTCTCCTTATTTGTTTTTTACTTGCATCATTTTTTCATAGTTATCATAGTTGATACATATTACAGGATGTCTAGCCTCTTGGATTTTATCACCAAGGGAGAGGCACTTGGTAAATCAGGGGATGAACTTGAATTATGGGCCAAGACAAATTTTGTGGATTCTGAGGAACGGAGGGAACGCAATGAGAAAAGAGATCTTAGGAAGTTAGAAATTGAGGCTGAAAGGGAAGCAAAGAAGGAAGAAACAAGGAAAGCTGAAATCGAGGTAGAAGCAAAGAAGGAAGAGACAAGGAAAGCTGAAATTCAAGCGGATAAAGAAATTACTCTGAAGAAACTGGAACTTGAGGCTGCGAGTTCTAGACCAGCTACTAAGGAGTCTACTCGTCCTTTCAAGCTGCGACTCCCATCCTTTGTTGAGGGCGTCGATATGATGGACGTGTATCTAGAAAGGTTTCAACAAGAAGCAGTATCTTGGAAGGTTAAGAAAGAAGATTGGCCAAGTCTGCTCAATAATCTGCTCACCGGAAGAAGTTTACAATGTGTATTTGCTTTGCCAGTAGAGGATCGCATGAATTATGACACGGTGAAAGAGACACTGCTTCGAAGATTTAGACTGACAGCTCAAGGGTACCGTGAAAGATTTAAGGAGGCTATTCCTACAACAAGCAATGACTTTAGTGAGTTTGTTGCGGAAATCAAGTTGCTGTTCAATAGGTGGATTGAACTATCAGGTATTGTGAAGGATTTTGATGGGCTAACTGACCTTATGCTACAGGACAAGGTTCTATCGTCTTGCAATCCAGAGTTAGTGGCTTTTCTACAAGAGCGAAAGCCAAAAGATATAAATATTATGTCAGAGCTAGGACAGCAGTATGTCAATGCGCACCCGGGGAAACCGATTCACAAGCAGATAGTTGCTGAGACCTTTCCAGCTTGTGTGGCTCAAGACAAAACTGAAAAGAAGCCATACATACATCCTCGGGCCCGCAGCTTAGACAGATATGTTGATAAAGATGGTGGAAATAGAAGATGGAATGGGGACAGAAGATATTCTCCTAAGAGACAGTACCCTTCTTTTGGGTCAGGCTACAGTAGAAGGGGTTGTTATAAGTGTGGCTCAAGGCGTCATCTATCTTATCAGTGTGGGAGGGACCCAGAGAGGTGTCCCTTCAACCCACAAAGAAGTCCATATGCCAGCCCAAAGAAAAATTATAATGGCAGTCCAAAGAGAAGCCCGTACAAGCGCCAAGAGACGGATTCCCACTGCCCCAATTGTAATGAGAAAAGAAACAGTCGAAAAGAGAGCCCAAAGGAAAACACTGAGCATGCAAATTCAGCTACTGTCCTTGATACATTTAATAGCGAGGAGTGTGAGGGGTGCAGACCATTGTTCGAGCCTGATGGTAAGCCTATTTTAATATGTGGCCACACTTTGCCTTGCCTTTCATCAGTTGATGGGAATGGAACCTTAACTTTACATAAGGGTTTTGTGGAGAATAAACCTGTATCTGTTTTGAGGGACACGGGATGTACGACCATTGGCATTAGGAAGACATTGATTAAGGATACGTATTATATTGGAAAGATGGCAAAATGCATTACATTTGGTGGTAAGGTCGAGTACTATCCATTGGCGATTGTGCAGATCGACACCCCTTTCTTGTCGGGTTGAGTTCGAGTATGCGTCCTTGATTCTCCAATCGCTGATCTCATTATTGGAAATGTTAATGGGGTTCATGATTGCACCAGTCAGGATATTGAGGAGTGGGAAAATGGGCATGATTTGGTTGCTAACGCAGTAATGACGAGGGCTCAGACTAAGGCTGATGATGCAAATATTATGATATCGCAACCCAGTAATATCCCTTCGGTGCCTACGGTTGCTGGAATTACAGCATCTGATTTTGTAGACATGCAGAGGAAAGACATTTCACTTCTGTCTTTGTTTCAGTTGGCTGAGTCCAAGAACATACGGCATACAAAGTCTGCTCGATACTGGTTTGAGGTTAGGAACTCCATTCTAATCAGATGCTTTGCAGAGCAACATTCAGTCATTACACAAGTGGTTATTCCAGTGGAACTGAAGAATACAGTGTTAAGGACAGCACATGACATCCCTTTTGCGGGTCACATGGGTATTGCAAGAACTCGCTGTAGAGTGTTGTCCCAGTTTTACTGGCGTGGATACAATAAGGATGTGAAGGTTTACTGTCGGTCGTGTAAAGTGTGTCAGAAGACAAGCCAGAAAGGAAGGACTCCCAAGGCAACATTAGTAGCAACAGATTTGGCATTTTGCCCTTTTCAGAAGGTTGCAATAGACATTATTGGGCCCCTTCCAGTTATGTCTGATCGGGGGTATAGATTTATTCTAACATTGGTTGATCTATGTACAAGGTGGCCTGAAGCATTGCCAATGAAATCCATCACATCAAAGGATATAGCAGAGGCTCTAATGAGCTTATTTAGCAGATTAGGATTTCCTGAAGAGATTTTGTCTGACAGGGGCCGGCAATTCATTTCAGAAGAGATGAAACACATATCTAAACTGTTAGACATAGCCCAAGTGTTCACCACCCCGTATCATCCTCAGAGAAACGGGGTCTGCGAGCGGTTCAATGGAACACTGAAAAGAATGCTAGGTAAGGTTACAGGAGATTTTCCACAGTTGTGGGATAGATACCTACCGGGAGTTTTGTTTGCATACAGGGAGATGCCACAAGAGAGCACAGGATTCTCACCGTTTGAGCTAGTATTTGGCGCAAATCCTCGGGGTCCAATGAAAATTTTGAGAGACTTACTGACCGGGAATTACGCTGATGATAGCGTTAGGTCAAGTTATGAGTATGTCATTGACTTGCGAGAACGCATAATTACATCGTGTTCGATAGCACGTGAGGCATTACAGACATCGGGTGCAAGGTATACAGCATACGCCAATAGGAATAGCAAACTTGTATCCCTCAGTCCTGGCAGCGAGGTATGGTTGTTGCTACCTACCAAAGAAAATCACCTGCTAGTGAGCTGGCAAGGTCCATTTCAAGTAAAGAAACAGATTACCGATGTGGATTATCTGATATTAGTCCGAGGGAAGGAGAAGATTTTCCATATTAATATGCTAAAACCATATGTAGTACGTCCAACTGAACTGGAACCAGTTGTGAACGCTGTTCTTGATAGTACAGTTACTGTAGCTAGTGCAGCAGTCATCGAGGAAGATGGAGAGAAAGGAGAGGAGGTCAATCTCCAGATCCCACTATTGCCATTGGTTGCTTCAGAATCATGGGGAGATGTAGAGGTCTCTGCATCTCTACCACAGCATCAGAGGAAACAGGTGAAGTCACTGCTGTGCGAATTTCAAGATGTACTCACAGATATTCCTGGAAGAACTGATTTAGTTGAGCATGATATTAAAATGACCTATGGAGAGCCCATCCGGGTGAGACCATATCCTATTCCACTACATTATACTTCTGCTGTTGAAAAAGAAGTGAATGATATGTTACGCTTAGGTGTTATCTCCCCATCTGAATCATCATACTCATTTCCCATGGTCATCGTGCGGAAGAAGGATAAATCCCTACGGATATGTATAGACTTCCGCCGCTTGAATAGTGTCACAGTGATAGATGCGGAATCTATGCCCAACCAAGAGGTCCTCCTATCCCAAATAGCGGGGGCAAAGTATTTTACCAAACTAGACTTATCGAGGGGGTATTGGCAAATTCCCTTAGCAGAAGGCGCTAGGCCACTTACAGCATTTTGTACCCCTCAGGGTCTTTTCCAGTTTAATTATATGTGCTTTGGACTGGTGAATGCCCCTGCAACTTTTGTGAGAATGATGAGAATGCTTTTGAGGGGACAGAAGGATGTTATCACATATATTGATGACATCTGTTTGTTTCATGACACGTGGGATGAACATGTAGAGGGATTGAAGTCACTGTTATCATGCCTTCGGGTGCATCACCTTACAGCAAGACCCAGTAAGATTAAGGTGGGGTTTCAGGAGTTAACATTTCTGGGGTATGTGGTAGGACAGGGTGTTTTAAAACCAGTTGATCAGATAGTTGGAAGAATTTTGAATTAGCAACCTACAAAAACAAAGATACAAGTACGTAGTGTACTCGATCTGATAAATTTTTAACATAAATTTATCCCCAGGTTCTCTGCATTGTCATCAGCTCTAACATCACTCACTAAAAAGGGCACGCCAAACAGAGTGGTCTGGACTGAAGAGTGTGATAGAGCACTGAGGAACATCAAAGCTGTATTCTCCAGCGAGCCCATTCTTCTACTGCCAGACTTGGCTAAGCCTTTTGTACTGAGGACTGATGCTTCTGCAGTGGGCATTGGTGCGTCTCTTATGCAAGAACATGATGGGTTTCTACATCCTGTCATGTATGTCAGCAGGAAGTTGCTTCCGGCTGAAACGCGATATGCCACTATAGAGAGAGAGTGTTTAGCCATTATTTGGGCTGTTTCCAAACTCTCTAGGTATTTGTTAGGATCTCATTTTGTACTGGAAACGGACCATTGTCCTTTGACTTTTCTTAAGTCATCTAGATCACCAAATTCACGTTTAACAAGGTGGTCGTTGTTGTTACAACAGTACAACTTCACTGTTTTTCCTATTCAGGGTAAATTAAATGTTCTTGCAGATTCGTTATCTAGATTATGAACACTTGCGTGTAGTAAATGGGTGTGTTTTTTTTAACCACCATTTCTATGTAGTATTTGATACTTGTACATGAGTAATGTTGTGTCAACTGTATTCTGCATGATTTTTGTATAAGCTAAGTTCTTATCATATGTTATGTATCCAGTACAGGGTTATAGAATAGATATTCTCCGGTATAGTAGAATTTGGTGAAATTGATGTAATGTTATCACCTTTAATTTTGTGTGTAATTAGAGATGCATGATTTTTGCCATATGGTTGCTGTTGTATTTTTCTAGCAACTCGGTTCTATTGTAATTTTTTTTTAAATTTTATTTTTGTGTTCTTCAGAATGTTATTATTGATTATTTGTAGATGGCATATTTTCACACTGATGCTATAGATTTTGCCCACATATGTAATCAGAGGTTTTGGATGGTTGGTTTCCTGATGTCTACCACCCATCCAGTGAAAAACTATGTTTTTCACTTGGAGAGGGAGGGGTGGATGTCACGAACGGTTTATAGAATGAATGTCAGTACTCATGCTCCGGTGGGAACTAGATATGTTTATGTAAGTTGTGAGTTGAAGTGAGTGAATGTTAAGTTTGCTTGCGGGCATGAATGCATTAGTAGCAGTAAGCGCTAATGTCGAGTTCACGGGCATGGCTGAGTTGTTGTGAACGAAGTGGTGGGGAAGACTGGTCAGGTGTGAAAAGGGTCATGGGTAAAAAGGTCATTCGAGACAGAGATGAGAGCGAGGAGAGATTACGTGGAGAGTGAAGGCGAAATGGTTGAAGAAAAATAGGAAATATATTAAGATATTGTGAAATTCGTTCCATGAGATGCTGTTCTAATTATGCACATCACACGTTGTGCTTTTCTTATGTGATGATTTATGGCCAAAGCGGCAGTCTGCCTGTGTTATTGTGTTATACTCAAGTTTGTGACATAAAGTCGTCGGATATCGTATCTACGTGTTGGAGTTTAGTGAGTTAACAATTAGCTGTGAAAAACGAGCCATGTTTGTCGCTCCATGTGTATGTAATACATATTTGTCAATGTGTACACACAGCAAGCACTTGATGAAGAAAAACTGGACTACACTGTGCTCATAAGACTGTTACCATTATCTGTTTACATAAGTACACATCATCTCTCCTTTTTATATCACATGGAGCACATGGCCTCAGTTGTTGGTCTCCATCAATCTATTTTCAAGGACATCACCATGTTTATTCATCTTATTTTGTCTCCACCACATTCTTATTCAAACTCATATGCTCTTGCAGCAGTGAGTTCCTGTGGCAGAGACTCATTTCATAACACTGGCCCAAAAAAAAAATTATAACAATAACACAGATAAATATATATTTGAAAACATAAAATTTGTAAAGTAAATGAATGAACAGGTTTGGCCATCTCATGAGAATGGAGCCTGATTAACAACAACTATGCGTCTACAACAGTAGAAGATCTAGTTTTTGGGAATGGGGAAGACCAACAGGCAGATGGATAGACAATATTACAGCGCTCCATGAAACACACTTGGCTCAAGGCTGAAAACTTCAGCTCCCTACAATGTTTCACTGCAAGTATGGGCCGAACAAGTAAAGTAAATGTAAACAATGGCTGGCCACAAGTCGGGAAACCTGAACATAAGCACCTCATGAGCTCTTGCAGTAGCGGTTTCTGCAGCAACTTGTTGGCGGCCAGCACACCTTCCCCTTAGAATCCTTCTGTGACATACCCGGTAGCAGCAGTGGCTATTTTTTTTTTTAATTTAAAAAAAAAAAAATTAATCTACAGCAATAAATAATGGAGGAAACCTTGAGTCCTGTTGTGTCATCCTTTATGTCCAATGAGTACCTGTTAATTACCTTTATTTATTTATTTACTAATTAATTTAATCTACAGTACCATCCTAAAAGCTAAAACATGCTTACAAACCTGCAGTATGGATGGCTTCACAACAGAACTGCATCCTGCCAGACCAAGAAACCTGTCCAGGGTTTCCCATACCAGCAATGCATCATCCCTTGTTATGTTGTGCCTCAGAAAAACATAGTATTAATACATAGGAATGGCATTTAGCTGCACTACTAGTGGTTAAAAAGAAACTATAAATCTTTAAAGAATTGAAAGAGGAGGGGGAATTACAGTTTGCAAGTACATGGTTCTGTGTCTACATTTTAACTTTAAATATCAAACAGCCAAACAAATGCAAAAAAGCACATGTATTACTGCACAAATTAATAACACTAACCAAGAAGCACATACAGACCTGAGAAGAGTAATGTCAAAAGTCAGTGGAAAAACATGACTGTGACAGTATGTTTTAGCTGCAGTGACGTAGCTGCTTGGTTTGGAGCAGCAGTCTTGTTTACGCTGTCAGCGACACTCGATTTACCACATGAAAAGCTGGCCACATAGTGTTACACAATTGGCTAAATTTTGGTTGGAAAGAGCAGCCATTATATGCTTGAGTTTTGGCAGCCGCCTGGAATAGGCGTCTTTGAGCAGCTGGTATTTTTCTTACCATATGTATGGCCAAATGGCGGGACTGTTGCTTTTTGCCATTTAGCTTTGCTAGTCCTGGAATTTGTTGTGTTGGACTGATATTGTCCACCATGTTGTGACAGTGGCTGATGTTACGTCCATTGTTCTCAATTTGTGAGTATATTAGCAACTCTTTAATTTTTCACTGTAGTTTGCCTCCACGTTCAATGTGTTGAGTGGCAGTCAGTGTGACTATGAGGCTCGGTTGATATTTCACGTATATTCAGGAATTTTGTAATGGTAGCATTCACTCTGTATTTCACTCATGTCAACATCTGGCCATGTTATTTATTTTGTTATTAAAGACCGACTATCGTGACAAGTATGGGAATCTAAGAGCCAGGAATCCAGACCTCCAGGACAACTATGATCATACTAACAAATACATAAGAATGGAAAAACAAGCCAATAAATAAGAATGTAAAAGAACTTACTTACTTACTTAGTCGTTCCCCTTCTACCGTGAGGTGTAGAGGTTTGGAAGAGAGAGCGCCAGACCATTCTATCAGCTGTCTTCTTCCTGGCCTGGTTCCACTCCAGTCCTCGGTCCTTCAAAGATTGTCTAATGTTGTCCTCCCAGCGGACTCTGGGTCGTCCTGGAGGTCTGGATCCCTGGCTCTTTGTTTCCCATGCTTGTCGTGGTAGCCGATCTTCTCCCATTCTGCAGACATGGCCAAACCATCTTAGTTGGGACTGTTCTATTTGGGTCTGCAGCGGATGGGATTTTAGGCCTTGACGGATCGTCTGGTTGCGGACCATGTCTCTTCTTGTTACTTCAACCACTTTCCTCAGATACCTCATTTCTGAGGTTTGGATCTGGCTTTTGTGGGTTGTAGTCATTGCCCACGACTCGCATCCATATGTCAAGACTGGGACATAGGTGGAGCGGTATACAGCCATCTTCGTTTTCTTACCAACCTCTTTCTTGCTGAGGAATCCACGATTTATGGCCTGAAAAAGTCTCCCAGCCGCTGCTTTTCGAGTGGCCAACTCTTCTTTGATGCCTCCCTTTCGGTCTATAATAGCTCCGAGATATTTAAAGTGGTCGACCTGCTCCAGGACCTGTTCTCCCAACTTAATCTGATGTTTTCTTTCTTCTCGTGATATTACCATGGATTTTGTTTTACAGCTGCTTATGACCATCCCTCTCTTCTCCAGCTCTTCCTTCCAGACTTGCAGGTTGGATTGGAGATGTGCCTCTGATTTAGCAATCAGGGCAACATCATCAGCAAATGCCAGCTCCGAAATATAGACCTGTCTCATCTTCCAGTACCCCACTGAATACTTTCTTGTTCTCTCCTTACATGCCTTGATGACATCGTCCATAAGGAGTATGAAGAGGTAAGGTGATAGGATATCACCTTGTCTTACACCAGTGGTGGTTCTGAACTCTTCTGACTTATGGTTTGCTGTCCTCACATAATTTCTGCAAGACTTGTAGAAGTTCTGTATAGCATGAATCAGAGGTGCTGGAATATTCTTCCTTGCCAAACAGTCCCAAAGTTTGCTCCAGGGGACCCTGTCAAACGCCTTTTCCAGATCTATGAAACAAAGATGGATCTCACTCTTATACTCAAGGGCCTTTTCACTCAGCTGTCTGAGTGTGAAGATTAGGTCTTGAGTACTTCGGTTTGCTCGGAATCCGCACTGGACCTCATCCAATTGTGGCTCAGCTAGGCGTCGGAGTCTCTGCTCTAGGATTCTAGAGTAGATTTTACCAGGGACACTAAGAAGGGATATGCCTCTATGGTTTCCACATTGTCGATTGTCACCCTTTTTGAAAATTGGTGTTATGATGGCAATCTCCCAATCCTTTGGTATGGTCTTGTTGCACCATGCTGCCTGTAGGACCTTTAAGAGTAATAGGTCGCTTGATGCTCCCATGTACTTAACCATTTCTGGTGTTATACCATCATGCCCTGCTGCTTTGCCCATCTTGATTTTCTCTAGTGCTGCCCTCAGTTCTTCCATCTTTATGTCATCTTCACCATCATTGGTTTTCTCTTCTGTGCTAGTGGTTATCATTTCTGATGCTTCATCATGCTCACCATCCAGGAGTTCTGAGAAATATTCTTTCCATCTTTCCATTACTTCCTTCGGGGCAGTAAGCAATCTGCCTTGCTTGTCCTTTATAAATTTGAGAGGGCATTGTTTTTCTTTCCTCATGTTCTTTAGGGTCTTATAGAACAATTTCTGGTTTTCTTGTGCATCTTTTTCTAGCTTTTCTCCAAATTCTTCCCAGGACTTCTGTTTTGCTGCTAGCACTTTGTTCTTTGCTTCTGTTCTGAGTGTCACATATTCTCTATATTTTCCATTTGTCCTGTTGTGTTTTTAGCTCCTAAGTATTGTTTCCATGCCATTTTCTTCTCTCTTATTTTCTCTTTGACTTCCTCTGTCCACCAAGGTGTCCTCTTTCTCTGGTTCCCAAGTCGGACTTCACCGCATGCTTCTGCAGCAGCTGTCTTTATGATATCCTTGAATTTATTCCAGAGGGTTTCCAAGTCATCAGGTCGTTCTTCTGTGTTGCTCACTGCTGTAGCAATAAGCCCCTGATATCTGGTCTTAATTTCTGGCTCTCTCAGCTTGTAGGTCCTAATGCTCATTTCTCCTGCTCGTTTACTTGGTTTCTTGCGTGATGTTGGGCAGTTCCTAGGCTGAGCAACTCTTTCAGTATGTAAAAGAACAAGAGACAAAAAATAAAAGTGAGCACAGAATTTATTACGCCAAAACTAAACAGAAAAAAAAAAACCATACAGAAGATGAACACAGAGGTAGACTGTTCAAGTAGCAGCAGTGAATTTCAGCACTGATAATGAAGACAAACAGAACAGTACAAACCAAATAGCCAAATACAAGAAGGCCCATATTAACACACTGCTAAACTGAAAGTTTGTTATACAAGATGTCATTTACTTCATTGTGTCACCTTTCAACTCCCCAAGAAGCCTTCAAACAACATGCCAAGTCTTCCTGTTCCATGCCATCAGCTCAAGGTCTTTTATTTTCCTTCTTCAACTCTGTTATGTCTGTATCCAGATCTCTTCTCCATGTCTTGTTAGATATCACTCTTAATTCTCTTACCCTGGGGATTCCAGAGCATGGACTGCCTGGTAATGCTATCAACAGGTTTACTCAACGTGTATCCTATCCATCTTCAGCGTCTTCTTCTCATCTCTTGTCCACTGGTACTTGTTTGGTTCTTGTCATCAGTTCCACATTAGTGATCTTTTCGTAACACTTCAATCCTTCTATTCTATTCTGTTTTTGTTGTTCTCCATGTTTCACAGTCATACAATAGGACTGACTTGACATTTGAATTAAAAATTCTGATTTTTGTGTTGGACCTTATTTCTTTTCATTTCCATATATTTCAAAATGCAATACTCCACTAGCCTTTAGCATTCTTATTTTTATATCACTGTCTGCCCCTCCAACTGAGTCTTTATAGCTGCCTTGGTGCATGTATGATTCTACATTTTATGGCGGTGTTTCTTCCAGTATAATCATGTTATCGTTTCCTGCGTTTATTCTCATTAGCTTTGTTTTCTGTGTATTTTCAGACTGACTTGCTGTGATCTCTCATCAAGCATTTTTATTTTGTCTCGCATCTGATTACAGTTATGGGACAGAAGAGAAAGGTATAGGAAAATCTAGGAAGAGACATGGTGGCTAAACTCCAGTTCATACTTCACTATAAGTCCACAAGACAAAAAAATTCCAGTAAAAAGTTTGTGGTACAAGATTTTATCAGCTTACTTCTTTCTATTTACTAGAAGTCCACAGACAAAGTCTAAAATTTGCTGATGCTTGTTGGGAATGTGAACTGCGTTTGCTACCCAAGCAAATTTAGCCAGTTTCAGTTTGTCTGGCAGGCATGTCTTTTTATCTTTCAACCTCAGAAACAGGCCTGGAGATAGAGGTAATAAAGGAGCTTAAATTGTTTTGATAAAGTGGAATGGCAAGCTGCCACTAAGTAATAACAAATAAGTAGGAAATAATAAATGGCAAGAAAATTCAAAACAATAATGGCTTAAACTTAATCCTTATCCTCTGTTGAGCTTTTTTCAAAAATAATTATTGGCACAGACAAAAAAATGACTGGGGGAACCTAACACGAACATGGTAATCGTTACACTGTGTCATGAGCTGTAACTGCAAAATAAATGAGCTCACATAAAACTGACTTCAGATACATATCGATAGCCATTTTGGTGAAATTATAAGTGTGTCCTCGTCATGTGTGATTCAACCAACATAAAAAAGAATACAAGAGTTATGGACAAAACAAGAATGCCAGAGTTAACGACAAAAAAGAATGCAAGAAGAAGGACAAAAAATAAGAATGCAAGAGTTATGGACAAAAAATAAGAATGCAAGAGTTATGGACAAAAAATAGAAAGAAAGCAAGAGTTAAGGACGAAAAAATAATGCAAGAGTTATGGACAAAAAAAAAAGAATACAAGAGTTATGGACAAAAAAGAATGCAAGAGGAAGGACAAAAAAAAAAGCAAGAGTTAAGGGCAAAAAAAAAAAAAGAAAGCAAGAGTTAAGGACAAAAAAAAAGAATGGAATAGTTATGGACAAAAAAATAATGCCTGAGTTAAGGACAAAAAAAGAATGACCCATTTAGTTCCTGGGGGATATCTAAGGAGACAGAGGAGCTATTGCTGCCTCAGGCATGCTGTTAGAGGTAACTAATACAAGATAATGCATGGCTGTGGCTGCTAGACCACATGAATGCTATGATGCAAGGGAACCAGTTGCAGTGGTGGTTCAATGATGAATGAAAAGAGATAGGCATGAATTTTTTTTTTTTAACGGTTATATTTAGGATATATAATAAATGGTGTAAAAGAACAATAAATTAGAATCCAAACAATTTAGAAGAAAAAAACACTTCTTCAAGTACTATGCCTGGTGGCGTAGGCAATCATGTCTATCCACAACTTCCTGTCTCCAGTATTATTTATCAATTTTTTTATTGACTTCTTTCCATGACATCAAACCATTATATATTCATTTTTGTTCATTTTAAATACTGATTGACTATACTGTGCGGTTGAAATGAAGAACAGTGGGCCGTGTTCTTCCATGTCATCCATATAATTTGCTGTTGTTAGGGTTAGGATTCCTAAACCTAACCCTTTTTACTAGGTCTCAGAATTATTTTTTTTATGGTCGTATAGAATAGACGGCCCACTGTTATCCATTTGAACCATACTGTACAGTTCCTTACGTCTGTCTACTCCAGGGGTGTCCAACATAAGGCCCTTGGGCCGGAATCCTACCACCCCAAGGGGCTCACTCTGGCTCTCCAACGACCCAAAAAGTCCAGTACACGCAGAAAAAAATTCTAGCACCCCAAGCCACTTATGAAAATTCCAAGCAGGGCACAAGTATATAACAGCTATTTCCATCTTAAAATCAAACATGACTTAATCAAGTGCAAGTAAGAAAAGGAAAATTGATAGTGAATGTCCTGTGTTCAAAGCTAGTTGGACAGAAAAGCTCTTCGTTGTTGAGAATAGTGGATGTGTTTTATGACTAATTTGTCAAGAAACAGCTGTATTCAAAGAATACAATCTAAAAAGATAGTACAGCATGAAACACTCAACTCAGTATGACGGTTTCATGTCAGGTTAGAGCTGATTCCATCAACTCTCTCAGACAAAACATTATTGCACAGCAATTGTTTTTTTAAAGTATCACATCAGAGCTCAGAAGCAGCAAATAAGTTAAGTTTTTTTATTAGCTGAGGAAATAGCAAGAAGAGGCAAATCAATTACCGATGGGAAATTTGTGACATCTTGCTTGACCTTTTTTTACAAACGTTGTATGTCCGGATAAGAACTCCATGGTTGAGAATATCAGCCTTTCACAAAACATCATTGCAAGAATGATAGATGACTTGGCATCCGATATTCAAAACACTCTGATTTACAGAATTAATGCCTGTCAGGCTTATAGCTTAGCTATCGACGAGAGTGCTGACATTAGTGACTCAGCTCAGTTGGCAATATTCATAAGAGGAGTTACAGACAATTTTTTGATCATTGAAGAGTTGCTTGACTTATGTCCATTGAAGGACACAACAACAGGGCAAGGTATTTATGATCTGGTTAAGCTTGTGTTAGTAACATTCAATCTTTCAGAGGACAAACTTTGTGGTTTAACTACTGATGGAGCACCTGCCATGATAGGCAAGCAGAATGGTTTTGTTAGCTTGATGCATAAATCTTTGCCTCATGATATTATCTCATATCATTGCATTACTCATCAACAGCAGCTGTGTGTGAAGTTATGGATTTGAAATATGTGATGGAACATGCTATTACTACAGTAAACTTCATACGATCCAAGGGGACTCAATCACAGACAGTTTCAATCCTTTCTTGAAGAGCTAGGATCTGATCATAATGATCTCATTTATTCCAGTCAAGTTCGTTTGCTGCAACACTTGCCAAATTCTGGTCTCTACATGATGAAATCAAAGATTTCATGATAAAAAAGGGGGGAAAATGTAAATTTTTTTTGAAGACGTGGAATGGACGAATGACTTGGAGCTTCTTGTTGACATTACAAAACATCTTGCAGATTTGAATGCAAAATTACAAGGGAAGGATGAGCTTGTAAATAAACTCTTTGAACACATTCAAGCATTCATCCAAAAACTGGAACTGATCCATGGGCAGATGACTATGAAGAAACTTTCACTTTTTCATCTACCCACACTAGCTACAAGAAATTAGCTACTCTGAACATTGAGAAGTATTCTGTCTTGATAGCTAAGTTGACAGATGAATTCACCGCAAGGTTTGTAGATTTCAAAAAGCACAATGAAGATATGCAATTGTTTGTTGATCCATTTGGAGTTGATCCAGTTAAAGCTTCTGACTTGGTTCAGATGGAACTTACTGATATTCAAAATAACAGTGACCTGAAGAAAGTGTTTAATCAGCATGACCTTCTGACATTTTACAGCAAATGTATTTCTCTGGAAACATATCCCAATCTTTCTAGACACGCCAACCAATATATTTCACTTTTTGGAAGCAATTATTCTTGTGAACAAATTTTCTCAAGAATCAAAATCAAGATCAGCAGGGACAGCACGGCTGTTTGCGAGCGACACTTTAGTTTTTTCCTGACCGCTCTATTTATAGCTATCGTGACAGAGGTCACGTGGTCAACTTCCTAACGGGACAAAAAATGTGGCGGTGTTTACTTTTGATAGGGCTTAATTAATGCTTTTAGGCTACTTTATTATTATAAATACCGGCTTTAATTTTGCGTAAAGCTAGACTAGAAATGTTAGAGTACATTTTAGAACAAGAACAAACATTTTATCACAATTAGAACAGAAGATATAATAGTCTGAAATAGTGTAAAATTTACGTTTTTTTAAATATTTTTGTATGGTTTGTTTCTTATGCAATTTACACTACAACGATCACAATCAACATGCATAACAAATTAAGAAATCAAAAGTAAAAAACCTGCAGAAAATGGATATCATAGTTTTGTTTTGGATTCATGCGTCAAACATTAATTATTGAAACATTAAATTGCAAGTCCACATTTATTACCTTAAAATAACACACCCAATTGCCCCCAAAACACGAGAGCTAACAATTATCTCAATCATACATCACGATGGTCATGTAAAAATGAGTATGGTCATGAGTAAAACGAAATGTTCAATTTAATAAATAAAACATACACCTATTAAATGATTTCCACACTCTGTTAATTCTGTCACTCTCACGCAACTGCCATAATTTGCTCTAGCCCCAAAATTTCGCTCAATTATCATTCACACTTCCTTTTTTTTATAGGAGGAATCTGTACATTCACAGATGGAGAAATTTGTAACAAATGAGTTTCCATTATAAATTTTAGTTGTGAAGTTATATTTTTAATACCGCTGGCGCGTCTTTCAATTTTGGAAATAGTGGAATGTACAAATTCTCCTCCTTGCATGCCCATTCCAAAGCCAATGAGTTCTGATCCAGTCTGCGCAATGTTTTTCTAATATGTGCTGTTTAGGAATTGTCTTACTGGGGAATAGCTTTCTGAACAAAGACATATATGTCTTTATTGATGCTGTTCTTGATGACATTGATTCTTTACTAATTGGTTTACTGTGTGATATTTTGCTGTGTACTTTCTCAAATGCTTCATTCAGTGAGTTGAATTGTTCTTGGGCAATAAAAGCTTTGTCAGTAATATCTTTTTTGTCTGTAATTTTCAGTGTTTGTGTAATGATCTTGTAAGATCTTTATAAACTTTTTGTGTGAGATATCTGTGGCAGTGATTCCATATGAATGCTCTGCTATGATAAGCCTGTGGTACGATTTTGTGTTTGGCTAGTACCTTGTCCAAGTGTGAGCAAACTGGACCAGACCTAGCACACAGATCTTGAAACTGAAGTTTGGCCAGCACATCTTGTGCATTTTCAAGTTTAACTTTAAAACTATCTGTCTCCTCCTTATCCTCACAAAGTTCAATACCTGCCTGAAAAAATTCAATTTTAGCTTCTAATTCTTCAGCCTGTTTCCAGTTCCTACCAAATCTCTTCAAGTTCTTAATAGTACTAATGGTTGCATGTATCTCTTGCGGATTCTCAAATATCTTTGCGTCTATTGTATCGGCTACCTGTTCTAGAAGTCTGTGGTGTTTCAAAACAATGCCTAATAAAATATGAAGGTAAGGAGGAGCTACATTTTCAATTTCAATCTCTAACATTGGTTTGTGTAAACAATTATGAAAATGTGCCACTTGCCTTTTATTCCCTTTCCCATATTTCATATATCTATTGTAATCTCTTATCAACATGGCCAAACTTCTTGGTTTGCAAGTTGTATGCTCTCTGGATGTCTTTATTTCCTTGTTTTGCTGGAGACACTACAGACATGGGTATGTTCCTTGAGCTCCAGACAAACCAAACATTTTCATCAAAAAGTCATAATCCCCGAATAAGAAAACAACAACTTTTTTACCATCACACTCTAAATCTATCTGAGCTTTCATGCCATTCATAAATATTTCTAAATTATCATATATATCTCTGACTCTAGCCATTGATAAAAGGATGGTATTAGATTTAGAATTTGGTTTCTCTAAATTTACTACCTGCATTGTAACTTTGAACTGTGAATGAAAGAAGATATACAAACAGTTACTTAGAATTCTTTGGCAGCCGTCGTGTGCGCAGGATTGTCTACCAAAGAACACTAATGGAACAGTCCTTATCTCACACACAATTAAAAAAAAGACATTCATATTATAAATACAAGATTAACAAGACTTGAAAGATAGATCAAAGTATGTGGAAGTAATCTATCTATAGCTTTACATGTTTTCTGACGCTTATATACGTAGCTAAATATCATTATAAATGAATGAAAATGCAAAAACAGATGGTGCTTTACAAAAAGTTATTTTTTTACAACCTTATTTAAGATTTGCGAGTATCAGGAATGTGTTTACAGTGATTTCAATGTTATAAAATCTGGTGACAATATGCTTGTTCTTGTAATGCCAAACTCACAAAACTGACTACCACACATTCTCAAGATATGAAACCAATAAAAAGTATGTGGAAATAATCTTTAGCTTCCCTTCGAGAAGTCTTTATAATTATAAAGTCATACGAATGGGCCGATTTTTAGATATTACATTAATAAAAAGATTACTTCTGTTATGAATTTCCTCAAATGATGACGCTGTTTTCAAAAGTCTGTAACTCCGTCAAATATAATTTCAAACAAATAAAAATGCAATCAAAAATAGAACACAGAACAAAGTTATAGTACACAAAAGAATTTTAGCGCTGTGTTTATCCAGAACGAATGTGTAATGATTTATATAATTACTGATTTTACACACACATCAGCTGATTTTCCGCGCCAAAACTAGCAGTAGGCGTTTACGGTGCAGAGGAAATTTATTACCCGGTGTCAGAATTCCGGTCACCGAAACTAAAAGAGCGCTCTGGTATAGGGTACAAACAGCCGTGACAGATGAACATCTATCTAGAATTCTTCGAGTCGCCACATCAACAGTTCGTGCTGACATTGACAACTTTTGCAAGGAAAATGGTACCAGGTGTCTCATTAAATACATAGTGTCTAGTCACACAGATTTTTTAATTAGATTCAATATCAGTAAGTGTATTTTTAATACAGATATTATGTAGCTAAATTAAAATAATTGGTATTTTAATTTATTAATGTGTTAAAGTTTACAAATAAATGCTTCTTTAGTTCACTGTAAAATTTTTATGAGTTATTTCTTACTGTCTTAAATGGTCACGTGAGTGTATCAACATTTTTATTTAAAGTCCCGCCCCCAGGGACTGCCAAAACTGGCAATGTGGCCCACTACCGTAAATTTCAACAATTGTTCTATTGTCATAGGTAAATTGGATGCTCATCACACCCGTTCAAACAAGCACATTAAAAATTATATGGTATAGGATTACGCAAGGGGGCCAGGAGCAGTGGTGGCACCATCTTAAGGAGCAAATAAGGATATGATGTTGGCATAGAAGGAAATGAAAAGGCAGATAAAGCCAAGAAAGGTAGATCTGACAAAAATTTAATAAATGTAAGGCTGAGTAAATCAGAGATTAAGAGCTTGATTAAAGAATGATTTGAATGGAGGGCAAAATGGGATAAAAATCTGAAAAGAAGACATGCATAGGCCTATATCTTATATGCTCCAACAAGAAAATGTCACATATCTAGAGAATTGGAAATTCCCAGTAATAAGAAACTTCTCAGACTAAAGCTGGGAAAAGGCTATTTCTGAATATAAGACCCTTACTGTGCAGGATTTCTTCAAGACAATAATATAGAGCATTTCTTGTTAAAATATAAGAGGTATGAACAAATGAGAATCCCAATATTAGATTATTTGCAGGCATCAAATTTACCAATAAATATAGAAGAGCTGTTGAGAACAGACCTAGGGAACTGCATAATATAGTCAAACAGTATTTAACAAGAACAAAAGTTAATATATAGGCCTAGTAATTGGGAAGGTGAAGGTCTGATATTGCTCTTACAATACATATGACTTTTGACAGGTGAAAGTAAATTAAATATAGGCCTATATATTAAAGTCAATTATATAACTGGAAACAACAGGCCTTTACAACCCTCCCCCTTAATATTATTTTTGTTTGATGTTATTTGTTTGGTTTTATCTTGTTTTTGTTTGTTTGGGGTTTTTGTTTTTTTAACGTACAAGCATAATTGGTAATTGTGATTTAGCCTACCCGATTTTTATAACCCAAATAGGTAGGGCCTAACTGTGACTGACCCACACTGTGTAGCATGGTCTATCGATTTACTCATTTTACTGTAGTGACTACATTATGAGGCGTAGGCTATATCTGGGAAAATAAATATAGAAAAAAAAATCGGAGAATAAGGAATAATGTGTAGTGTATCTTCTCAAAACAAAACAAAACACATGCCTGCGTAAGTCGCCATGCTTCCTCCAAAACAACGTGGGAATTATTTCCCCTTAATAAGTAGTTCTCAGTGCCAATTAATTAACACATCAGCAGTTGATAGAAGATTTATGATGAATGAATAAGTTGAGTTTAATGGTTATTGTTAGAAAAAACTTTGCATGTTAAACTACAACGGACTAATTACTTGTAAATTAAATGCATCAGTTTGATTTCTTCAGATTCCTTTTCTTGAGTAACGCTCACTTCCGAATTGACAGATGTAACATGGCCTACACATAAACAAATGATACAAGAGCAACCTAATGTCGAGCAGTCCAAAGCAAGTAGCCTACTAAATTAATGCCGCTTAGTTGCGTTTTCGTTGCTCATTGCATAACATAGTAGGAACGTTTGGAGGAAATCAGATTTAAGTGTGGCACAGTTCTTTTAAATGTGTGTCATTATTTACAATTTTCTTTGGAAGCATCTGCAAGTTGCGCAATTGTTAGAACTTCCTTGATAGGTTCTAGTAAATCGAGCAGTTAACATTATAAAGTTTATTGGATGCAAACATAAGATTAGACACCACATAACATCCTACATATCTGCAATTCACAGGTGGTTTTAGGTTTAAACTTAAGAAATTAAATTGCTCATATACATATAAACATTTGGTTATGAAGATAGCATAGTATATCTGTATGACAAGAAGTGTCCACTCATGTAGTTTTTTTCCCCCCATATTCTAGGGATTTCCCCCTGAAAGAATTTTTAGTGTAATCACTTCTTTGCTGTGAAATTTTACTGTTGTTGGAGTAAGTGAATGGCCAGCTACCAGTGAAACGATGCAAACTATCACCAGTGATGAAAAGTGAGTCATGTGCAGATTGTGTGGTGATTAAAGAAGCTGATAACTGGTGTAGGGGAAGTTTGTTATTTCAGTAGTAACCAGAACTAATGCTATCCTGTGTATATTTCCATGACTATGTACACCTGAACAGTTAAATAAATCCATCTGGTTAATCAAAGATTATGAGAACTGTCCAATTTCACCAAAATGGCTGTCGATATGTGGTACATAACCTAAGTCAGTTTTGCGCATAGGCCTACACGCTCTTTTTTGTCTGCAACTACAACTCGTGATGCAGCGTTAAAACTACCATGTTAGCATAGCCAAGGTTAGTTTTGCTCGAGCATGCTCTTTTTTGTTTGTTTGCAATTGCAACTCATGATACAACATAAAAGTTAACACTAGGATCCCTGATTAGTTTTGTTTTTTTCCTTTATCAATAATTATTTTTGAAAAATCTTGACACAGGGCAAGGGTTAGGCTTAAGATTGTTTTGAGATTTGTAGCAGCTTATTATTTGCACAAAGATAGCAACACACTGGAAATAAGGTTATAGTGGGGAGTTCAGCATTAGAGCTTAGGCTTAGGACGCAAAGACAGAAAAAATGCTGGCTTAAGGTGCAAAGACAGAATAATATACAGTAACGCTAAACTTAACCCTAACCCTACTTTGATGATTTTTTTCCAAAAGTAATAATGTGCAATAAAGATTGAGGTCTTTTTTTTTTTTAAATGCCAACTTACCGCTTATTACTGCATCTCTTGATCCTTCTTTAAGGGCACACCGACATTGGCAATGTATTCATCTGACACATTGATAGCCATTGGGGCAAAATCACACATTTGTCCCCATAATCTAATTCAACCATCCATCCCTTTGGAAATCATGGACTTCTGCTTGAGTGGTAACTCCACATTTAATCAATGTAATGTTCTTCAGTATGGTAGATAGTATACCCCATTAGGTTAAATATAGTGCAGAAGATTAGATTGTCATGATATGACTAGAACTTCTGGGTGAAGTCCGGTGAAGTGAGTAAACCACTCTCAAGACTGAAAGCTAAATGCCGTCTGAGTGCCACTTTGAATGGATGGCACAGAACAAGGTTTGGTGTAAATTTGTTGAAGGTCTTTTCCTCACACAAGATTGTGGGGAACAGTTTTCTGGTAACAGACAATGAATGTCTCAGTATTGTGATAACAGTTTTCTGGTAACAGACAATGAATGTCTCAGTATTGTGATAACAGTTTCTGGTAACACAATGAATGTCTCAGTATTGTGATAACAGTTTTCTGGTAACAGACAACGAATGTCTCAGTATTGTGATAACAGTTTTCTGGTAACAGACAATGAATGTCTCAGTATTGTGATAAAATTTGTCTGGTAATGGACAATGAATGTCTCAGTATTGTGATAACAGTTTTCTGGCAAAAGGGACACTTAGAATTTATGTCTCAGTTATATATATATAGGCATGTGTCAAGAAAATCCACATGAAATCTACACGAATTAATACAGAGAAAAACATGTTGTTATTGATCCAGCAGCGTTTAGGCTCTCACCCTTTGGTCCTATGCCATGTAGTGGTATCTGCATGTGCTCGCAAGTTGTTCCTTTGCTCCGTTTAAGGTGTTCCACTGATCTGGCCTCGGAGAAAGGAGCATTTTCCTAACATCATCAGGTGCTGGGCACTCAAGGAGGTGTTGGTCAACAGTTACATAAATTTAAGACCTTTAAAAAGAAAAAAAAAATGAAGACAGTGAGTTACTAGACACACTGAACAACAAAAATATTAAGAAATTAATCAGTGCAAAAATGAATGAATAAAACTGATGTAGCTCAATTGTTCCCAAAGATTTTTGCTGGCAACCATGTGGTTTTTTTGTTTTTTTTTTTTTCACTCCTCATGGCGCTTAGAAAATATAATTTCATATTTTTCTCATACATTTCCTAGACCTCCCCTTTACCCTGGTGTAGACTTTTATGACTGTAATAAGGGTCACAACCCTGGGTTTGGGGACTACTGATTTAGCTCTTGAGAAATGAATGAAAACATTAGATCACTGACAAGACTTGATAAAGCCAGTACACAATAGAATTAATGTTTTACTCTTTCATTTGTGATATGATTTCATCAGGAAAATGATTGAGTCCAGGGTGTTCCATATCCAGTCACAGGCTAACACTGCCTTCGGTGTCATGCAGGAACTTCGGGTCAATCAGCAGTTGTGTGACATTGTTCTCTGTGTAGGAGGAGCCAAATTTTCAGCACACCGTGTAAGTTACAGTTGACAGAAATGTTAACTGAATGCTTTTAAGTTTACAATCTGTTGATGTAATTAAACAGGTTAATTTGTCTTTTTCTTTTTTAAAATAAATTGTGGTTATTATATAACTAAGAGCTGTGCTATTTTTTTCCTGTAAATATGTTAATCTTTGAGTTGCCAAGTGGTTAGAGTGCTTGCTTCTATGGGCAAATGGACATGGTTCCAGTCTACTCAGCTGTAAAAATGATGGGTACTTGACTGTTCTTTGAGTTAAGGAAAGCAAAGGTAGCAAAGAAGGGATCTGGTCACCCCCAACTCTTAAAGCTGAGACCTAGCTATGAGTGAAGCCTCCAAGACTTCACTCCCATAGGGGGGCAGTATCTGCTATGTAACTACTTGCACTTTTTATGGTGATCTTTGAAAGATGTGAAAACTGAAATGAATATCATGAAGTATATTGAAGATCCACACTGAGGTGTTGTCTAAAGTCTCAATAAAAAATATCTTGTTAACAGCCAGATTTGTGAGCAACCTGTTATTAAAACAGAGTCAAAAGACTAAAATTTCCTATTCAGTAGCAGTTACACAGTTTATACATTCATAAGACTATTTGAGAGTCATCCTGTCACATTGTATTTGTTAACGTCACACTCATTCTCAGATCTGCTGTCATTAGGACGTAACTGCATTTAGTTTGTTCACTTTTTACCCTTCACTTCCTAGTGAATGGTAGTTGTGTCTGCAAGAGTCGGTTATCAGTCTGAAAGGTATTATATTATTAATAAATGAGTATTAAAAACCGCAGCGTCCGAGTTGAGTAGTTAGAGCACTGATCTATCACGGCAGAGGTGTCATGTTTGATTCTCAGTATCGATACGCCTTAGTCTACCCAGATGTAAATGGATACATGACTTTGCTCTTGAGTAGGGAAGGAAAAGGCAAAGAAGAAGGGAACTGGTCACCCCACCTCTCTATGCTAGACCTAGTATAGTGAGGTCTCTATATCTTTACTCACCTCCTGCAGTATCTGCTACCTAGACCTAATATAGTGAGGTCTCTATATCTTCACTCACCTCCTGCAGTATCTGCTACCTAGACCTAATATAGTGAGGTCTCTAACACTCCACTCACCTCGTGCAGTATCTGCTACCTAGACCTAGTATAGTGAGGTCTCTATATCTTCACTCACCTCCTGCAGTATCTGCTACCTAGACCTAATATAGTGAGGTCTCTATATCTTCACTCACCTCCTGCAGTATCTGCTACCTAGACCTAGTATAGTGAGGTCTCTATATCTTCACTCACCTCCTGCAGTATCTGCAACCTAGACCTAATATAGTGAGGTCTCTATATCTTCACTCACCTCCTGCAGTATCTGCTACCTAGACCTAATATAGTGAGGTCTCTATATCTTCACTCACCTCCTGCAGTATCTGCTACCTAGACCTAGTATAGTGAGATCTCTATATCTTCACTCACCTCCTGCAGTATCTGCTACCTAGACCTAGTATAGTGAGGTCTCTATATCTTCACTCACCTCCTGCAGTATCTGCTACCTAGACCTAATATAGTGAGGTCTCTATATCTTCACTCACCTCCTGCAGTATCTGCTACCTAGACCTAATATAGTGAGGTCTCTATATCTTCACTCACCTCCTGCAGTATCTGCTACCTAGACCTAATATAGTGAGGTCTCTGTATCTTCACTCACCTCCTGCAGTATCTGCTACCTAGACCTAATATAGTGAGGTCTCTATATCTTCACTCACCTCCTGCAGTATCTGCTACCTAGACCTAGTATAGTGAGGTCTCTATATCTTCACTCACCTCCTGCAGTATCTGCTACCTAGACCTAATATAGTGAGGTCTCTATATCTTCACTCACCTCCTGCAGTATCTGCTACCTAGACCTAGTATAGTGAGGTCTCTATATCTTCACTCACCTCCTGCAGTATCTGCTACCTAGACCTAATATAGTGAGGTCTCTATATCTTCACTCACCTCCTGCAGTATCTGCTACCTAGACCTAGTATAGTGAGGTCTCTATATCTTCACTCACCTCCTGCAGTATCTGCTACCTAGACCTAGTATAGTGAGGTCTCTATATCTTCACTCACCTCCTGCAGTATCTGCTACCTAGACCTAGTATAGTGAGGTCTCTATATCTTCACTCACCTCCTGCAGTATCTGCTACCTAGACCTGGTATAGTGAGGTCTCTATATCTTCACTCACCTCCTGCAGTATCTGCTACCTAGACCTAGTATAGTGAGGTCTCTATATCTTCACTCACCTCCTGCAGTATCTGCTACCTAGACCTAGTATAGTGAGGTCTCTAACACTTCACTCACCTCCTGCAGTATCTGCTACCTAGACCTAGTATAGTGAGGTCTCTAACACTTCACTCACCTCCTGCAGTATCTGCTACCTAGACCTAGTATATTGAGGTCTCTAACACTTCACTCACCTCCTGCAGTATCTGCTACCTAGACCTAGTATAGTGAGGTCTCTAACACTTCACTCACCTCCTGCAGTATCTGCTACCTAGACCTAGTATAGTGAGGTCTCTATATCTTCACTCACCTCCTGCAGTATCTGCTACCTAGACCTGGTATAGTGAGGTCTCTAACACTTCACTCACCTCCTGCAGTATCTGCTACCTAGACCTAGTATAGTGAGGTCTCTAACACTTCACTCACCTCCTGCAGTATCTGCTACCTAGACCTAGTATAGTGAGGTCTCTATATCTTCACTCACCTCCTGCAGTATCTGCTACCTAGACCTAGTATAGTGAGGTCTCTATATCTTCACTCACCTCCTGCAGTATCTGCTACCTAGACCTAGTATAGTGAGGTCTCTATATCTTCACTCACCTCCTGCAGTATCTGCTACCTAGACCTGGTATAGTGAAGTCTCTATATCTTCACTCACCTCCTGCAGTATCTGCTACCTAGACCTAGTATAGTGAGGTCTCTATATCTTCACTCACCTCCTGCAGTATCTGCTACCTAGACCTAGTATAGTGAGGTCTCTATCTTCACTCACCTCCTGCAGTATCTGCTACCTAGACCTAGTATAGTGAGGTCTCTAACACTTCACTCACCTCCTGCAGTATCTGCTACCTAGACCTAGTATATTGAGGTCTCTAACACTTCACTCACCTCCTGCAGTATCTGCTACCTAGACCTAGTATAGTGAGGTCTCTAACACTTCACTCACCTCCTGCAGTATCTGCTACATAGACCTAGTATAGTGAGGTCTCTATATCTTCACTCACCTCCTGCAGTATCTGCTACCTAGACCTAGTATAGTGAGGTCTCTATATCTTCACTCACCTCCTGCAGTATCTGCTACCTAGACCTGGTATAGTGAGGTCTCTATATCTTCACTCACCTCCTGCAGTATCTGCTACCTAGACCTAGTATAGTGAGGTCTCTATATCTTCACTCACCTCCTGCAGTATCTGCTACCTAGACCTAGTATAGTGAGGTCTCTATATCTTCACTCACCTCCTGCAGTATCTGCTACCTAGACCTAGTATAGTGAGGTCTCTATATCTTCACTCACCTCCTGCAGTATCTGCTACCTAGACCTAGTATAGTGAGGTCTCTATATCTTCACTCACCTCCTGCAGTATCTGCTACCTAGACCTAGTATAGTGAGGTCTCTATATCTTCACTCACCTCCTGCAGTATCTGCTACCTAGACCTAGTATAGTGAGGTCTCTATATCTTCACTCACTTCCTGCAGTATCTGCTACAGGACTACCTTTACCGTTATTACAATCTGAATTGTAAAGTGAAAGTGTTACATTTCTGTAGGTGGTGTTAGCCGGATGCAGTCCTTATCTTCGTGCCATGTTCACCAATGGAATGCTGGAGTCAGAGCAAGAGTTTGTGGAACTGCATGGTATAGAGGCTCCAACTATGGGACTGCTCTTGGACTTTATGTACACATGCAGCATAGAGGTCACAGTGGACAATGTACAAGCAGTGCTTCAAGGAGCAAGTATGCTGGGATTGCAGGCTTTGCGTACCATGTGTTCTCATTTTTTACAGAATCAGCTCACTGCATCAAATTGTTTAGGTATGCATTAATATTGACACACATCTTTAGTCCATTGACTGTGTAGCAAGTTCTTAATCACTGCAGCAAGATTATTGAGATAGCTTAAATGCAAGGCTTATTTTTTGTAATAGAAAATAATAATTGTTTCATCATAGTTTCTTATCTGTCAGCTGAACTGTGCCAAAACAAGTCTACTTCATTCATTCAGCTCTTCATAGAGCATAGTACCTCAGCAAACTCATGCCATATTCTCTTGTCATTAACCATCAGCTCAGGTTTTTTCAGTGTTTTCTTTATCCCTTTAATTTGTGTGTACACTGTTCTTCTCTCTGTGTGTGTGTTTTCCTCTACATAAGTCAACTTAAAAAAAAAACAAGTATACAATAATCATTGCTAACATGATCCTTGCATCAGGGGCATGCTTAAAATATTTAGCACCCAGGGTGGATCCTTTCTTTGGTGTGTCCCCCCAATCCCAAGTAAGCATACAGAAAATATGCTTGCAAGTAGATTTAAACTATACAGCACTGTCAAAAAAGTATCTGATGGCACCCTGTCCTGGCTGTCACCTGTGGCACCACCCTTAGTATGCCACTGCCTAGCACTACTGAGGTCACTTAAGTCATTTTTGACATACCCTGTCCTCTGGGTTAAGAACAGTGATTTGTTCACATTAATGCATTTTCTTCTGCAGCTGCCAGGCGCGGTAACTAATCATGATGAAGCAAGTCTTCAAGTAGTAATGGAGAATGCTAATACTGTGACTATGTGTGTTATCAGATGACAGTTACCAATAATAAAACACTGACAGCGTGTGTCATTACTACAGTCAGGCAGCTACCAATGTTAAAAGCTTATGTGCATGAGACTTGTGATCATGTGTACAAATCATTCATTACCTTTCAGGTCCCCATGGAGCATAGGATCCTGTTACACGCCCATTGAGGCATATTGGGAATATGTTGTAAGGCCCATATTTTCTTGACTAACTGGGGATCGAACCATGGACCACCGAGCTAGGAAGCCTGTGCACTAACCACTGCGCTACCACGGCTCCATGGAGCATAGGTTATCAACTAATGCGCACCAAGGTTTCCTGTCCTGTGCCATCCATTCAAGTTCTTCCCATGTCTTCTGTATCCCTGTCATGTCTGTGTTCATATCGTCTTCTTCACTTGTTTTTTTAATCTCCCTCGGTGTCTCTTACCCTGGGGATTCCAGCACAGGGACTGCCTTGTAATGTTGTCAGCTGGTTTTGTCAGTCTACGTCCTATCCATTGCCAGCACCTTCTCCTCACATCTTGCTCCACAACCATTTGTCTGGTTCTTTCCATCAGTGTCTCATTGGTGGTCTTGTCAGACCACTTTAATCCTTCTGTTCTGCAGAAGTAAAACTATGAGAGTTTATGTTCATTGGTCACCGTCAGTACTCATTAATTACCCAGATGTTGACAGTTTTTGAGTTGGTGATTATCATGTCAACACTTTGTTAGTGCTCAAGATTTAAAAGTTACTGTTTAGTCTATATCAGGAGTCGGCAACCTAGGAGCTTTTGGGTTCTACTTAGTAATACTGAGCCCTCTAAATATCTAGTGTGTGTGGGTGCATGCGCGTGTGTCTGTGTGTATAATTTTAAAGGTATGATGAACCTTACAAAGAAAAGATCGCATTCCAATCTTACGCAGTTCAAAAATATATTTTACTAGCCAGCTCGTGAGTTTTCATTGGGAATGCGGAAAAAGTACCTTTGAAGCTGGGGACACCGCGATTTTAAATACCGGCGGGAGAGGTCTAGTCTGAAATTACCTAATTTTAAAAGTCTTTATTTCTCTTCTTCTCCCCCCCCCCACACCCCCACACCCCCCACAGCTGCCTAAAGATCTACCAAAATCATCCACTGGGATCTACCAGTAGATCATGATCGACTGGTTGCCAACCCCTGATCTAGATAGTCATTAAAGGACACTCAACATTATATATAGCCTTTATTTTATAAGTTCAAGAAATTCTATAATCACAAGAGCTTTGTGGAATACCTCCTTTTCACTATTTAGCCACTTACAAATATTTAAGCTTTTCAATTGGGATGTGACTTTGCTTATATTTGTTGGAGCTTGGTTTTTAAATTAGTTCCTGGTATACTAGACCATGTAATGCCTGTCATGTTGCTGTGAGATTCATCTTTGGGTTTGTCTGATTAAGCTTTTCTGAAATGTTCCTTCTTTCCTATACTGAATGCTTCTGACCATGGTAGTTCAAAAAGTTAGCAAACCTGAATGGTTCCCTGAAGAATTTGTCCTTATCCTTTTAAATTTTCCTTCTATTCTTACCTAGGTAGAGCTGCCGTAATGCATCTTTTTCTGCATCTGTTGCTTTCTTGAAGTGTCTTCAGGCATGAGTTTTATGTTTTCTGATTTCTTCTGTTTGTTTTTGTCTTCTGCTCTTTAGTGATGTGCTCCTCCTATTTACCTCCCTGATTCTGAATTATTAGTGACAATGAAAATATACTATGTCACCAAGAATTCCTTTGTCTCCTTTCCAAAAATGTTTGTTTTAGGCAGCTTTCAGGTGCTTATCTTAGCTTTTGGATGGTTCTTTATCCACATGTTTCCAAATTGCTTTTATTAATTTAATGGAAACTTAATGGCACCTCTTTTTATGTCTAAGAAGTGATTGACATCATCATCATCAATCTGATCAACTTGAACATAATGCATGTTGGGAACTGAACACGAGCTGAGATCTTCCAGTCTCATCTGTAACAATATTAATGATAACAGTAACTACATCTAATGCCTACATTTTTAGCAGATTTGTCATTATCAACATTATTAAACATCATGGTTACATCTGCTGATCGAAAAAACCAGTCAAACAGGAGATAAATAGAAGATACTGGTATTGGATAAGACACATTAAGAAAAACTAGTTGGTAGCTGATAAAGGTGGATTTAAGCTGAAATGATAATGGTGCGCCAGAAAAATGCCAGGTACGTTAGCTCCGTTATAAGATTGACGACCACTTGCCACCCCTATCGACACCTGGTATTAAAGTGCAAGATGTAGGTGTCTTCTCTGATTTAGAATGTTGCTGTGTGTGTTGCAGTAGAACAGTTCACAGGGTACACCACAGGCAACATGACGTGTAGAGTCATAGAAATGGTAACTTCGCTTTAGTTTTATACCATTTATTGCACGCCACAAAACAGTCATGATATTTATGTCATCACCAGCATAGTATAACGAATGCAGCATTCAAAATCATATTAACTGATAGTCATGTAGGATTCAATACTCAATAGTTGTATTGTAAACAGATATCATAAAGTTCTGGTTCGTGAAGCTGTATAAATAATATATATATAACTTCTGCAACAGTGTCAGCTGCAGATCTTCAATGTTCATAGACAACAATAAATGCTCCCTTTCTGATGCTAGCAGATCAGATGTATACAATAAGTCCGTTTACTGTCTGCACGTGAATAGCATACTGGGAATACAGGTCAAACCGACCTTTATAACGTTTCTAAGTCTAACCATCTGACTTGGACGTGATCTCTGATATAACGAATCCTGGAACACAGACAATAGTCTTGTTGGTCTAGAGCGACCCATATATATATAACTAGTTCAGGTATAAAGATACCGGTGGCGAAAAACCTAGTCAAAGTACCTCTCCATTTTGAATCACACAGGTGAGCAAGGAGCGACAAAATGACGAACTTCTAGATGATAGCAAAAAGTTCGATACAAGAGGAATTACCTTTCTTCGGAAATCAACCACGAACATATGCCTCCAGGCAGGCTTGAATAATACTGGGAAATAGTCTAGTTAGCTAACTAACTCACAAAGACAACGTATTTCCCTCAGAAAATCACAAGACGCAGGTTGCGTCCGCTCGCTACTCAGACCATTTCTAAACTGCCTAGCTGGGCGGAACACACAGAACGAACTCCCAGTTTTTTGACATGCGCAGAACTCATCTACGTGAGTATCAATTCACACAAAGCGATTTTAAGAACATTCGAGATAAAAGTCTTACACAGTCGCGCCTTTTATGGTCATGAACAGAAGCGTTAAGACAGGTTTTTCAGACATCTACAACAGTTGACTGATACTACCAAATAAGGAGATATGGTCACGCTTCGTTCAAGAAATTATAGACCGAACGTGTCTCTATACAAGAGAAGGCAAACTCCTAAAAAATTGTAGTCTCAATAACTCGGGTTATGTCCCTTTGACTGTAAAAAACATAATACACATTTCAGTCAAAAAATGATCATACATACGAAAAATGATCATACAAAGACTTTGGAAAAAGTAATTATTTGTGCGTAACATTACCGCACCCTCCCGGGAAAAAAAAATGAAACATTTTTTTTTTAAATCCTGGAGCCGGAAAAATCTAGGCTCCTAACGCACGTATGATGCGCGGATATATACCTAACAAACTAGCTCAACACTTGGAGCGAAACTGAGATCATATCCCAGGTCCTTAGAGAAAAAATTTATCTAAGTATTCGCGTATATATTCCAGGAAGGTGCCACCAACACAAGCCACCATGATGGCAACATCATAATAAAAGTCAAATTACTCTCATACCAATATATGAAATTAAATATATTATTATGATATCATATAATGTGTTGTGCAAACAGCGGTGTAATATATTAATATACCGCACTATTTTATTACATTATATAATGCATCAGTAATTAATAAGTAATACAATGTTGTTCTTTGTTGACATAAACAAGCAATAGAAGATGTGGACATCATCCGCTCCCAATCTAGGACAGGACTTGATATCCTCAAAGTTCCACAATGGACATAATCTCGCAGACTTCAATGATGTGCTGCGAAAATATCAATAACACAAATCTTAAAGACAACTGGTAAATCTCTTAATACAATTATGCAAATATATTATTTAAATGTGGCCGAGTGATCTTTTGGCCCGTATATCACTAACTAAGCCTTCTTAGATAATTACATGGTACAATGTTATAAATTTCCCTCAAAAAAAAGTGAGAAAAAATCTACTAACATGTCATTATAATATTGGACTGTATATCAGGAAAATATATATATATGACAGAAGAATCATGTGGAATCGTGTGGGCATCTGGACAGAATGTCTGCCATTACATTGTCCGAACCACGGATAGCTCGAACCGAGAAATGAAATGGTTGAAGAGCTATGGCATAACGAGTGGACCTCGAGCTCTTCAAGTTTTTGCTCTGAATAGCAGTAAGCGCTTTCTGGTCGGTTTCCACAATGAAATGTGCGCCTAGAAGAAATCTTTGTAACTTCAGAATAGACCATACCATAGCCAATAACTCACGGTCTAAAACCGAGTAATTCTTTTCTGCAGCATTTAATTTCCTAGAGATATACATCACCGGATGCAGAGTATCAGAATACTCCTGCATTAGTGCCGCCCCAATCCCAGTTGACGAGGCGTCACTTCGAAGAACAAAAGTCTTCTCAATAGTAGGTAACCTAAGAATAGGTGGAGATGAAAATAGGGCTTTAACCTGGTCCAATGAGGATTGACATTCTTTAGACCAGCGGATCAGATTAGGCGACCCTTTCTTCAATAAAGTAGAAAGCGGTGCCATAATGGAGGACAGATTCGGAATGAATCGTCCGTAGAATTGGATCAAACCTAATAGACTCCTTACTTGTTTCTTCGTTTTAGGGACCGAAATGTTAAGTATTTTTGAAACATTGTGGTCCTCTGTCTTTAAAAGACCACGACCAACACGATGACCTAGGAAAGAAATCTCACTAAATCCTATAAAGGCTTTAGAGGGTTTTGCAGTCAAGTTATACTCGCGAAGAGTAGACAGTAATTCGTATAAACCCAAATAGTGATCTTCCCAGGAATCACTGAATAGACAGATATCATCTAGGTATGCTATGACATCTGTACGATATGCGAGAATTCGCCGCATCATGCGTACGAATGTAGCAGGGGCGTTCATAAGACCGAAAGGCATGAAATTCCATTGGAATAAACCCCTAGGTGTAGAAAAAGCTGTAAAAGGTTTGGCACGTTCAGTTAGCGGGACTTGCCAATAACCTTTAGACAAATCTAGTTTGGTAAAGAATCTAGAATTAGAAAGTTTATTGAGTAGCTCTTCTAATGAAGGCATAGGTTCAGCGTCGAACTTCGTAACTTGGTTCAATTTGCGATAATCTACGCAAATGCGAATGTTATTATCCTTCTTTCGAACAATAACCATAGACGAAGAGTATGCTGAAGTGGATGGTTCAATGATTTCCAAACGTATCATTTCATCCAATTCTTTTTCGACTTGAGACTGGAAATGGATAGGTATTGGATAGGGTCTGACTCTGATAGGATTGTGATCAGTTAGCACAATGTCATGTTCAATGACATGTGTGTGTCCCGGGATGTCTGTAAGAACATCCTGAAATGTTTGCAACATCGAAGAAACTTGTCGATGTTCCTCAGCGGAAAGATTTGGAGAAACGGTCACGTTTTTCCAAGATTCCGTAGAATAAAGTGGGACCATAGAAAGAGGAAGATTGACATCAGAAAAAGTAGTTTCCTCATCCTGTATAACTGACAGAGATGAGTACTGACCATGAGGTACTTGAGAATTGTCCGTTGCCTGGAAAATAGGCTGCAAATAGTCAGGTCTTTCATAAAATTCCGTGAGCATATTTATGTGGAAAGTTTTATGCTTTCCATCAATATCGACAACATAGTCGACATCAGAAATTTTGGAGACTATTGCATATGGACCTTTCCATGCAATTAGAAGTCTGTTCTCCCTTGAAGGAAGTAGAACGAGAGCTTTGTCACCTGGACAAAGTTGTCGTAGACATCTATTCTTATTTGCAAACTGCCTTGCCTTTTCTTTAGCAAATTCGGAAGACGAAGTTGCTAGTTTGCATGCCTCGATGATCTTTTGCCTAAGAGCAATGACGTACTCATAAGAAGATTGAGTCTCATCGCTAATATTATCGGCAGTGATTAGATCGTGAAGTAAAGACATAGGGCCGCGCGGTTGCGCGCCAAAGACAAGTTCAAAAGGGGAAAACCCCGTATGTTCATTGGGGACCTCTCTATACGCAAAGAGAGCCGCGGGTAAGACCCTGTCCCAATCCTGAGGATGATCCTCAGTTATCTTACCAAGTAAAGTTTTCAGAGTCCTATTTAAACGTTCGACCAACCCATTAGACATTGGGTGATAGATACTGCTGAGAGACCTTTTAATGTGTAGCATAGACATTACCTGTGACATAGTGTCTGATATAAGTTGAGTGCCATGGTCTGACAATATTTCTCCGGGAAAACCCAAGCGAGAAAATATCAGCCAAAGAGCGTCTGCGATGTCAGCAGTTGAGATGCTCTTGAGAGGTATTGCCTCTGGCCAACGTGTGCACATATCGACACATGTAAGAATAAATTGATGTCCTCTAGCTGACTTAATTCTAAAAGGACCGATAATATCTATTGCCATTTTTTGAAAAGGGCGAATAGGAATGTCAGCAGCCTGGATAGGCGCAGCATGTCGTGGTCCTTTAGATTTGACCTCCTGACATACTTTGCAAGAGCGACAGTACATTCGTATGTCCTTGCTCACAAATGGCCAAAAGAAAGCCGCAAGAACCCTCGACTTTGTACGGGAAAAAACCCATATGTCCAGCACATTGCGAGTCATGAGCATGTTGCAATATTTGCAATCTCATGCTCTTAGGCACAAGAATTTGTGAATGAGTGGACGTAGTCGAGTCTTGTACTATACGTACAAGTACGCCGTTCTTCATAGAAATCCAAGACTTTCTATTAGTATTTTGATTAGGATCACCTTTTTTTGCTAGAATGAAGAATTTTTGTAAAGAAGGATCTTCTTCTTGCAATTTGATAAATGAGTCACGTGTAATAGTCAAGTGACTATCTTGGTCATTTACTTCATCATTATTAGTTAATGAAGTTTGAGGTGGATCCAGAGCATGTGCTCTTGTGACCACCGCATTGGTAGCTTCAATGTTTTGCTCTTCCCAAACAGCAATCTTCTGTGGGGTACATTCCCTAACTCCGTGAATACGACCAATAATAAGGTCCGCAATAGGGTTTGGAAGTAGACACGCGTGGACCTCTCCCGTGAAGAAAGGAGTAGCAATATGTATTATAGCAGTAGGATACTTTTCCAACGTGCCACCAAATGTGACACATTTGATGACCTTTCCTGTAGCACAGGATGGATCTACAAGAGATTGCCTAACGCCGACAGTAGTACATCCAGAATCAAACAACACCGAGACTGGATTACTATTTACTAGCCCCTTATGTAATATAAGAGAACCTCTCCCGTCATGAGCAACATTAGCAGGAAGAGCGGGCAAAGGATGACCACAGCTTAGAGTACTAACGGTCTTCGGATCAAATAAAGTACTGCATTGGATACATTTATTTGCCCTACCAAAATCAAAAGATGAGCATCCGATAGCATTATGGTCTTTATCATTATTAACCTGCTTATCTGCTCCCTGAGATTCTTGTTGAACAGCGTTTGTCTGTTGATATTTTTTTCTCTTATGTTGCGATCTACCGCGACCATTATTGCCTCTGCAATTATCATTAAAGTCCCTACTGTAATTTTTTATCCTGGTTTGAGTTCCAGTTTCCATAACTGTCATTACCATCTCTATGCTGTTGAGAACCTCTATTATCTTGGTATTGAGGTCTCTGCGAAAAATATTTCCCTCTATGCCGATTACCTTTGTGGAAATTTCTAAAGTTAACCGGAGTAGAATAACGTGTAGTATTAGGATGTCTCCAGTTCTGGGAAGAAGAATCACCCTGGAATTGATTACTATGATTCTGGGCATAATTACGGTTACTCTTTTTATTGAAATTTTGCTGGCTACCCTGAAATTTACGCATAAAATTTGGGCCATAAGGTGCTGCCGAAGCAACTGGCAGACCTTCTTTCACCTTAGAGTTGCTAATGGTTATGTGCGGATGCGCAGTAACATACTGGCTACAGTATTCTTCCATTTCTTTTATGTTTTTAGGCTTACGCTCATGAAGAAAAGAAAGAAAAGCTTCATTAACAGAAGACATGACCTTGTCTCTAAGTAGTAAGTCCATGAGGGCTTCAAATGTACTTTCTGTCTTAGACAACTCAATCCATCGTAAAAAAGTAAGACGTATGCTTGAGATGAATTCAGAGAATTCAACTCCAGTTTCTGGTAACATGTTTTTTTAAATTTAAGACGATATCCGTCCTCGTTAAGTTGGTACTTCTTTAACAATGCCGCCCTGACAACCTCATAGTTGTTTTTGTCAGGCACATCTACCATACTCAACAAAGTCAAAGCATCACCTCTAAGTATCTTGGACAGATGATAAACATATAATGTTTTATCTATATTATGCACCTTACATGCACTTTCAAATCTATCTAGATAAAATGTTATATCATCGATTGAGGGATTAAATGCTGGTAGATTAAGCTTGAAATCCTTAGCATTAGTCTTATCTGACACCTTATTTGCATCATTAGCATTACCAGCGTTCAATAACTTTAACTTCTCTAACTCTAAAGCTATGAGTTTTTCTTCATGCTCCATTTTTGCTTTTCTCTCATCAGCTTCTCTTTGTAACCTTCTTTCTTCAGCCTCAGCCTGTAACTTTCTTTCTTCAGCCTGAGCCTGTAACTTTCTTTCTTCAGCCTCAATTTCAAGTCTCTTATTTTCAGCCTCTTTTTCAAGTCTCTTATTTTCAGCCTCTTTTTCAAGTCTCTTATTTTCAGCCTCAGCCTGAAGTCTCTTCTCCTGAGATTCTGCTTCTCTTTTTTGTTTTTCCATTTCCATTTGTAATCTTTTCTCATCCACCTGCATCTGCAGTTTAAATTTTCAGCATCTATTCTCTTTTGTTCAGTTAGTTCTTTCATTTTCTTTTCCTCCGACTTCAATGCCTTGGCATATTGAACAGTCGCAAATTCTTCTAATTTATCACCTGTCTTCCCAAGGGCTTTACCCTGCTCAATAAAGTACTCAAATGTAGACATGATGTCTAAAATGTGAGTACAGAACCTGAAATAATTAATTATCTTATTTCAATCTTAATAGCAACAAGACTTAATAAAGTGCTTGTATAATCACTATGTTTACTCCAATCTCTGTGGGAAACAAGACTTGACACCAACTTGTATTATCAAATGTATAATAATATCACAAGTCACCTCTTAATTATCAGTGCACTACCCAAATCAGTGCATAACCATCAGTTATTTATCATAACTGCACTACAATAGTGCATAAGCAAAAAACCACCAGTTAGTTATGATAAGTGCACTATAGACCAATAGTGCATGAGCATATATGTAACAATAGTGAAAGCTAACTATGCAAGAACTATGCAAACAATAACAAGACAATGTAAACAATAACAAAGGTCACCAACAATGTAAACAATAACAAAGATCAAAGTCAATGTAAACAACAACAAAGATCAAAGTCAATGTAAACAATAACAAAGATCAGAGTCAATGTAAACAATAACAAAGATCAAACAATACGAAAACATTCGCATAAGTCAAATAAATAAACAGCGAAACTAAAAAGAAATATCACAAAGAATGTGATGACAAAATGCGAAGATATGACAAACAAATGACGCTACAGTGTATACACAAAAATTTACGTAAAGAACTGAATAATAGAAAAGATGAGACCTACAAATACAAACCAATGAAATCGAAACTAAAAAACAGAAAGAGAGAGAAAAAAAAAAAAAAAATATACAAAAAACGAAAATAAAGCACAACTCGTCACAACTAAACAGATATAGCAACGATTGTCGCTAGCAAATTTCACAGTAGGAAATTCGCACAGTCCCTAACGAAAACGCTAACAGTAGAACCTCTGTGACGTGGTATCTTCTACTGAAAGACACCGCCCAACCGAGAAAACCCGCTGAATATAAACATATAAATATACAAATACAAATAACATATAACATGTAACCAATAGCAAAAAGTGTGAAAGAATTTAGAAGGCTCAGCTAGAACATAAGGGCACAGTTCACAAACAAAACAGGCCACTTAACTTCTATGTATCCAAAACGTCAGCACAGTTCAGAACAGGATGTGATCAGCATTCTTAGGACAATGATCCAACGTTGATCCATATCTGCTCTCGTAAACTGCCATGACGAAGGAAATGAGCTTCTGACAGGAAACAGCTTCTGAACTTGACCTTCTGAATTCTACAAATTGACTTGAGCACTTGACCTTCTGAATCTGCAACAGTACCTCTGAGACCGGAACAGTTGTTACGGCACTTGTCCTTCTTCCTAACAGATCAGGAAAACTGCCAACTTGACGAGCAACGCCGGGTATTTTGAAACAATCTTTCATCAAACATTGAGGTGATGAGTTGAAACTGTAATGTTGAAAGCTTGATGATGATGTCTGGGTTTGTTGACCCCCTTGATAGCTGGTATCAGAGTAAACCAACATATGGCCACCAAAAATGATAAAGGTGGATTTAAGCTGAAATGATAATGGTGCGCCAGAAAAATGCCAGGTACGTTAGCTCCGTTATAAGATTGACGACCACTTGCCACCCCTATCGACACCTGGTATTAAAGTGCAAGATGTAGGTGTCTTCTCTGATTTAGAATGTTGCTGTGTGTGTTGCAGTAGAACAGTTCACAGGGTACACCACAGGCAACATGACGTGTAGAGTCATAGAAATGGTAACTTCGCTTTAGTTTTATACCATTTATTGCACGCCACAAAACAGTCATGATATTTATGTCATCACCAGCATAGTATAACGAATGCAGCATTCAAAATCATATTAACTGATAGTCATGTAGGATTCAATACTCAATAGTTGTATTGTAAACAGATATCATAAAGTTCTGGTTCGTGAAGCTGTATAAATAATATATATATAACTTCTGCAATAGTGTCAGCTGCAGATCTTCAATGTTCATAGACAACAATAAATGCTCCCTTTCTGATGCTAGCAGATCAGATGTATACAATAAGTCCGTTTACTGTCTGCACGTGAATAGCATACTGGGAATACAGGTCAAACCGACCTTTATAACGTTTCTAAGTCTAACCATCTGACTTGGACGTGATCTCTGATATAACGAATCCTGGAACACAGACAATAGTCTTGTTGGTCTAGAGCGACCCATATATATATAACTAGTTCAGGTATAAAGATACCGGTGGCGAAAAACCTAGTCAAAGTACCTCTCCATTTTGAATCACACAGGCGAGCAAGGAGCGACAAAATGACGAACTTCTAGATGATAGCAAAAAGTTCGATACAAGAGGAATTACCTTTCTTCGGAAATCAACCACGAACATATGCCTCCAGGCAGGCTTGAATAATACTGGGAAATAGTCTAGTTAGCTAACTAACTCACAAAGACAACGTATTTCCCTCAGAAAATCACAAGACGCAGGTTGCGTCCGCTCGCTACTCAGACCATTTCTAAACTGCCTAGCTGGGCGGAACACACAGAACGAACTCCCAGTTTTTTGACATGCGCAGAACTCATCTACGTGAGTATCAATTCACACAAAGCGATTTTAAGAACATTCGAGATAAAAGTCTTACACAGTCGCGCCTTTTATGGTCATGAACAGAAGCGTTAAGACAGGTTTCAGACATCTACAACAGTTGACTGATACTACCAAATAAGGAGATATGGTCACGCTTCGTTCAAGAAATTATAGACCGAACGTGTCTCTATACAAGAGAAGGCAAACTCCTAAAAAATTGTAGTCTCAATAACTCGGGTTATGTTCCTTTGACTGTAAAAAACATAATACACATTTCAGTAAAAAAATGATCATACATACGAAAAATGATCATACAAAGACTTTGGAAAAAGTAATTATTTGTGCGTAACAGTAGCATTACAAGACAGTTCCTGTTTTGGAATTCCTAGGTTAAGAGAAATAGAAGGATCCCTCTAGAGAAGAGAACTGGAGACATAAAAATAGGATAAAGTAGACAAGGAAAGACCTTGAACAGAAAGTATAGGAGGACCTGTTCTACAACAGGGAGTAGTATAGGAGGACCTGTTCTACAACAGGGAGTAGTATAGGAGGACCTGTTCTACAACAGGGAGTAGTATAGGCGGACCTGTTCTACAACAGGGAGTAGTATAGGCAGACCTGTTCTACAACAGGGAGTAGTATAGGAGGACCTGTTCTACAACAGGGAGTAGAATAGGAGGACCTGTTCTACAGCAGGGAGTAGTATGGAGGACCTGTTCTACAACAGGGAGTAGTATAGGAGGACCTGTTCTACAACAGGGAGTAGTATAGGAGGACCTGTTCTACAACAGGGAGTAGTATAGGCGGACCTGTTCTACAACAGGGAGTAGTATAGGAGGACCTGTTCTACAACAGGGAGTAGTGTAGGCGGACCTGTTCTACAACAGGGAGTAGTATAGGAGGACCTGTTCTACAACAGGGAGTAGTATAGGAGGACCTGTTCTACAACAGGGAGTAGAATAGGAGGACCTGTTCTACAACAGGGAGTAGAATAGGAGGACCTGTTCTACAACAGGGAGTAGTATAGAAGGACCTGTTCTACAACAGGGAGTAGTATAGGAGGACCTGTTCTACAACAGGGAGCCATATAGTAGGACCTGTTCTACAACAGGGGGTAGTATAGAAGGACCTGTTCTACAATAGGGAGTAGTATAGGAGGACCTGTTCTACACAGGGAGTAGTATAGGAGGACCAGTTCTACACAGGGAGTAGTATAGGAGGACCTGTTCTACAACAGGGAGTTGTAAGTTATTGGTGATGATCATCTGTAGTGTACTGTCATGATTCATCATCATCAGCTACCATCTCCACAACGAAAGTTGGCTGTAATGGATCTCCAACGTCTTCTGTCTCTTGTCTTGGTGGTGCACTCTGATAGACTCTTTCCTGTCCATCTCTTGATGTTATCTTCCCACTTGTAGCACTGTCTTCCCCTTGCACGATTGCCTTCAACTCGCCCTTCTGTTATGGTCTTCTGCAAGGTGTTATGCCTTTTTATGTGGCCAAAGTATTTTAGCTGCCTAACTTTGATCTCTCTCATTAGATGCGCCCCATTCTTCTATACATCCACATCTCAAGAGTCTCAATTCGTTCTTCCAATTGCTTATTCATTGTCCATGTTTCTACACCATACAGTAGTGCAGAATATATATAACATTTTACAATTCTCAGTTTTAATTTGTGAGTCAACTGTTTAGATGTCAGTATATGTTTCATGTTGTTGAATGTAGTTTTGGCCATTCCTATTCTCTTGTTGATTTCTGTTTCACATCTACCATCTTCTGTTATTATATGACCAAGATATGAGTAGTTCTTGACTTGTTCCAGGATTTTCCCATTTATGCCTATCTTTAATGTGGGCTTATCGTCTGTTTTGCTAATTATCATAGTTTTTGTTTTCTCAATACAGTGCAGACCTGATAAGGAGAACTCACCAGGGACCCAAGAAATAGTTCTTCTTATCAGAAATTCCTCTTATCAGATAAGAGTTCAAGCATATGGTAATGCATTTGCAACGTACAATGCAATAATGAATTTGCGTTGAATACGACAGATGTATGACACAGAAAATATGTAAATCACCAAAAGTGTTAATGTACAACGTTGGCACAGATATCTAGATAATAACAGCACTTTTTACACTTTGAAAAGAAAAAGCTGCAATTTTCCTCTGTATCTTAGTACCCATACATGAATGAATAAAAATGTCTTTCCATGACATCCTTAAATTAAAAGAAATTATAAATTAAATCATCTTGGCATCCAGCCTGCATTATATACATGTTAGTTTTATCCATGCAATTTGAAACTTCCAACTGTGAAATAGTTTGTACCGTTAACCCACAGTCATCATTATCTCTAGAATTTGTAAACTCTTAAATGATAAAGCACTCTTAAATGAAAAAATCTGTAATTTTCCTCTGTGCCTTGGTACCTGAGTTAATAAAATGTCTTTCCATGGCCTCTTTAAATCCAAAGAAATGAGAAATTAAATCATCTTGGCATCCAGCCTGCATTATATGCATGTTAATTTTATCCATGCAATTTGAAACTTCCATTTGTGAAACAGTTTGCACTGGCAACCCACAGTCATCATCATCATCTCCATCTAGGTCAGGACTGGAAAGGACAGAAGATGAAACTGTTGGCATACACATCCCTAGAATATCAGCACTGGCAAGGCTAGCACTACATGTAGTAACAATATCATTGTCAATGTTGACAAAATCTTCTGCTGAAATGTTCAGTTCCTGATATAGTCGATGAAGCAAAGGTTCCACAGAAGTTTCAGTTATAATACTGCCATTACAAGTATTTGATACAACCGTGTTTTCATCATCTGTATCATCTCCAACTTTAAAGCCTGCTTTTCGAAAACAGTTTGCAATAGTCACAGGCAACACTTTACCCCATGCAGATTTCAACATAACAATAGCGTCCAGAAGGGTTATCTTGAAGTCTTCAGCAACCAAGTCTGCATCCATGTGACCTACAAGTTTGGACAACATTGCTGACCTATAATGAACCTTCAGATTTTGAATAATACCTTGGTCACAAGGCTGAAGTTTGGATGTCGCATTTGGTGGTAAAAATAAAAGTTCTGTTGCTTTAAGATTTTGAACATTTAGGTGGGCTGAACAGTTGTCAAGCACCAAAAGAACTTTGCGATGTTGACGTTCCATAGAATGATCAAATGCATGTAGCCACTTGGTGAAAATGTCTGATGTTATCCAGGCTTTTGAATTAGCTGCATAATCAACACACAATTTTTTCAAACCTTTAAAACAGCGTGGATTTTAGAATTTACCGATTACAAGTAATGGCAATTTTTCTGAACCATCCATATTTGTACACACAACAGCTGTGATTCTTTCTTTCGATTTTTTCCCCCCATGACACTTTTCATTTCTGAAGGAAAAAGACTTGTCAGGCAGCAATCTCCAAAACAATCCAGTTTCATCAGCATTAAACACATCAGCGGAATTATACCTACTCATGGCTGGTTTTAGCACCTCCTCCGTCCATGACTCGGTAGTCGTTTCATTAACAGAATGCCTTTCCCCACACAAAGCTTTGTAAGTAATGTTGTGCCGTTTTTTTAAAACGACCCAACCAGCCAGGACTACATTTCCAGCCAGTCCGACCTTCCAGAAGTGCTAACTCTTCTGCCTTTGCAGTTAATATAGGTCCATTTACAGGAACATTTGCTGATCTCGCCATGGTGAACCATTTTAGGAGTGCCGTGTCAACAACATCACACGCTGCTTTTCGGTTCTTCATTCTGTGACAATGAACTTGTCCACCATAAAACATTTTTCTGTACCGATCCTTATTTTTTATGATTCCTGAAAGCGTTGATTTTGGAATGTCGAATTCCTTTGCTATTTCCATTTTCTTTTTGCCACTATTTTCCACTTCTTGTAATAGCTCAATCTTTCTTTTCAAAGATATGGATTTTAACTTTCCAGCCATTTTTAGAGGGGAAATAACTCAAATTCTAACATCGACGAAGCGCGCAATTTCCGAAAATAGCCGAAAAGTTGTACAAATGTCCAGGTACTGTATTTGAAAAAAGTTCGTCTTAAGCAGATCAAATTATATAGTCGGGACACGTTTAATCATTCGGCATATCCGAAAATTCGTGATAAACGGATTCCGCTTAACCGGACATTTTTTACAAAGACAAAGAAGAAAAATTGCCGGGGTAAACAAATTGTTCTTCACAACAGAAATTCGCCACATCCGAGATCGCCTTAAGCGGTCTGCACTGTATTAATGTCCAATTCATATTCATGACTTATACTATTCACTTGCTTCACTAGTTCTTGTAAATCCTGTTCACTTTCAGCTAACAACACGGTATCATCTGCAAATCTAAGATTGTTTATTGACCTTCCACTGATGTTCAGTCCTGGCATTTCCTTTATCTGTTTGAAAATTGTTTCAGTGTATAAATTAAATAGGCAGGAGAACAGCACACAACCTTGTCTGACACCTCTTTATTACATATTTTACATTTATATTTAGTGCCCTCATTACATTTTCTTTACTTACAAGCCAGTGGCCCGCCAACACATGACAGGAAATAATTATGTTGTCTGCTCGTACATGTCACTGATGAAGGTGTTACTAATTTGGTTCATTTCCATTCCATTACTATTACATTGTATCTTTTATCGTCAAACATATCAGGACTTATAGTCTATGCACCATGAAAAAGTTGAAAAGCGTGCATGTTCTTTTAATGGGTTTTCAATTTAGATGGTGCAGTGCAATCCGTTTTTTTCCTGAAAAGGTGGCGGGATATTTGTCATTGTTGATTCAGTAAAACAGCTTGTCTAAAGGAGATGTTGCTATCGTATTTAGTATCATTGTTTTTATTGCTGCCCCGTGTGATTTCTATGGGTTTATGAGGATACTGCGAAAGAATAAGACTGTTGCTCTTGTAGACATATAAGAGGCCATTTATATGAGGGTGTGCTTGGGGCTGGCAACCTTATTATGTCAAACAAATTGCTACAGATGCCATAGCTGCAAGAGCACATGAATGCTTTGGTGCAGACGTCTTGTGAGCAGAAGAGATGTAGTAGTGGCTCCATTTGTTATAGGGAGTGAAGAAAGGAACAAGAAGTAACCTATACTTTCCTTCATTTATCACAGTTAATGTTCCTTCATTTATCACAGTTATAGTATTCACTCAGTTTTGTTGTTCATAATTCCAGGTCATGAGTGAAGCACAAGTTTTTGAGGCTGCCTGCTCCTGGCTCCAGTATGACCCTGGCAAACGCTTGGACAGAGCCTGCGTTATACTTCAGAACATTCGGCTTGCTTTACTGGAACGCAAGTTCCTGGAAAATGTGGTGCTCAAGTCGGAATACTTCAGGACGTGCCCCAAATGTCAGCTTCTCATTAGCAATGCCATCAGAATGAAGATGGACAGTAAAGAATTGGAGACTGTTGTTCCACGTGCCCAGCCCCCATGCATTTATGTCATGGGAGGTCGTAACAGTACAGACAGCCAGCTCAAGAGTACAGAGAAATACGATTTCTTGTTGGATCAGTGGATACAAATGGTAAGTGGATCTCTCTCTCTCTCTACTTTCTGCCTGTGTGTATATGCACGCATTAATGCATCTGTGTGTGTTTTTATCTATGGTGCTACCCGGTTCAGCACTTTAGCAAACTGGTATTCAATTTTTACCTGAAATTTGAAAAATGTCAGAAATTCAGATGTCCACATTCAGGAGAGCAGACATCACCACTAACATTCATTTAGCTATCAGAGCTCTTAGCACATATGTGCTCATATGCTCACAACCAGTCAAGGCTCTCTTTTCAGAATATGTAGCCTATCTCTCTTTTAGGTCAGACTGTTTTGATCGTGTGTTCATACATTCTTGTTCTCTCAAAAATTTTTTTTCACTTGTTATTTACCCATCATGTCTGGAAAACAGCATGCAACTTCAAGTGCTGGTAGGGCATCTAAGGTGCAGAGGAAAAACATTTGCTTGGATATAGAACCCCAGTAGGTGAGATGGTTGGAAGCTGGTGAGCGTAAGGGGATTCTTTGAATTTGGCTTCATCCACAAGTTATAAAACATAAGGTTTGGTTTGGTTTTAAGGTCCATCTTCATTCAGTACTCTGATCTCCTCCCTTAGAACACACAAGGAGGATCTCAGCACAGTGCAGAACTCTGTAGCACCGGAGAGGATACTAATGTGTGTATGGGAATCACACATTCTATACATATTTTTGTGATGGGGAGGTGTCGTAATTTTTAAATTGTGCCAGGGCAGCAGCTGTATGGCCTTCTCATTATGATTTCCAACTGCAGAGGGATTTTTAATGTGTGGCAAGTTGCACCCAGGACCTCCTATTGTTTTCTCCCTTATCCAAGAAGGCTAGGCATCCAGTCTCACTATCTAGGAGATGAAGAGGGATTATGACATCATTAGGATCCACTGGTTCTAATAAATTTCTATCAGTTATATTTCCTGTACTGGGAGCAAGCCCGGTACCTTTAGAATTAGAGGACGCCATACCTCTCAGCCACTCCAAAATATATAATAAAATATATGGACAAGATAAAAGCTGCAACGATGACCTCAAAGTAGCAACAAAGTTGGCATTCTAGGAACCATGGAGAAACCTCACCGGACTTATGACATTACAATCAACTCTCGACATCTATTTCAAGCAGATGCTGAGGCTCCAGAAGTATCTACAGCCTGGCCCCCTCATCTGAGATGTAACCTACCGCTGCTGCTGCTGTCATGTGTTTTCATGATAACATAATTCAATATATAGATACATTGTTGTACTACATGATGATTGAAAAGTCTCTTCCTGTTGCTACATTTGTACACCCTCACTTGTATCTACTGGATAAACATAGAACAATAAGCTAGACCTGCCATGTGACAAACAAATTTAATTTGATTTTGTTTTTTTGTTTAACTCCCAGAAACAAAATAAAACAAAATCTAAAATGAGCAAAATAAACTGACGTTACAAGAGATTAAAAAAATGGCTGCCTGCTGTGACATCAGACTGGATCTCACTTTGAGTTGTGATGTTAATGTGACAGCATTTTATATTATAAAATGGTAGTTAATTGTCTTTGTTGTCATGTTTGTTTCATATGAACTAGTTGGATAGGAGTGAAGGAAAACAGTTTAAAAATAGGAAGTGAGTTTTCAGTTGACCTGTATTAGTCTGCTTATTACACAAATGAATTACTACTGTATTATATATGTATCTCCAATTTATATATCTCCATTTATTCTATGTTATAATGACCCTCACACGGCGCTTTTTAATTTACTGCTCCATTTTCTTGGAACTTACACACAGTGCTAAACTATTACTGTAAATAAATATAATTATGGAGTTCCCATTGGTAGAATCATGCCATCAGCTCGTTCTTTCCATGCCTTCTCATTATGTTATTTATGTCTCTAGTTCTCTTCTCCATGTGTTTTTTGGTCTACCTCAGCCTCTCTTACCCTGGGGGATTCCAGAACAAGGACTGCCTTGTAATGCTGTCAACAGATTTCCTCAGTGTGTGTCCTATCCATTGCCAGCATCTTCTAATCTGTTGTTCCACTGGCACTTGTCTGGTTCTTGTTATCATTTCCACATTGGTGAATCAGTCGCACCATCCCAATGCCTCTGTTCCATGATGACACCCACCCATGAAAGTCTGCAGCTCCTTGGCTATAAGTCTGCTGCTCCTTGGCTACTGTCTCCACTGCTTTTCATGTCTCAGAGCCATATAACAGAACTGACATGACACCCAAGTCGAACATTCCTATTCCCATGTTGGATTTCTACCCATTGTCCTCTCATTAATGAATAATTTTGTATATTTGTTATCTATTAACCCATATAAAACAGTTCTCATACTGTATAATTTTCTAATCCAGAATTTGATGAAGTACTATTTTATCATAAATTTAACCTTTGCCCCTATATATTTTAATAAAGATTTTCAAGAGTTGCTTGTCTACACTCCCCTGTCCATAGCCTCCAATGAACATAGCACGGACAGCAGTCGGTGCAGCAAGCCTTGATGGTGTCTTATATGCTGTTGGTGGTGAGTGTGCTCTAGCAGACACACAGGATGACACTCTTTACCTTCAGTGTGTGGAGATGTATGATCCTATCCGAAAAAGATGGGAACACAAGCCTAATATGAAGCTTGCGAGATCTTTTGTAGCTGTGGCAGCTGTTGGTGGACACTTGTATGCTATTGGTAGGTTGGTTGCTGGACATTATAGTGTAATATGAAACATAATAAATATAGCATGGTGTAAATTAGTTGTATAACTTTTTTTTTTCAAAAGAGTAGTTTACCAATTCAGCCTGTCCCAAGTTAGACTGTATGAGTTATCTTATCATTATTTCTCATGTCACCACTGTAACTGTTCCCCTTGTAGGAAGCCTGCATCAAAGCACATTCTTCTACCACAGTGGGTTTTTTAATATTTTTGTTCAACATGATGAGATAGCCAGGTCCCATGTACAACCTCCACACATTAGGTCATTTATTTATGATATGTCTGAGAGAACAGTAGTCATGTTCTGGTCTCAGTGACCGGGGGGAGATACACCTTGTTTTCTATGGATGACATTATTCAGTTTTCCTGCAGATTTGAATCTTCAATTTGTACTTTTTTTTTTTTAAGTTATATTTATTTTTTTTTTCCAGTGTTTTTTTCCATTTCATTTATATTGTTCATTGTTGGTATATATATTTTTATGTCATGTTATTTATTCTGCAGGTTTACATGAAGCAGACTTTCCTAGTCATCTCATGTCTTTTTATTGTTCTTTATGATATTTGTTGTTCTTTTAGTGATACTTTATTATGTTGTAATACTGTATTATTACATTGTGATACTTTATTATTACATTGTGATACTTTATTATTACATTGTGATACTATATTATTAAATCGTGACACTTTATTATTACATCCTGCTAGTTAACCAAAAATTATGAAATGGGTTTAGACCAAATCCACAGCACCAAATCGACTGAGTTATCAATTCCTTGAAGAAGAGCAGAGATTTTTATTCTGCACTAATTCCTTTTTTCCTTCATCTTCTCTCTAAGGTTAAAAGCTGCAGTTATAAATAATCTCATTACTGGGTGTTATTATTTACTTACTTACTTAGTCGTTCCCCTTCTACCGTGAGGTGTAGAGGTTTGGAAGAGAGAGCGCCAGACTATCCTATCGGCTGTCTTCCTCCTGGCCTGGTTCCATTCTAGTCCTCGATCCTTCAAAGATTGTCTAATGTTGTCCTCCCAGCAGACTCTGGGTCGTCCTCGGGGTCTGGATCCTTGGCTCTTTGTTTCCCATGCTTGTCGTGGTATCCGATCTTCTCCCATTCTGCAGACATGGCCAAACCATCTTAATTGGGACTGTTCTACTTGGGTCTGCAGGGGGTAGGATTTTAGGCCTTGACGTATCGTCTGGTTGCGTACCATGTCTCTTCTTGTTACTTCAACCACCTTCCTCAGATACCTCATTTCTGAGGTTTGGATCTGGCTTTTATGGGTTGTAGTCATTGCCCATGACTCGCATCCGTATGTCAAGACTGGGACATAGGTGGAGCGGTATACAGCCATCTTCGTTTTCTTACCAACCTCTCTCTTGCTGAGGAATCCTCGATTTATGGCCTGAAAAAGTCTCCCAGCTGCTGCTTTTCGAGTGGCCAACTCTTCTTTGATGCCTCCCTTTCGGTCTATAATAGCTCCGAGGTATTTAAAGTGGTCGACCTGCTCCAGGACCTGTTCTCCCAGCTTAATCTGATGTTTTCTTTCTTCTCGTGATATCACCATGGATTTTGTTTTAGAGCTGCTTATGACCATCCCTCTCTTCTCCAGCTCTTCCTTCCAGACTTGCAGGTTGGATTGGAGATGCGCCTCTGATTTAGCAATCAGGGCAACATCATCAGCAAATGCCAGCTCCGAAATATAGACCTGTCTCATCTTCCAGTACCCCACTGAATACTTTCTTGTTCTCTCCTTACATGCCTTGATGACATTGTCCATAAGGAGTATGAAGAGGTAAGGTGATAGGATATCACCTTGTCTTACACCAGTGGTGGTCCTGAACTCTTCCGACTTATGGTTTGCTGTCCTCACATAATTTCTGCAAGACTTGTAGAAGCTCTGTATAGCATGAATCAGAGGTGCTGGATTATTCTTCCTTGCCAAACAGTCCCAAAGTTTACTCCAGGGGACCCTGTCAAACGCCTTTTCCAGATCTATGAAACAAAGATGCATCTCACTCTTATACTCAAGGGCCTTTTCACTCAGCTGTCTGAGTGTGAAGATTAGGTCTTGAGTACTTCGGTTTGCTCGAAATCTGCACTGGACCTCATCCAATTGTGGCTCAGCTAGGCGTCGGAGTCTCTGCTCTAGGATTCTAGAGTAGATTTTACCAGGGACACTGAGAAGGGATATGCCTCTATGGTTTCCACACTGTCGATTGTCACCCTTTTTGAAAATTGGTGTTATGATGGCAATCTCCCAATCCTTTGGTATGGTCTTGTTGTACCACGCTGCCTGTAAAACCCTTAAGAGTAATAGGTCGCCTGATGCTCCCATGAACTTAACCATTTCTGGTGTTATACCATCATGCCCTGCTGCTTTGCCCATCTTGATTTTCTCCAGTGCTGCCTTCAGTTCTTCCATCTTTATGTCATCTTCACCATCATTGGTTTTCTCTTCTGTGCTAGTGTTTATCATTTCAGATGCTTCACCATGCTCACCATCCAGGAGTTCTGAGAAATATTCTTTCCATCTTCCCATTACTTCCTTCGGGGCAGTAAGCAATTTGCCTTGCTTGTCCTTTATAAATTTGAGAGGGCATTGTTTTTCCTTCCTCAAGTTCTTTAGGGTCTTATAGAACAATTTCTGGTTTTCTTGTGCATCTTTTTCTAGCTTTTCTCCAAATTCTTCCCAGGACTTCTGTTTTGCTGCTAGCACTTTGTTCTTTGCTTCTGTTCTGAGTATCTCATATTCTCTATATTTTTCCATTTGTCCTGTTGTGTTTTTAGCTCCTAAGTATTGTTTCCATGCCATTTTCTTCTCTCTTATTTTCTCTTTGACTTCCTCTGCCCACCAAGGTGTCCTCTTTCTCTTGTTCCCAAGTCGGACTTCACCGCATGCTTCTGCAGCAGCTGTCTTTATGATATCCTTGAATTTAATCCAGAGGGTTTCCAAGTCATCAGGTCGTTCTTCTGTGTTGCTCACCGCTGCAGCAATAAGCCCCTGATATCTGGTCTTAATTTCTGGCTCTCTCAGCTTGTAGGTCCTAATGCTCATTTCTCTTGCTCGTTTACTTGGTTTCTTGCGTGATGTTGGGCAGTTCCTAGGTTGAGCAACTCTTTCAGTTGTTCTTTTGATTGTTAGCAGGTAGTGATCACTTCCAATCTCTGGCCCCCCTCCAGACTCTAGCATCTCGGACATATTTGAATGAGCTTCTCCGAACAATGGCATAGTCGATCACTGACTTCTCATTCTTTGTTGGTTCACATCTAGTGTATGCATGTATGCGCTTATGGGGGAACTTTGTGTTTGTAATGATCAGATTCTGCTCACTGCAGAATCTAAGGAGTCGCTTTCCATTGTCATTGAGAGTATCTTCTCCATATCTTCCGATAACTCCACCCCATCTAGCATGGTCATTTCCAACTCTGGCATTAAAATCTCCGAGCATGATAACTTCATCTAGGCAGTCATCCACTGTCCTTTGAAGCAGCTCGAAGAATTCCTCCTTGACCTCTGCTCTTTCATCCTCATTTGGCCCATACACTATGACCAGGTTGACTATGGTTTCTCCTTCTTTTAGTTTAACGACCATAATGCGCTCCGAGACAAAGTTCCATCCCTTGATACTATCTTTTTGATTTTTGGCCACAATGCAACCCACGCCCCCTTTAGCTCTTTCAGATATGGGTACACCACTGTAGAGCAGCGTGTTGCCATCGAGATCCATGACTCCTTGTCCTTTTTTCTTTGTTTCTGTTATAGCCAAGATTTCTAGTTTTGCTTTCCTCATCTCTTCCACCAGCTCCTCTTCCTTCCCATTTATACTTCTTGTGTTCCACGTTCCATAAGTCGTAGTCCGTAGTCCGTTCCAGTTCATCGCCTTTAGAATCAGTCCAGTTTTCTCTCTTGTGTTGCTAGTAATCGTGATTTAAAGCAAACAGGTGATTGGCCTGTTGTGCCTTTGCATGGTGGAGGGGCTGCCTCCTTACGGCCTCCATGCAGGCCGCCCTCCTCCTTTTTCATCCGGGCTTGGGACCGGCATTGGCGGAGTTGGTGTTATTATACAATATTAAAAAATGAATCATCTATACCTGTTCAAAATTCCATATTGGCCCCTTTCTGACTTCTTTCAAATCTGATGGATAAAAACACAGTCCTGACTACAGTTCCTACTTGGTTTTGAGAACTATGAGGCCATTTTTCTTATAACTTAAAATTCCTTCTTTTTTTTTGGACATCTTCACCTTGTAGGACCTTGGGGCGCTCTATATCCGATACTTTCTATTTTCAGAATATTTTGGTTTTCTGATGTTCGGTGTTACGTGTCGTTTTTATGTTAATGTTAATATTGTAGTAACAGGATGGTTCCTGTGGCCAAGACGACATCTAGGGTAGTAAACTCTCTGACACCGCAACCAGCCCACACCACTCAGAATTATTTGAATTACAACTGGCGATGTGGACAATATAATTTATTCAAGACTGCTTGCAGCTCCACAGGTAATACAGTTTAGGCCAGCAATATAATGGCATATAATCGATAGTCAGTCCATGTCAAGAAGGCTGTCATTTTGTTCTCAATATGGTTCACTATAAATAAGAACTAGTATAGCACCCAGGTTTCTGTCATAGGGTAGGCAATTAAACACTAAAAGTGTGGTCGATGGTTAATACCAAAGCCAATGTCTCCTATTAGACAAAATCCTATTTAACCGCAATGTGAGGTCACCATAACTAATAGTACTCAACATATTAAAAAATGATGGTAGCAATACATGCACTCACATACCTCACACCGTCACATAATGCCTATCAGTCAAGTCCAGTATCAGTAGTCACTTAATTAATTTATGATCAACATCAAAAATGCAAAGCAATAAAATAATAAACAAATATGCACCAACGTAAATAGATGAAATGAGGCAGACAATCATAATAGGTAAATGAATGCAACATCTTACGCTAAACAATTAAAGTCATGTGTACATCTTAAGTAATTATCAGAAAAAGTATGTTGTGGTGCCAATAAAAAAAATTAATTCTTGCACCTAATGAAGTTGTGTGTCCACTCTGGTAATTATACACTAATGTATGGTACAAATTGATAATAGTATTGAGAACCCTCAAAATATTTACTCAGTAATTAGTGTAGGTTTAGTAAAGGATGTGTCAAAGACTGAATCTTATCCCGTGAATTAAAACTAATTAACCGCTTAACTAAAACACTGCATTAACAGTAATAATGACATAGAATTATACACACTAATAGACTAATACTAAACTAAACTCTCAAGTTCATGTCCATGATCCTCTGCTACATTCTCGTATAAGTCGCATTATAATGTAACTGTAAGCATGATATGATTCTAGTAGCTGCATCCCCTTGAGCACGCGAAGAATTCTTGAGTACTGTCTCTTCATCTTGAGACGTCTTGGCAATAATACCATGAAACAAGATTTGCATTCCTAATATCCATATATGTGACATATGTCTGCAATAACCAACAACTGTGTGTGTTTATGCATATAAAATACATATGACAACTATTCAAAAGGTCGAAGACATCCCCGTAATGAGCTGAGTAGCATGAGATCCAACTTGAAATCAGCAACATCAGCATTCATCATCATCAGGTGCCGAGCGAAGCGATCAATATCTAAGTACTGTCAACAGAGTCCTTGGGCGATTTCTTTCAATTTCCGATGCAAAAGTTATGATTGTTCTCAGCTTTGGCATGCATCACAGAGCGTTTGTACATACATTCCTTGCACAGCAACGATAAAACTGGAACTTTCTATCAGCATTGTCAGCAAACAAGTTCATAAAGAGTAGAATGTTCCATCGGTAAACACGTGAGAGAGTCAGCAAATAGGTTAGCTGTAACCTCACAATGTACTTGCATCTGCCGTGTTGTCAGCTGATAGTGAGTCTTTCATACAACGAGACAGCACATCCGCCACCATGTTGTGACTGCCCTTGATGGCACGAATGTCATATTCGTAGACAACCATCGAATTCCTGCACAAGTGCACCACCGATTCCCGTTCCAGAGACGTCGACTCTAAGAACAAAAGGAAAACGCATATCAGGCAATCTTAAAATTGGTGATTTTGAAAAATAACATTTAATTACATTTAATGCCACATCACACGAATGTGACCAAACAATCTTATTTGGAGAGTTCTTTCTTTCTAACGAAGACAGAACTGAAGTAATTTCTGAAACATACTGCAAAATTTCCTATAGAATCCGACAAGACCTAAAAGACTGCGAACCTGTGAAAAGAATAATTAGTACAGGAAGCCTCTGAACTTGTTCTCAAGGAGATATCTGAAATATAAACTGAAATAATGCGAAGAAAAAGAAGTTGCAAAATGAGTGAAGTATACACAATCCAACACCGTAAGAAATCAGTAGGTAAGATAGTCAATATCTGAAATAAATAGAATTGATAAAAGAAAAATGTGCCCACGAACGCATTAAAATATGTGTAGTGCTGAATCATGTATCAATTGTACATCAAGACAGTGGTCTCGAAAGTAAGCACCATTGTCAAGATCAACGACCATGCGGGCATCCAAATTGGAGTAAAAATAAATAATTGCCTCCCTATCATTGAAACTGTTGATAGGCAAAAGACGTACAAATTTCACGTCAGCAGTGAACTGGAAAAAGTCACCCAGTGCCTGCCATGTAGTGCCGGGTGGCAGATTTCGCACTAGTACGGTGCTTGAGTATGCACTATTGCCTCCATAAGGCATCCTATTTTCACGAAACTGTGAGCAGGGGTGGTAAGCACCCTTAGTCAAATGAGAAATATGGTCATTTATCTTTCTTGTGGATGTCATATCTTTATTATATGATGTATCATACTGATTGAACTAAGTATGATACCTATCCCCATTTGAGCCAGTAGGTTTGGAGCATGTCGTAAGAGACAGCTTATAAGGCACAGTTAAACATTTTCAACAGATGTAATGGGTCTTGTCTTGTTATCAGGTAAGTTTGTACAATCCGTTATATCAACATTACATGTAGCAATCAGACTCTTATTATTAAATTTTGCGCCACTCTTGACAACCTCATCTGCATTTTTAAGATCAGATGCACTGTGAGCATGTCTCCATGACTTACTCCCAGAGGAGGCAGTATTGTTTCGACTGGAAACACTGGCATTAGAGTGATGTCGAGGGAAGTTGTATCTGCCTCGACATGATATTTTTACTTTTTCAGGTTGTGCTGACCTGTTTGTATCACATTTAGTATCACAGGCATGATGTACAATAGTTTTTTCATAACTAATGTTTTACAATATATTCTTGTTTAACACAACATCCAGCAAACCATCAACCCTTTTTCTTAATTTAGTAATTTCCAAATCCTTGAGTGAAATTTCTTCACTCTGCCTCTTATTTTCTTCTTCGAGGTTTGCATGTTTACTCTTCTCCTCACTGAGTAATGTCTCAAAGGTAGCCACCTAATCACGAGTCAAATTTTCTTGTTGACTTTGAAGACATCTGAGTTCTTGATTTTCAAGTTCAAGTGCTGCCACTTTACTCTCCAACTGACTCCAAGAACATTTCATGTCCCGGTCTGTCACTTCTTTTATATTAACCTTTAATCTCAACAGAGAAACTTCAGATGTCAGTTCTTGAATCTGAACCACCTGTGCATGACAGGCTATCTTTAAAGCTGTATTAAGCTTATCAAGTTCACCCCTGACACTCTTTTCTAAGGTAAGCAATTTTTTTAATGAGCTTACCTCATCCTCTAGCTCTTTTTTCTCCTCAAGTTCATATTCTCTTCTTTTATTCTCCTCCTCAAGTTTATATTCTCTTCTTTTATTCTCTTGCTGAAAAGCTAATTCTTCCTGATCTCTTGCCACGTCTTCTAACCACTTTAATTCTTTTTCCAGCTCAGTGGATGCATATGTTTTTAAAGCTTCACCCTCCAAATCAAACTCCTTTCCAATCATCATAAAATACTCCAAGGTAGCCATATTTCACTAATATTGTGACTCAAACTTGTCCACTAATAATTCAAATAATATATATATATATATAATATGTGAGCAATATTAGCCACAATTATTTCACCACTCAAGATCAATCAACTGCATGAAATTGTAGATGTTATTATAGGAGCAAAAAAATAGAGATACGAACAAAATCACAGTATAAAAAATTACAGTAGAAAGAGCCAACTCAAGATAATACTAATGAATAAACCAAGGCAGAAATTTATGAATTGTAGAAAAATGAAAAAAATTTGGCTCTACCACATTTATGACAATACAAGCACGATTTCACAACATATAATACATCTAATAACTGAATGATAGCAAGATTAGATGAACAGATTTACAAACAATAATGGAGAATGAACCAAATAAAATACAATTAACCTGACAACGACTACAAATTTACAAATAAACAGGGCAAAACAGCTAACAGAAATGGTGATGGTAATCTCAATAGCAGTTAAACTCACAGCTTTGTAATGCCGGCCCCACTATTTGAGAAAATCATAAACCAAACCTAAAGACCAGCCAATAATTCACGACCGTGGGATTGGTATTGTGAACTAATGGCTCCCTCGCCAACCAACCCGCCTATCTCACAAACATATAAATACGGATATACATATAACATATAAAAGAAAGAACCCTGTCAAATGAGATTCTTCAAGCCACACACTGTATGTAACAATAAATATACTTATCTGTTATACGAAAAAAATTCCTGCTGGCTTCAACCTCTGGCTCAGGAATAATGATACACATACAGTGCGGCACTTAGGGTTAGACTTAGAAATCCGGCTTGTAGCCTATCCACTCCGCCATCTTGAAAAATATTCTGCCCACTGCAGAAAATGTAGCCCAAAGACTTGAAAAATTCTTGAAACATCAAATGTTCACATCCCGGCTTGAAGCCTCCAGAATTAGGTAGCTGTTATGTGTCGTTTTTATGTTAATGTTAATATTGTAGTAACAGGATGGTTCCTGTGGCCAAGACGACATCTAGGGTAGTAAACTCTCTGACACCGCAACCAGCCCACACCACTCAGAATTATTTGAATTACAACTGGCGACGTGGACAAAATAATTTATTCAAGACTGCTTGCAGCTCCACAGGTAATACAGTTTAGGCCAACAATATAATGGCATATAATCGACAGTCAGTCCATGTCAAGAAGGCTGTCATTTTGTTCTCAATATGGTTTTATATTTTATTAGTAATCACAGAACTCCATTTTAAACACTTTAACACGCAGGAGCTCAAACACGTACATCCACTCGCCATCACACACAATCCTCTCTGCCTCGCACTTCTGTCCCTCTAGTCTCGATATTTTACTGTTGTATTGTGGTATTTACTGTTGTGTTTTATGCATGGAAGCATATCTGGAGTCATCATTATATGACCATCAGCTATTCACAATACTACAATATATGTAAGTGGAAGTGAACCTAAGTCTGTGAGGCTAATTACATCCTCATTGACTCTTGAAATCATCCATACGCTTCCAGGGATTTCCCCTGTGTGTTGAGAACCAAGCATTGCACACTAAGCTTGGAGAAGTCACTTGAGCCCCAGGCGTAATTCTTTGGCTTTGACTTGGTTGTCTGCATGCAGAAGGATCTCACTATGGACCCAGTGATAGGCAGGGGAAGCTGAGAAGTGGCTCTTTGCAGGACGTGACAATTCCTTGGGAGAGCCCAGAACCAGAGTACAGTATTTAACTCTGCATAGTTGGAGAGCCCACTTGGATAGCAGGGAATGCACAGTAAACCACGCACATCTTACTCCTAGCTTGGGACCAGATCTGATGATCCTTTAAGTGCAAGCCAAGCTGGAGAAACTAGAGGTCATGACTTCAACTCAACACGTTTTGGAATGGCAGAAAAGCCACAGGAAAAGCCTAGATCTACAGTGTAGATAATACCAAGTTGTCTTCAACTTGGTATTGGCTGCTAAAGAGCGAAAAGCTCAGCAGCTCTAGTTAAACAACAATAACTGTTGTGTTTTGATGTTTTACTGTTGTGTTTTGATGTTTTACTGTTGTGTTTTGATGTTTTACTGTTGTGTTTTGATATTTTACTGTTGTGTTGTGATATTTACTGTTGTGTTGTAATATTTACTGTTGTATTGTGATATTTTACTGTTGTGTTTTGGTATTTTACACTTGTATTGTGATATTTTACTGTTGTGTTGTAATATTTTACTGTTGTGTTGTGATATTTACTATTGAATTGGGATACTTTACTATTGGATTGTAGTACTTTGGTGTTGTATTGTGATAATCTGCTTTTGCATTGTGATGGTTTACTTTTGTATTGTGATACTTTAATATTGTGTTGCAATACTTGCTGTTGTATTGTTAGACTTAATTGTTGTATTGTAAGCCTTTAAATTTTGTATTGTAATAGTTTACTATTGTGTTGTGATACTTTGTCATTCCTGTCTTGCTGCTACTTATCTTTGGAACAGTGACATCTTGGTTTCTTCTTCTTCCTCGTTCGTCCTGAAAAGGACGTTGGTTGCGTTGTGTCTGTTTGCGCCGGAGCTGTGATATGTGCACCTTTCGGTCGACACATCCGACTTCGGCACAGCATTTTTTGGGACCGGGTTTGCCTTCCCTCTGCGATCCCTACTCTCTCAGCCAGACTGCAGTGATGCAGCCTGTTTCCAGGACCACTACGTGGAGGTGGAGTAGGGTCTTGGTCAGCTCTGGTTCGCTGACCCTGATGCAAGCAGTCAAGATATGGGTCACTGACTGCATTCTCTATTGCAGCATCTTTGGGTCCCTGGTTTCTTCTGAGCTTCAAATGTGGTGCTGTCAAAGTGCAGATAGAATAACAAACACATACTTGTGAAACAGAACCAGGTGACAACCATTACAGCTGGAAGTTTAAAGAGACTAAGTGGAGGTGGACAGGTCAAGATAAAAAGCATGCACCAGAGTTGGGGCACTGCATAGAGGATGGCCACCAACTGAGCAATATGGAGAGAGTTGTTTGCTGCCCTCTGAGGTGTAACTAGGCATGATGGTCAGTGACTGCTTTGTCAGTCAACGACTGAGGATTCAGGAGGAAGAAACAAGATCTTATGATCTTTTATTTTTGCCTAATTATGTGAAACTGTTGCTTGTTCCAAAAACAGGTGGTGAAGACCGCAGTGGAAGTTTCAACATTGTAGAACGCTATAACCCAAAAATGGAGACCTGGACCTTGGTGAATTGTATGAAGCGAAGAAGAGCAGGTGCAGGAGTCACTGTCTGTGATGGAAAGATTTATGTAGCAGGTAAATTTATTGGTCAGTTTATCCACTTTCAAAGTGTTAAAAATGGCTGTACTAGCAAATATGAACCTGTACAGTAGCGCAGTCTAGAACCAATAGACTATAGCCATGTATAGTCTAGAGCTGAGCTTCTTAACCAAGGGTGCATGTGCCCCCTGAGGGTGTGAGACTTACCTTGTGGGGGTGCGAGACGTGCCAGATATTTTAGAACGTGAATCATAACAATATATAATACAGAACTCAAAATGTATTTGTATAAAATTGAACATTGACAACGTGAATTAGATACTGAATTTAATTATGTATTACAATCATTTCATGAGAATGATTGTTTGTGTCCAATCATGCCCTGAGAATGTTATTATATATTCCAAACATGTCCTGAGAATAATTATGCATTACAGTCATGTAATTTTAATATTTGTATGCTACGATCATGCTTTTAGATTTTAATTGTTATGTACATTCGTGTCCGAAGAATATTTAATTGCGTGTGTACAAGCATGCTCTGAGAAAATTTTTGTGTGTACAACCATGTCCAATGCTATTAAATATGTCCTGCACAATCACATTACCTGGTGTCAAAAGATGTAGTTCTACATAATCATGTCCTGCATAATCACATCATCACCCGTGTGTTACCGGGGCCCGAAAGGGGAGCAAAGAATAGTAACACTGTCCCCTACCAAGCATGTCGTAAAAAGCGACTAAGGAGGGTTGGGCATGGGGCCGGTTACACCATCCTGTAAAAAAATTTAAACCACAAAAAACTTCAACAAATATGGACAAGTCAAATAAAACACAGCCATCCAAGACAGGGGAAGGTCCTCTCGCGGGGAGGCGTATGATGCAACACAGAGAAAGCCGAAAGGAGTCTGTGTTGCTGACTAACCTTCTTTCTTCTAGGAGAACTTCCAGATTTGGCACCTGGAATGTTCGGACATTAAACGAACAAGGGAAAGTGGCGCAAGTAGCAGCAGAAATGAGGGAATACAAAATCGAGGTTCTGGGAATGTGTGAAACAAAGTGGAAGGGGGTAGACAGGAAGAAACTCATCACAGGTGAATTGGTGCTGTCCTCAGGACATGAAGACGAAAGTTCACACCACAGTGAAGGGGTAGCTCTTATGTTATCTAAAGAAGCACAGAAAGCACTAATTGAATGGGAAGCTGTTGGACCCAGAATAATAACAGCTTCTTTCAAAACAGCTAAAAAGAAAATTCATGTAAATGTCATCCAATGTTATGCACCAACTAATGACAAAGAAGAGTCTGTGAAAGAAGCATTTTATACTAAACTACAAGAAATTATGGATAAAGTAAAAAGAAGAGACATCACAATTTTGATGGGTGACATGAATGCAAAGATAGGTACAGTCAACACTGGATTTGAAGAAGTCATGGGAAAACATGGGCTAGGAGTAATGAATGAAAATGGAGAGCTATTCGCAAACTTCTGTGCTTCATATCAACTGGCTATAGGAGGAAGCATGTTTCCACATAAGAGAATACACAAGGCAACATGGATATCACCAGACCATAGAACAGAAAATCAGATTGATCATATATGCATAAACAAGAAGTTTAGATCATCATTGCAGGATGTAAAGGTATATAGAGGAGCAGATGTGGCATCAGATCACCATCTTCTGATAGCCAAAGTAAAAATGAAACTAAAGAGATATGCAACAATGCAAAATTATAGACAACAGTTTAATGTAGGACAGCTAAGAAATCAAGAAACAAGAGACAAATTTGTGGTCACAGTATCCAACAAATTCCAAGTGCTCCAACAGCTGGAAGATGTAGAGAATACAGAAGACTATTGGCAGCAGGTCAAAACAGTATGGAAGGAGACATGTGAAGAAATACTGGGGAAAAGGGAAAGACAACAAAAAGCATGGATAACAACAGAAACCATCAATAAGATAAAAGACAGAAAAAACAAGAAAGCAGAGTTAAACACAAGCAAAACTAGAAGCTCCAAAGCCAAGGCTCAAGAAGTGTACACAGAAGCAAACAAAGAAGTAAAAAGAAGTATCAAAAGAGACAAGAGGAAGTATATTGAGGAGTTGGCAAGAGAGGCAGAAGATGCTGCAGCCAAAGGAAATATGAGAGAACTGTATAGCAGCACAAAGAAGCTAACAGGGAAATACAAGCAAACAAGTTGCCTCATAAAAGACAAGAATGGGAAACTGCTCAGCAATATACAAGAGCAAATGAAGAGGTGGACAGAATATTTTGGGGACCTTCTCAATAGACCAGCTCCACAAAACCCGCCGGACATCCAGCCAGCAGAAGAAGAGCTACAAATTAACGGTGAAAGACCAACGAAGGAAGAAATAAAGAAAGCCATAAAGCTTCTAAGAGAGGGAAAAGCGTCTGGACCTGATGGCATTCCAGCAGAGGCCATCAAAGCAGATATCGACACGGCTACAGAGATGTTATATAAATTACTTGGTAAAGTCTGGGAAAAGGAAGAGATACCAGCAGAATGGAAGGAAGGATATCTGGTTAAGTTGCCTAAGAAGGGAAATTTACAAGAGTGCACAAATTATAGAGGAATAATGTTACTATCAGTGCCAGGAAAAGTATTAAACAGGATTATCCTTGAGAGATTAAGAGAGTCCATAGACAAGAAACTGAGAGATGAACAAGCAGGTTTTCGACAAAACAGATCATGTACAGACCAGATAGCCACTTTGAGAATAATAGTTGAACAAAGTCTGGAATGGAATTCACCACTATACATCGGATTTGTGGACTACGAAAAGGCATTTGACAGTGTAGACAGAGAATCACTTTGGAAATTGATGAGGCATTATGGAGTTCCCCTGAAGATCATTAATTTAATAAAGAAAACATATGAAGACATGACATGCAGAGTTCTTCACGAAGGACAGCTAACAGAACCGTTTGGGATAAGAACAGGAGTGCGACAGGGATGCCTCTTGTCTCCATTTCTTTTCTTGCTGGCAATAGATTGGGTTATGAGATCATCGACAACACACAACAGAAATGGAATCCAGTGGACTCTGACTAAGCAGTTGGATGATCTGGATTTTGCTGATGACTTGGCTCTTCTGTCCCATAACCGTAATCAGATGCAGGACAAATTGAAAACACTCGAGGAGAGGTCACAGCAATTGGGTCTGAAAATACACAGGGAAAAGACAAAAATAATGAGAATAAATGCAGGTAAGGATAACAGGGTTGAACTTGAAGAAACACCAATTCAAGATGTAGAATCATACACATATCTTGGCAGCAATATAGACAAAGTTGGAGGGACAGACAGCGATATCAAAATAAGAATACAAAAGGCAAGAGGAGCTTTCATTGCATTGGGAAATATATGGAGATCAAGAGAAATCGGATCCAACACGAAAATAAGAATCTTCAACTCAAATGTGAAGTCAGTCCTATTGTATGGCTCGGAGACATGGAGAACAACAAAGACAACAACCAAAAAGCTACAGACTTTCATAAATGGGTGCTTGCGTAGAATAGAGGGATTAAAATGGTATGACAAGGTTACCAACGTGGAACTGATGACAAGAACTAGACAAGTGCCAGTGGAACAAGAGATGAGAAGAAGACGATGGCGATGGATAGGACACACACTGAGGAAACCTGTTGATAGCATTACAAGGCAGTCCTTGTTCTGGAACCCCCAGGGCAAGAGAGGCAGAGGAAGACCAAGAAGTACATGGAGAAGAGAGTTGGAAACAGAGGTGAAAATGATGAGGAGAACATGGAAAGAACTTGAGATTTGGCATGCTGCCAGCGTTGTGGTAATCTTATGTTCGCTTCGTCACGGCCATAATAAAGCCGACGGCCCAGTTATAGGTACTCGGGCAGGTAATTTCAGAGTGGTAGAAGTCAGCTACAGTGCCAGTTTAGAATCCAGTGGGGTTCTGTTAAACCTCAGTCATCAAATTCCAGAGTTCGTGGAGAGAGAAAGGGTGAACATTCTCTCTACAGAAGTCAGCACAGAAAAGAGACATAGTTTTGTTGAAGATCATAGCAGAGGACAGCTGCTGAAGTTTAGAGGTGCAGTTAGTTGTGTTCAGGAGATTCCAGGATAGGCTGTGTAGAACCGAAGTCTGTGCAGAGATTGTGTAGTCACTTTGCAGTCGTTCCAGCTATCAGTGGACTTAGAGTTAGAATTTAGAATAGCTCGTTTGAAGTGGAGGCTCGACTTGAGACCCCACCCAGGCAGTGTAATTCATTTCATTTAATCTTACCTTTTCTCCATACAGGTGAACCTTGTGGGTGAAGGGTGGGGTTGGTTGTTTTGATGATACATCATGTGTCATTTTTTTTCTTCCTGAATTTGTTTATTTCAGGAGTGCTTACACTGCATTTTTTTCTTTGACATGTATGTGATTAATTGTTTATAGGTGTTAATAAACTTGTAACTTATAGTTGGAATCAGTCATTTCAGTAGCTATATGTTGTCTGTATCTTGGTGTATGTGAATCTACTTGAACCTTATCCCCTTAGGGTAGTTAGAGGTGGTTCGAGGCCATAGCAATTTAAACGTCCGAAGTGGCGAGGAAAGAATCAACCTCGGTTCTCAACCTCGGAGCCAATGGTCTCAACTTTCACATTTTGCACTATATTTCTATCTGAATCTATCATTTCAGTCTTTCTTCTTACTATTGTCTTGTCACTATATGTAGACAGTCTCTAGTCCTAAAACCATTTCGTGACAATAATGCTGTTTGTCCCTAAACTCTAAGCGGGTTAAATCGGCCGATAATGAATTAAGTTCGTCAGCAGTGAAGCAACTACATTTCGAGTCAAGTACCTAAGTCTAAAAGCCCAAGTCATCAGCTACAATATTCGTGGGAGGAGATAGGGTCAACATTCCTTCCGAATGCTTTAGAGAGGAGAGACAGAAGTTATAGAGTCAGATAGTCAGAACAGAAACAGAGGAGAGACAGAAGTTATAGAGTTAGATAGTCAGACCAGAAACAGAGGAGAGACAGAATTTAGGAAGTTAGATAGTCAGAGCAGAGGACAGCCTCTGAGGTTGCACTGAAGAAGTCCGTTAGTGGATCAGTGGTTGTGATTTGCAGTGTAGGACTTTAGAAAGTTCATTCAGATTCTGTGTAGACAGTTAGTTAGGTCTACAGCCGGACAGTGATGTTAGAGTTTAATAATTATTAATAGGATAGTTAGGAGTGGTGGCTCGTATTTAGAGACCCCACCAAACTACTGTGTGTTTAATCCTAAATTCCTTTTTTTCCCATGCAGGTTGAATGAGTGGGTGAAAGAGTTGGGGGTTTATTATCTGTCATTTTAATTGTTTGTTCTTTTCCAGGTGTGCGACCACGCACGTTATTTATTTTTGATATGTAATTTATTTTATTGTGTAAATAAACTATAAACTGTAGTCTGGATCAGTCTCTCTATATAACTGTACTGTACATATATATTTGTCTGTATAGTGGTGTCTGTGGACTTTTAGTGAAACCTTATCTCCTTTATGATAGTCAGAGGTGGTGAGTCTTTAGCTCTTAACAAAGTCGCGAGTGGTGAGGGAGAGTCAATCTCGGTTCTCCTCCTTGAAGCTATAAGTCTCATTTTCCACATTCACTGTCATTCTCATACAAATCTATCTTCTCAGACTTTCTCATACTAGTGTCTTGTCTATACACTCAGACAAACTCTATATACTTAAATCCACTTCATGACAGTTGGCTGCATGCAGGATGATGTCACTATGGATCCAGTGATAGGCAGGGGGAGCTGAGAAGTGGCTCTGTGCAGGACGTGACAATTCCTTGGGAGAGCCCAAAACCATAGCACAGTATTTTAGCTCTGCATAGTTGGAGAGCCCCCTTGGATGGTGGAGAATACACATTATGCCACGCACCTCTTACTCCTAGCTTGGGACCAGATGTGACGATCCTTTAAATGCAAGCCAAGCTGGAGAAACTAGAGCTCATGGCTTCAACTCAACACGTTTGGGAATGGCAGAAAAGCCACAGGAAAAGCCTAGATCTACAGTGTGTATAATACCAAAGACTCCTCAACTTGGTATTGGCTGCTAAAGAGCAAAAAGCTCCACAGTCTTAGTTAAACAACAACAACAATTACAACCTGCACGCATTCAGGGAATATAAATTTGTTCAGCTTAGTGGGCAGGGATTATAGATTTGTTTAGCTTAGTGGGCAGGGATTATAGATTTGTTTAGCTCAGTTTAAAAATGGTAAAGGTAGTCCAATCACAGATACTGCTGTACGAGAGTGAAGTGTTAAAGACTTCACTATACTAGGTCCAGCTTTTTTATGAGGTGGGGTGACCAGTACCCTTCCTTGCTGCCTTTACCTTCCCTAACTCAAAAGCAGAGTCGGGTACCCATTTACATCTCAGTATACTCTAGCGTGATGCTAGCAGGTTTCGATTCCTGTACCCGGTAACTGTTTCACGACAGAAAAGTGCTCGCACCACTTATCCAATCATTCACTGTCCAGCTCAGTATCCAAGGATTTAAATTTGTCCAGCTCAGTATCCAAGGATTTAAATTTGTCCAGCTCAGTATCTAAGGATTATAAATTTGTCCAGCTCAGTATCCAAGGATTATAAATTAGTCCAGCTCAGTGTCCAAGGATTATAAATTAGTCCAGCTCTAGTATCCAGGGCTTATAAATGTGTCCAGCTCAGGTATCCAGGGCTTATAAATTTGTCCAGCTCAGTAGTATCCAGGGCTTATAAATTTCTCCATCTCAGGTATCTAGGGTTTATAAATTTGTCCAGCTCAGTGGTATCCAGAGATTATAGATTTGTCCAACGTGGTATCCAAGGATTATAAATTTGTCTGATTCAGTATCCATGGATTATTTTTGTTAAATGTACCAGTCCATTCATTATCCAAGGATTATAAATTTGCCCAGTATCCTGGGATTATAATTTTTTTTCTTGGATTATACATTTGCCCAGCACAGTGTCCAAGGATTATACATTTTTCCAGCACGGTGTCCAAGGATTATAAATTTGACCATTCTGGTATCCAGGGATTAGGAATTTGTCCAGCACCAGTGTCCAAGGGTTATAAATTTGCCTAAATCAGTCATTTCATTGGATACTATATGTGTGCCCTCCACAGTTATTACATATCCATCTTGTTGTGACTTTCTATTACCTGGCTGTTTCTTCCAGGTGGTTGTGACAAGGGTCCTCACATGGACAGGGCCAGCATGGAAGTCTATGACCCAGACTCTGGGGAATGGACCTTTGCCCCAGAGATGGAGAAAGCCTGCTCAGGCCTGTCTATGGTCACACTTGACCACTTTATATATGCCTTTGGTGGACGTTGTCGGCACATGGATCAGTATTTTGATCTTGTTGAGAGGTATGATGAATTTTGTATTTTGCCTGAAGAATCTTATTCACACTCAATACCCCTTAGCTCCCCAAGGAGCATAGGCCGTCGACAAACACATAAAAGTCCTGCTTGAATTGAATTATTTTCTTTAGTTGGCCTGCCTGAGTTGTTTGTTGAGGTTTTTGTGTGGTTTAAAACTGTCTACAGGGATAGGTACCTGGCCCCCATGCCCAAACGTCCTTATTAATTTTATGACACTGTATGGTAGAGTACAGTGTTACCATTGTTTGCTCCCCTTTTGGGCGCTAGTAACAGTCTCAAGAATGGATGCCAGTAACGTCTGACAACATCAGGTTTTCTTATAGAATATTCAGCTTATCATCATCATCATTTTCTTTTGCACTGACTACAGAGCATGGAGATGGTTACTCTTGCAGGAAGCCTGCACCAAGCATTCATATATTTTTGTAGCAGTGGTTTCTGTGGGAATCTTTGACATGATGAGGTTGCCAGCACTATGCACAGCTTCATATTTGTAGACATGCCTGAGGGTGCAGTAGTCCTGTTCTTTTGTCTCATCAGAGAACCCTGCCCTGGCAACTACATATGTGCATTCAGTCAATATATTCAATATTTTTTGGTAGCTTTTAGACGATTGTAGCATGTAATTAATTCAACTTTTTTTTTTTTTTTTGGTAGCTTGTGGATGTTTTGAGCATCCGATTGACAGAGTGGTTAGAGCGGTGTCTCTCATGGCATAGATGCCGGGTTTGATTAACGTTGTCGACACGCTCCAGTCTACCTAGCTGTAAATGAGTACCTGACTTTGCTCTTGAGTGAGAGAAGGAAAAGGCACTGAGGAAGGGAACTTGTCACCCCACCTCTCGATGCTGAACCTAGTATAGTGAAGTCTCAAACACTTGACTCCCCTACAGCAGTATCTGCTATGGGGCTACCTGTGGATAGTTGTAGCCTGTGATATATGATTACCTTCACTTTTCTAATAGCCTCTTATTCATGGTGAGAAGTTTCTGTCTGCAGATACAATACTGTGACCCGACAGTGGACCACAATAACACCAATGACAACCCCTCGTGCTTGGTTTGGCATTGCTGTCTTTGATAATAGAATATACGTCTGTGGTGGCTTTGATGGCAACTCTCGGCTGCGCGACTGTGAAATGTACGACCCCGAATCAGACTCTTGGACTGTGATAAATAGCATGAAAATTGGACGAGCAGGGTGTGGTGCCACTGTGGTTTAACACATATGCAACCCTGGTCAAAACTAGTTATTTAGCTTGATGGGCCAATGAAGGGAAATTCATGCTTTGTTGACTGGATATGTGAATTGATGGCTGTGTGCATGAATAAAAGAATATGAATTCCCTTATTCTGAGTTGGAAATTGTTTTGGCCACAGTTGACTCAAGAAGCTAGATTTAAGTTGCTGAAATATATGTTCTATTCTTGCCATGTTTCAAAGTCAAGCTTATATTCTGGTTGCTAGGTATTTTAAGTTCATGAAATCTGTCTGCATCTCATAGCTTAATTGACCGAACTTTACATTAGATCATGTGTTTTTTTTCAATGGTGATAGTAGTTATAATGGAAATGCTCATAGAGCTTGTGAAGCAGATAGACCACAAACAGAGTTGTGAGCACTGGTAAATAAACAGTTAAAAATCATCTTTATCATCAATATCCATTTTTGCTCCATGTAGAGTAAGGAACCACTACTGTAAGAATCCTGCACCAAAACTTTCATGTGCTTTTGTAGTGGTGGTTTTTGTAGTAGTTTGTTTTACATGATGAGGTTGGCAGCCCTATACACATCTTCATATTAGTCATCTCATGCAATATGTCACTTAGGACAGTAGACTTATTCTTTCATAGTCCCTTCAGAGACCTCCAAAAAACTACAATTCTCTAAATATTGAATGTCATAACCCTCCACTCCCAAAGGAGCATAGGCCTTCAACAAACACATGCCAAGTCCTTCTGTCACGTGCCATCATCTCAAGTTCTTTCCATGTTCTCCTCATCATTTTCACCTCTGTTTCCAACTCTCTTCTCCATGTACTTCTTGGTCTTCCTCTGCCTCTCTTGCCCTGGGGGTTCCAGAACAAGGACTGCCTTGTAATGCTATCAACAGGTTTCCTCAGTGTGTGTCCTATCCATCGCCATCGTCTTCTTCTCATCTCTTGTTCCACTGGCACTTGTCCAGTTCTTGTCATCAGTTCCACATTGGTAACCTTGTCATACCATTTTAATCCCTCTATTCTACGCAAGCACCCATTTATGAAAGTCTGTAGCTTTTTGGTTGTTGTCTTTGTTGTTCTCCATGTCTCTGAGCCATACAGTAGGACTGACTTCACATTTGAGTTGAAGATTCTTATTTTCGTGTTGGATCCTATTTCTCTTGATCTCCATATATTTCCCAATGCAATGAAAGCTCCTCTTGCTTTTTGTATTCTTATTTTGATATCGCTGTCTGTCCCTCCAACTTTGTCTATATTACTGCCAAGATATGTGTATAATTCTACATCTTGTATTGGTGTTTCTTCAAGTTCAACCCTGTTATCATTACCTGCATTTATTCACATTATTTTTGTCTTTTCCCTGTGTATTTTCAGACCCAATTGCTGTGACCTCTCATCGAGTGTTTTCAATTTGTCCTGCATCTGATTACGGCTATGGGACAGAAGAGCCAAGTCATCAGCAAAATCCAGATCATCCAACTGCTTAGTCAGAGTCCACTGGATTCCATTTCTGTTGTGTGTTGCCGATGATCTCATAACCCAATCTATTGCCAGCAAGAAAAGAAATGGAGACAAGAGGCATCCCTGTCGCACTCCTGTTCTTATCCCAAACGGTTCTGTAAGCTGTCCTTCGTGAAGAACTCTGCATGTCATGTCTTCATATGTTTTCTTTATTAAATTAATGATCTTCAGGGGAACTCCATAATGCCTCAACAATTTCCAAAGTGATTCTCTGTCTACACTGTCAAATGCCTTTTCGTAGTCCACAAATCCGATGTATAGTGGTGAATTCCATTCCAGACTTTGTTCAACTATTATTCTCAAAGTGGCTATCTGGTCTGTACATGATCTGTTTTGTCGAAAACCTGCTTGTTCATCTCTCAGTTTCTTGTCTATGGACTCTTTTAATCTCTCAAGGATAATCCTGTTTAATGGCACTGATAGTAACATAATTCCTCTATAATTTGTGCACTCTTGTAAATTTCCCTTCTTAGGCAACTTAACCAGATATCCTTCCTTCCATTCTGCTGGTATCTCTTCCTTTTCCCAGACTTTACCAAGTAATTTATATAACATCTCTGTAGCCGTGTCGATATCTGCTTTGATGGCCTCTGCTGGAATGCCATCAGGTCCAGACGCTTTTCCATCTCTTAGAAGCTTTATGGCTTTCTTTATTTCTTCCTTCGTTGGTCTTTCACCGTTAATTTGTAGCTCTTCTTCTGCTGGCTAGATGTCCGGCGGGTTTTGTGGAGCTGGTCTATTGAGAAGGTCCCCAAAATATTCTGTCCACCTCTTCATTTGCTCTTGTATATTGCTGAGCAGTTTCCCATTCTTGTCTTTTATGAGGCAACTTGTTTGCTTGTATTTCCCTGTTAGCTTCTTTGTGCTGCTATACAGTTCTCTCATATTTCCTTTGGCTGCAGCATCTTCTGCCTCTCTTGCCAACTCCTCAATATACTTCCTCTTGTCTCTTTTGATACTTCTTTTTACTTCTTTGTTTGCTTCTGTGTACACTTCTTGAGCCTTGGCTTTGGAACTTCTGGTTTTGCTTGTGTTTAACTCTGCTTTCTTGTTTTTTCTGTCTTTTATCTTATTGATGGTTTCTGTTGTTATCCATGCTTTTTGTTGTCGTTCCCTTTTCCCCAGTATTTCTTCACATGTCTCCTTCCATACAGTTTTGACCTGCTGCCAATAGTCTTCTGTATTCTCTACATCTTCCAGCTGTTGGAGCACTTGGAATTTGTTGGATACTGTGACCGCAAATTTGTCTCTTGTTTCCTGATTTCTTAGCTGTCCTACATTATACTGTTGTCTATAATTTTGCATTGTTGCATATCTCTTGAGTTTCATTTTTACTTTGGCTATCAGAAGATGGTGATCTGATGCCACATCTGCTCCTCTATATACCTTTACATCCTGCAATGATGATCTAAACTTCTTGTTTATGCATATATGATCAATCTGATTTTCTGTTCTATGGTCTGGTGGTATCCATGTTGCCTTGTGTATTCTCTTATGTGGAAACATGCTTCCTCCTATAGCCAGTTGATTTGAAGCACAGAAGTTTGCGAATAGTTCTCCATTTTCATTCATTACTCCTAGCCCATGTTTTCCCATGACTTCTTCAAATCCGGTGTTGACTGTACCTATCTTTGCATTCATGTCACCCATCAAAATTGTGATGTCTCTTCTTTTTACTTTATCCATAATTTCCTGTAGTTTAGTATAAAATGCTTCTTTCACAGACTCTTCTTTGTCATTAGTTGGTGCATAACATTGGATGACATTTACATGAATTTTCTTTTTATTAAATTTTTTACAGGATGGGGTTATCGGCCCCATGCCCAACCCTCCTTAGTCGCTTTCTACGACATGCTTGGCAGGGGACAGTGTTACTATTCTTTGCTCCCCTTTCGGGCCCCGGTAACACACGGGTGTAAATATTGAATAATCTTGTATAATCTATTTGCATGTTTACTTAGATAAAGTATATATTTGTTCAAATCTATGTGGACTATGAAACAACAGATGGTGGCTTTTTGGATCCCATGTCAATGAAAACCATTCACATCGGGGATAGAAGTCAAGTGCATTTACAGTTTTGTTTTTTAATTTTGTGTTTATAATGAAATATCTTCACATGCTAGCATTTTGTTTTCAGTTGTTGAAAATATTGTTTTCAGTATTGTCAGTTGGGTTGCTTTTAAATATTGTCTGTAGTATTTGATGATTAGTGCACCATGTGTGCATATGTCCCTGTTGGAAGAGTATTACAAATTTCTCGGTTATAGCACATTATTGCCTTATGATAATCACAGTTTAGTAGCATTTGTTTGAATGTCCCCTAGTGTTTGATGCTTTGACTGTGCATATTTACAAACACACTTGTAATTCTTTCTACACCATGAGTTGCATGATGCGCCAGGTTACAGTGCAGAAATTCCTGTGAGCCAGATGATACACCCATTTAATTTGATTTCATATTTGAACTAAAATTATGAAAATACCTCGCCATAAGCTCATTTAAATCATTTGAACACCTCCTGTGGATCATTTGTTTTAGATTGAGAGAGGTTTTCTGTAGCTTAATTTTTTTGCATTTTTATTGATTGGTAACATTGCTTTCTATACAGGCAGTGTTGCAAAGATATTGACTCTCAACTGCTCAACCTCAGTAAATTATTTCTGTGTGAATTTTAGTGATACTGATTGTGATAATGTGATTCAGAAAAGTACATTTCACAATTTTTTTGGTTTGATAAAGTATTAAAATAATTTAAGGGGGTGGAATAGAACTGGGTAGGTAGGACTCTAGTACAGTGTTTCCCAAACTTTTTCATGTCACCGCCCCCTTGGCTCCCAGAGCACACTCCCAGTGCCCCCCTCAATTTCCCTGCTCTACATTAAAAAAAAAAAAAAGTATAGACAGCACTGTTACTTATACCCTTGACACTATCGAAACTTTTCTCTTGTTTATTAATGTTTCATAGATATGACATTATCGCTGGCAGTGCCCCCCCCATACTGAGACAATCAAATGTGCAACACAGCAAAGTTGGTCCCTTTTAAAACACCTGCAGATGTTTAATTTCACCAACTTCTAGTGAAAAGTGCATTCGGTCACACGTTGCCAGTGGTTGTCACCTTCCAAAAGATGCCAATTAAATCTTAGTCAGCTGACCACATCATCATTTTCTGCATCTACTCTGTTGTCAATTTTTCCTATCTCATCCTCGCCTCACTGATGTTGGAACCGTCTGCTATAAGGTGTATGAAAAAGTGGAATGAGCGAGGTTAGGGTTCTCCTGTTAAGGGACCTATTTAACTGTAACACTTTTACATGAAAGTGTTACATTGAGTAATATTGTTCAATTTAGTCTGTCAAATCCTCAACCAACCCCTTACTACTGAACGTCCCCCTGCCACCCAATTTTCCCTTATTGCCTGATTTTTTAATGAAATCCGGTTTCTGAAACAAAGCTGTCCTGAGGATTTGAGATAACGAGTTACAGCGACCTGTAGCAACCACAACCTGTGACCGTGGTATAAGTGATTCCACATTATATCAAGATGATTTGAGATAACGAGTTACAGCGACCTGTAGCAACCACAACCTGTGACCGTGGTATAAGTGATTCCACATTATATCAAGATGATTTGAGATAACGAGTTACAGCGACCTGTAGCAACCACAACCTGTGACCGTGGTATAAGCGATTCCAGATTATATCAAGATGATTTGAGATAACGAGTTACAGCGACCTGTAGCAACCACAACCTGTGACCGTGGTATAAGCGATTCCAGATTATATCAAGATGATTTGAGATAACGAGTTACAGCGACCTGTAGCAACCACAACCTGTGACCATGGTATAAGCGATTCCAGATTATATCAAGAGGATTTGAGATAACGAGTTACAGCGACCTGTAGCAACCACAACCTGTGACCGTGGTATAAGTGATTCCACATTATATCAAAATGATTTGAGATAACGAGTTACAGCGACCTGTAGCAACCACAACCTGTGACCGTGGTATAAGTGATTCCACATTATATCAAGATGATTTGAGATAACGAGTTCAGCGACCTGTAGCAACCACAACCTGTGACCGTGGTATAAGTGATTCCACATTATATCAAGATGATTTGAGATAACGAGTTACAGCGACCTGTAGCAACCACAACCTGTGACCGTGGTATAAGTGATTCCACATTATATCAAGATGATTTGAGATAATGAGTTACAGCGACCTGTAGCAACCACAACCTGTGACCGTGGTATAAGCGATTCCAGATTATATCAAGATGATTTGAGATAACGAGTTACAGCGACCTGTAGCAACCACAACCTGTGACCGTGGTATAAGCGATTCCAGATTATATCAAGATGATTTGAGATAACGAGTTACAGCGACCTGTAGCAACCACAACCTGTGACCGTGGTATAAGCGATTCCAGATTATATCAAGAGGATTTGAGATAACGAGTTACAGCGACCTGTAGCAACCACAACCTGTGACCGTGGTATAAGTGATTCCACATTATATCAAGATGATTTGAGATAACGAGTTACAGCAACCTGTAGCAACCACAACCTGTGACCGTGGTATAAGTGATTCCACATTATATCAAGATGATTTGAGATAACGAGTTACAGCGACCTGTAGCAACCACAACCTGTGACCGTGGTATAAGTGATTCCACATTATATCAAGATGATTTGAGATAACGAGTTACAGCAACCTGTAGCAACCACAACCTGTGACCGTGGTATAAGTGATTCCACATTATATCAAGATGATTTGAGATAACGAGTTACAGCGACCTGTAGCAACCACAACCTGTGACCGTGGTATAAGTGATTCCACATTATATCAAGATGATTTGAGATAACGAGTTACAGCGACCTGTGACCATGGTATAAGTGATTCCACATTATATCAAGATGATTTGAGATAACGAGTTACAGCGACCTGTAGCAACCACAACCTGTGACCGTGGTATAAGTGATTCCACATTATATCAAGATGATTTGAGATAACGAGTTACAGCGACCTGTAGCAACCACAACCTGTGACCATGGTATAAGTGATTCCACATTATATCAAGATGATTTGAGATAACGAGTTACAGCGACCTGTAGCAACCACAACCTGTGACCGTGGTATAAGTGGGTCCACATTATATCAAGATGATTTGAGATAATGAGTTACAGCGACCTGTAGCAACCACAACCTGTGACCATGGTATAAGTGATTCCACATTATATCAAGATGATTTGAGATAACGAGTTACAGCGACCTGTAGCAACCACAACCTGTGACCATGGTATAAGTGATTCCACATTATATCAAGCCATGTGTATTGAGCTACAGTGTCTTTATGGGACAATTTCTCATAATGTATATATAAAATTGCTGTATGTTGGCTGAAGAATATTTAGAATTTCTAAGTCTTATGTGCAGCAAAATGCTATTGAAATAGTTATTTTAGAAGTAGGAAAATACATACCTTTTGGGACACATATCAGTTCTACATGAGTGTTTTTGTTAACTGTTTCATTAACTTTTATGTCCATGTGGGGAAACAGTAGAACATGTCCTTGAAGACTGTCGGCTGTATGAGAGGAGCAGAGTGGCAGCACAGCCTTCTCTAACCCAGCTGAAGGAGAAACTTTTTGGTGATGAGAGAAGCCTGAGACAGGTGGCCAACTTTATCAGAGATAGATGTGGTTATTTGAGAGCGAACGAAGGAGAAAAAAAAAGATGATTAGCTTTTGTTAAATTTGCTTATTGTCCATTTCTGCTATTTTCACGTGATTTATCTTGATGAAGACACTGAAACACTCTTGTATGTTCTTGTTTTTCTGCAATGGACATAAATACATTGTGTCTTTTATTATCAGTGCAGGAGAAAAAAAAAGACTGCTGGTGTATGGCATCTGAGAATTACTCACAATTGTGTTTTGGTGTGTTAAAAAGGAACTTCATGTGAAAACCTGAGACTTCTGGAAGCATTTTTCTGTAACTAGGAATCAGTAGAAATTGCCTGTTGTCCAGCTCGTTTGATTAGACATTTCTCTGATAGCCTGTAAATGATGGCAGCTTTTATTTGTATCTTGGATTTGGCTGGACATTTTTTCTAGCTGTATGCAGTACTGATGGCTGTGAGAAAATGTGAATATACATTTGTGTCTTTAGATATGCTGTGAAAATTTATTGTGTGTATATTTTCATATGTTTTAAGAGAGATATAGTTTTTTTTTTTTTCAATGAGTGCTGTAAGGATTCCTTGTACTCATTTGTTTTTAGATTGTACATTGTTTCCATTAGTCCTGTGAGAATTGATTGTACATTATTTCCTTGAGTGCTGTGAGAATTGATTGTACATTATTTCCTTGAGTGCTGTGAGAATTGATTGTACATTATTTCCTTGAGTGCTGTGAGAATTGATTGTACATTATTTCCTTGAGTGCTTGAGAATTGATTGTACATTATTTCCTTGAGTGCTTGAGAATTGATTGTACATTATTTCCTTGAGTGCTGTGAGAATTGATTGTACATTATTTCCTTGAGTGCTTGAGAATTGATTGTACATTATTTCCTTGAGTGCTGTGAGAATTGATTGTACATTATTTCCTTGAGTGCTTGAGAATTGATTGTACATTATTTCCTTGAGTGCTGTGAGAATTGATTGTACATTATTTCCTTGAGTGCTTGAGAATTGATTGTACATTATTTCCTTGAGTGCTGTGAGAATTGATTGTACATTATTTCCTTGAGTGCTTGAGAATTGATTGTACATTATTTCCTTGAGTGCTGTGAGAATTGATTGTACATTGTTTCCTTGAGTGCTGTGAGAATTGATTGTACATTGTTTCCTTGAGTGACATGAGAATTAATTGTACATTGTTTCCTTGAGTGACATGAGAATTGATTGTACATTGTTTCCTTGAATGATATGATACTTAATTGTGCATTGTTTCCGTGAATGCTGAGAGAATTTATTTTATATCCCTGTTTTCATTAGTGCTAGAGGAATTGATTGCACATTATCTTTCATGAGTGCTAGAAGAATTCATTGTATATTTCTGCCTTTATGAATGCTGTGAGGATTGATTATCTACTTCTGTTTTTGTGTGTTCTGTGAGAACTATATATATTTTTCTGTTGCTCTGAGAATCGCTTGTGTTGATTACTATGAATACTGTGAAAATTGATTTATATTTCTGCCTCCATGAGTGCTGTAAACATTGATTGTCTGCTACTGTTTCTATTTGTGCTGTGAAAATTGATTTTATATTTCTGTTTCTATTAGTTCTGTGAGAATTGATTGTCTCTTACTACTTCTACACTGCAAAATTGTATTTATATATCTGTGTTTTATTAGTGCTGTGAAGATTTAATGTTCATTTCTGTTCCTGCAAGTACTGTGACAATTGATTCTCTGTCTGTGTGAATAATGTGAGGATTGTTTGAAAACTGTGGGAATTAATTGTCTGTTTGGGAGCCGCGCTAGAGTAGTGGTTACAACACCGCTCTGGCGACCGGGTGATTCAGGATCAAACCCGGGCGACGGCATTTGAGGATTTTTCGTCGACCAGGAATTGGACTGGATTAACTCGAGACCTGGCGAGTACATTTGAAGGAGTGTCGTCGACCAGGGATTGGCGGCTCCTGAGCCGACCCAGCTCTAATGGGTACCTCCGAAATCGGCGAGTATCTGCCTGAATGGCGAGGGACACCTGTCTCTGCACAAGAAAAGGGATACTCACGTAAAATCAATGTCAGGTTAGACATTAACAATAACCTGAGATTTCGCCTCGAGTATTAGCGGGCGTACGAAAAAAAAAAAATTGTCTGTTTTTATTGAGTGCTGTGAGAATTGATTGTCTGTTTTTATTGAGGTGAAAATTAATTGTCTGTTTCTGTGAATACTATGAGAATTAATTGTCTGTTTCTGTGAGTACTGTGAGAATTGTCTGTTTCTGTGAGTACTGTGAGAATTGTCTGTTTCTGTGAGTACTGTGAGAGTTAATTGTCTGTTTTTGTGAATACTGTGAGAATTGATGTCTGTTTTTGTAAGTACAATGAGAATTAGCTTTCTGTTTCTGTAAGTATTGTGAGAATTAATTGTCTGTTTCTGTTAATGCTGTGAGAATTGATGTCTATTTCTGTGAGTGCTTTGAGAATTAATTGTCATTTCTATGAATACTGTGAGAATTGATGTCTGCTTCTGTGAGGATTGAGGTCTGTTTCTGTGCATCCCGAGAAAATTAATTGTCGTTTCTGTGAATACTGTGAGAATTTATGTCTTTCTGTGAGGATTGATGTCTGTTTTTATTGAGTACTATGAGAATTGTTTGTTTCTATGAATACTGTGGGAATTGATTGTCTGTTATTATTGAGTGCTGTGAGAGTTCATTGTCTGTTTATTACTGAATGCTGTGAAAGTTGTGTGTCTGTTATTATTGATTACTGTGAGAATTGATGTTCTGTTTCTGGGTGTTCTAAGAGAATTGATTTTCTGTTTCAGTGTATTCTGAGAGCATTGATTGTATACTTTCACAAGCACTATGGTATTTGATGTGATACCACCCTGAGTGATGGGAGCATTAATTGTGCATTTCTGTGAGTGCTATGAGAATTAATGATGTCAATCTGTATCCATTATTGCTATTTAAACATCTGATTGGATGCTTCTGGTTGTATATGTGTGCAATGTCTTGTTTGAGAATTTACTATGAAATAACATTCATTTATTTCCAAATCGTTGTTCAACATCTGTGAAGGTACAGACTGATTTGATATATTTTTGCTCTCAATATTGTACACAATGGTTGCCTTGATCATTTAGAGAATCTTGTCTGATGGAAATATACAATGGCTGGGGGGGGGGGGGACTAGTGCCAAATCGTGATAGTATACATGACATCCCTTGACGGAAAAAGACTGTTCAGATAATAATAAATATTATTCGACGAGGTCAGCAAGAGGGGTACTCAACGATTGTACATACAATTATAGTCCTATTTTAATTAAAGATCTTCTGGATAGATTGACATAGAGATACTGTGCATGGGTTCTAGCTGGTGATTATGGTTGCTTCACATTTGGTCCATTTAGCTTCCTTTCACAAAAAGTAGAACAGTCGTTTCCATTAACTCTAATACATAATATAACAATTCAATGTGCCAAATTTGATTCTACTAGACTACAGATTACCTGTTGCCAAATGATGGCTCAAGGTCGCATGGGCGATAGTGTTGTACTGTGCCTTTTCATCTAATGCATGGCAAATAAGTTTGAGGGGGGGGGGAGTTCAAGGGGCTGACATACTCAATATAACCATAGTACTAGTGTCCATGGCAACTTGGGCAGATAGCTGACTTACGATTCAATATCGTACTAATATGTCATGAACAAATCGAAATTCACTAATCATGCAAAGTGGTCTTTCCCATGCTTAGTTAGTCTCGTACCCTGATCAGTTTTCTGTTTGGATTGGTAGTTAAGTTACACATATCTCTAGTGTGACCATGTGTATGATATGTCGAGAGCGTGACTCAATGCGATCATATTACTTATTTTATTACACAGTATTCATCTGGTGATAATCACATATTCTGATGGTCTCTTGAGGGCATGGTTCTTATCAACAAGACCATTTTGAGTGTATAGCTACGTTGATCCCTAGTCATTATCAAAGAATAATGACCTTCCTGAGTAGTGACACTGGGAGTAAGTTCCTCTCCTTGTAGTCCCTGAGGAGTAAATTCTATACGATAGTTTGTGATCGTATTGATAGCAACCCAGGGTTTTTCTTATTGGTATAGTATGAATGGTTCTATCAAGATCATCGCGTGAAGTAAACACTCAGTTTTATAGTATTAAACACACCCATGTTTTGATATGGGTATAACGATACTAACAAATCATGTCGACAGTTTAATTTTAAACACCCATGAGTATTGATATGATATCACAGTATACAACAAACACTGTTAAGTATTGAAACAGCTCCAGGTCATATAATGTTATAAAGAATACATACCACTCCACTGTTGATTGTGAAGAACACGCCAGGGTTTTAAATGTAGATCATGCTCATACACATAGTTCGATCCCATAACCTCAGATCAACCCTTCACAGCTTATGACACTGGCATACTCGAATTCCTCAAAGGAGTCATAGGCCTTCCAACAAACCGACAATTAAGCCCAAGATCCTCTCTCTAGGTCAACGTGCCATTGGCCAATGTCAAGTTATCATCCACGTTCTTCCTTATCATTTATCAGCCTATATCATTATGCACCGATGGCTCTGTATTCCCTACAAACTAAGCGTATCACATATTTCGAATTGTCACTTTAGGTCTAAAGCCGGTGGATCTATGGTCTGAGATCCTCTGCTATCTCTCTCGTGCGCGCGAGTGTGGGTTTCCGAGAACAAGGAGACATGGACGCCTTGGTGAAAATGCAAATCAACATGTGTTTCCTCCATTGATGTGTTCCTATCCATCGACCAATCCAGTCATTCCTCGGTCATCCATCGCTCTATGTCTCTAGTTCCTACTTATGTAGGCATGCAGAATGTTCTACTGGTTCTTACACACGTCAGTTCCCCCCGTATGGTAACCTTGGTTCATAATACACATTTGTAATCCCTCTACATATCTAACGCAAGCAGCCCATTTATGACAAGTGTTCTGAGATAACCTTTTTTTAATGGTAGTTTGTCTTTGTGGTTATGATTTCTTCCATGAGTCCTCCGAGGAGCGCATTACAATGGAGAGTGACTAGTACGTCAACATTTGAGTTTGAAGATTACAAATTTTCGTTGTCTTGGAATCTGATTTCTTCTTGATCTCCATATATGTTCCCAATGAGCTGAAAGTTATCCAACCCCCCCCCCCCCCACCCCCCCCGCTCCCCCCTCATCTTGCTTTTTGTATTCTTATTTTGATATCACTGTCTGTCCCTAGGTTTATGTATAAGATACAACAATCACGTTATTAAACACCCAGGTTTATGTATAAGATACAACAATCACATGATTAAACACCCAGGTTTATGTATAAGATACAACAATCACATGATTAAACACCCAGGTTTATGTAAAAGATACAACAATCACATGATTAAACACCCAGGTTTATGTATAAGATACAACAATCACATGATTAAACACCCAGGTTTATGTATAAGATACAACAATCACATGATTAAACACCCAGGTTTATGTATAAGATACAACAACCACATGACATGAGTACACACACCCATAGATTTAATGTATAAGCATACAACAACCGACATGTGATTATAAACGATATTTTTTATTATTCATTCATTCCCCCTTTTTTTAGTATTATATTTTGTTTTTTCTTTTTCCGCTCATTTTGGAGCATGAAGCCACGTTGCTGGCTCAATGGAAGGAAGCCTGTGCCAGAGCAATGCTCTATCACAGGTGAGGAGTGTGTTTCTGCAGTGCAATGTTTTACATGGTGCAGTTGCCAGCTTGATACTTATTTACTTACTTAGTCATTCCTCTTTGACACTGGGGTGTAGAGGTTTGCCAGAGAGAGTGCCATACTGTCCTATCAGCTAGCGTCATGCACAACCTCAAATTAGTCATTTTGTTAACATGCTTGAGAGAGCAATTAGCTAAGTGGTTAAAGTGGTTTCCTCTTGCGGCACAGTAACCTGGTTCTGGGATTGATACCTAGTAGCATCATACTGCATTCTACCCAACTTCAAATGGGTACCTCATTCTGCTCTTGCATTAGGGAAGGCAAAGGCAGTAAGGATGGGATGGGAACTGGTCACACCACCTCTTGAAGCTGGACCTAGAATAGTGAAGTCTCTAACACTTCACTCCTCTATGGTAGTATTTGCTATGGAACTGCTTTTACCTGAGAGGCCTGTAGTCGTATTCTTTATCTTCTGAGAGACACCTGGAGACAGCACGGGATGATTAAAGATATACACAGCTTTACCTATTTGACAAGTATTCATCCACAGATGGGCAGGGAATAAAAACATGATACCATTACTAGCATTAACAATTCTTCTTCTTCTGCATTCAGTTTGTAGTCATGCTAAATCTGCAGGCCTGTCGCCAGGACGATTTCCAGTCTTTTATAGGTCATCGCTGCAGCCCCATAGCTTCTGCGTGAGCTCAGCACCCCCTGGCCAGAACAATGCACAATTCACCTTTAGCTATGTCAGACTAACATGGCACTCTGCAGTTTTTTTTTTCCCCCAAGAAGTGAACATGAGACTTACAGCACGGTTGTAAAAATTTTTTCTAATGTGTTGGTCGGAAACATGGCATGTCACAAAGAATATCACATTTAAACTAAATATTTTCACTTGCAGCTACCTCCGTTAGATTTATTAGTATCAGATGTAATAACAGACACAAACCTTAGACAACAGCCAGTAACAACATCATTCCCCTTTTTTTGTTTCTTCTTATAGAGCCACCATTACAGCTACTAGCTAGGCCACCTGGTAGGAAGCTTATACCAAAGTATTTATGTGCTCTTGTAGTGGTAGTTTCTCTAGCAACTTGATAAATTGTCTAACCTCATTCACAACTTGATAAATTGTCTAACCCCATTCACAACTTGATAAATTGTCTAGTCCCATTCACAACTTGATAAATTGTCTAGCCCCATTCACAACTTGATAAATTGTCTAACCCCATTCACAACTTGATAAATTGTCTAACCCCATTCACAACTTGATAAATTGTCTAGCCCCATTCACAACTTGATAAATTGTCTAGCCCCATTCACAACTTGATAAATTGTCTAACCCCATTCACAACTTGATAAATTGTCTAGTCCCATTCATCATCATCATCATAACCCTCCACTCCCAGAGGAGCATAGGCCTTCAACAAACACATGCCATCATCTCAAGTTCTTTCCATGTTCTCCTCATCATTTTCACCTCTGTTTCCAGCTCTCTTCTCCATGTGCTTCTTGGTATACCTCTGCCTCTCTTGCCCTGGGGGTTCCAGAACAAGGACTGCCTTGTAATGCTATCAACAGGTTTCCTCAGTGTGTGTCCTATCCATTGCCATCGTCTTCTCATCTCTTGTTCCACTGGCACTTGTCTAGTTCTGTTCATCAGTTCCACGTTGGTAACCTTGTCATACCTATTCTACGCAAGCACCCATTTATGAAAGTCTGTAGCTTTTTGGTTGTTGTCTTTGTTGTTCTCCATGTCTCAGAGCCATACAATAGGACTGACTTCACATTTGAGTTGAAGATTCTTATTTTCGTGTTAGATCCTATTTCTCTTGATCTCCATATATTTGCCAATGCAATGAAAGCTCCTCTTGCCTTTTGTATTCTTATTTTGATATCGCTGTCTGTCCCTCCAACTTTGTCTATATTACTGCCAAGATATGTGTACGATTCTACATCTTGTATTGGTGTTTCTTCAAGTTCAACCTTGTTATCATTACCTGCATTTATTCTCATTATTTTTGTCTTTTCCCCATTCACAACTTGATAAATTGTCTAGCCCCATTCACAACTTGATAAATTGTCTAACCCCATTCACAACTTGATAAATTGTCTAGCCCCATTCACAACTTGATAAATTGTCTAACCCCATTCACAACTTGATAAATTGTCTAACCCCATTCACAACTTGATAAATTGTCTAACCCCATTCACAACTTGATAAATTGTCTAACCCCATTCACAACATGATAAATTGTCTAACCCCATTCACAACTTGATAAATTGTCTACCACACAATCTGTCGACACCTTACATAAAGTCTGTCACATAGGCAACAATCTCATTCACAACCTACCTTACGATTAATATTTTGTCTAGTCCCTAAATGTCTACAACCCTTTGACTAAAAATAGTCTGTCCACACACACATACTCGTGCACACAATAAACACTTATGTTGGATCACACATATAGTCGATCCTAGACCACCAGCATGTCACCACAAACGCCTGATCACACACATCTGTCTCTTATTTTAAAAAAGTTTACCCTCATCCCCACCAATCAAATGAAAGTAAAGTGTTGCAAGTCGCCAAAGACCTCCTAGTCCAACATGTTATTTTGACTAAAACCGTGGTTGGGTGTCAACTAGAACACTTATCGTTTTAACATGATGTCGGGTGCTAGAAAGCATCCAAGGCCACAGACTTTTTTACAAACATGCCTTTGGTGCGGACCCGACACAATTCCTACACGGCTGTTGTCCAATCAAAATGGGGAATGTTGATGTCAAAAAAAAAAAGGTAATACGAATCTGTAAGAAACACTCACAAAAACATAGGACTACGACATACAGCCCAAATCACTAAACAATGTCATGGCCCCTAAAAGGATACTAACGTTCATGTGCCCTTACGATACATGTTATAAACAAAACATAGGACACTACTTTTAGGCAAAACAAACATACATTTAAATACAAACTTAATGGAAATCTAACCTTGTCATGTAAAAAAAAAAAGGGAAAAACAAATATTTCAATAGTGCGAAAAAATAGGAAACAATCTGGACATCTGGGAATGGTAAAAAAAAAAAAGTTGGTAATGGGAGGAAAAAAACTAAAAGCTTCATGAGGCCAAGAAAAAGAATGGTGCCAAATTTTTAATGAACCCCTATGAGAGCAAAAACTAAAGTAATGAGTTCAGCCGTACAGGTATAGCTCACGTTCAGTCGGAAGGCAAAAAAAAAAAAAAACTGACTTCATTGGCCCCTATAGTTGAAAATAATTACAATTGAAAAAAAAAATTGTGGAAAAAACAAATTCATCAGATGACCCCTTATAGGTGATTATAATTCGGCTAAGGCACCCCGCAAAGATAACTCTACATTTGACAGCATATAATCGTGGATACGAAGAGTCCCCAAACTCTGAAATTTCTATATTGTCATTTACCACTTGGTACTGGGTTATATAAGACCTGTTTTCTGCTGTTAATTCACAAGGGCAAATCGATTATGGGGACATGGTCCATGTGCCGTGGGTAATAGGGGTTAGGAATGGCATTGGGGGAAGTGTCGGGACTGTTCAGGAATGGGGGGACTACTTGCTGTAGGCAAATGTAGGTATGAAAACAATAAAGATGCTCTGGATTGTAGAATTATCAGCTACTTTTTTAAGGGAAAAAATAAAAAATATTAACGATCTGCTACAGAAACTGGAATATGCTTTTTTGACTCAATAAATTTGATGTCATAACAGAAGAGGGTCACTGATTCTGGGGGAAAAAGCTCCTTGAAAACTAGAAAGTAATTCCATGTGAACAATGTTAGAAGAAACTGAGACAAACCTGTCCATGTAGGCATGTAAGGTAATGGTCATCAAGGAACTATCATTCAGGGTACCCCTGATAGTTAAACTAAAGATGGAAAAACCATATGAATTTTTAGAACAACATTGTTTATGGCCTGCGGTAATACCAATCGGTATCATTTATGATATCAACTGCAAGAATTTAACTACATTACATACTAGCTCATGTAATTGGTACTTGTGCATAAAATGCTCCCCTCTTGAACCCCTACAAAATTTCTTGAACTGTAACGGATGATTGCAATTCTTATCTAAACTGTAATGTCACCAGGAACTATTCCATTATGTCGCCCTGATATTGCCAAATTCTCAACGATAAATTTTATGCCCCCTGGATGGAATCGAACAAGAGGTTGTCCCTTTTAGGTTTCATCACTCAAGAGGTTATGAATTGGACGTATTCTATTGTTTCGATATTGACCCTGTGCTGCATATGCAACAGTCTGCTTAGTTTGTAAGACGTTATAGTTTTCATAGTGAATTTAAACTTTAGTAGTGGTGAAAAAATAGATGTTTGGTCTGACTAATAGTCCTTTAGCAGGTGCAGGGAAATGAATGCAAATCTCATTGTACAGAGTGTGTACAGATCGTTATTGAATGTATGAGATGTTTTTTCTATGCCATTGAGGAGACTCAATGCAAGTTGTATGATATGTGATTATTTTCTAGGCACAGTGATAACAACGTGATTTGCTGATTAGCTGTATGTTTCCCAGCCCTTGTCCGCAAGTAATAAGTCAGAGTTTGTTCTGTGGATGGGTACCGATTTGTCACAAAATCATTGAGTTCCAGAGGGGATGAATGGAGTATGACTTCATACAATTTCGTTGGGCATTGGTAGGCTTTATTGCAGTGAGTCTATTTGAAATGTTTTCCAGCTTAGAATCTTGCAGTTATGTACGGTGGATTCTATACGATTATAATGAAGCATGTACTTATACAAGGGAACAATAAAATACAAACGTCGATGACATTTCGTGTTACCTAATAGAGGAAGACACATTGAATAGTATAGTGTAGAAAAATGTAGATATTACATTGGGAACATGTAACACTGTTGTGTCTTAGGAGAATATCACAGGGATTATGATAAATGGTTCATACGAGGATTAGCTTTAATGTGATAGACAAAATGAAGTGAGTAGTTGTAATCTTGCGTGAGATAGACACAAACAAGAATATGTTAATGTGAGTAAAGATATGTGCAGGGAAGTTCTATGTACTAATTAGAAACATGTCCAAATGATAATGACTGAGAAAAAGGGTAGGATCATTCTGAAACTTGTATACATGGCCTATGTTAAAGATTTGCTAGTATATGTATGAGGGTATTTAACATGGACGTTGAACATTCAAATAGTTCGTTAACTTTTGTACAATGAGGTGAAAAATGAAAGTAAAATATTAGAATGAACAGGTCCAAGATGGTAGTGTGTTTAGTATTGGGACAGGAGGGTTGAATAAGGTAGTTTAACAATGCGGTCACATTAAGAAAAGTGTACACAGGAAATACATAATGTAGTTTTTTTTGATGGAGTAAGACTGTAGATGTCAAGAGTCGTTGTGCGTAGAAAGATATAAAGAAATGTACAGTCTTATACCTAGACATGGTCCGGATGATAGGTTGAAACTGAAGTTAGGATGGACAAATAAGGGGAGTTTAATTAAGTTAAAGTTGAGAGGGTGACATATGGGGAAAGTAGTTATACACATAGAGATATATACAGTTACGCAAGAAGCAATCCATAGAACGTAGTGTAAAGTGGTAATTTTAAAAGAGGTTAGAAGTGATTAGGAAGGCATTATAATTGTCATGAATACAAAGATGTGCTCGGAGTAAACAGTCGTGCAAGAAGTCTGTGTTTGTGTTATATGAAGGGACATTCAACTTGTAGAAATGTTTGGACAAATGTGAGTGGGAAGACGAGAACACAAATTAGATAGGAGTTATTATAATGTGGGACATGAAGGATTGAAAAGTTTGTACAGGGGTACTGTTCTTTATAGCAGTGGCAGATCATGTGATATTATAAAGATAAAAACGTGTAGGTGTCTAATGAAAGTAGCTTGGAGTACTTAATCACGGGTGGCCCTATTATGTTGTGTTCCGTGAAGCGTTCATTAATTGTTGCTTCATAGGCATAGTGATGTACGGTAGGATCTTCAGAGCATTGTGATATTATTAATCACAGCACAATGACAACATCCTGGGGATGTACCCAAGAGTTTAATCTCACATAGTGACTACGGACCTTCATGCAAAGATGGTAAAAATAGGTATGAGCGGATAACGGAGCCTTTTGAGTAACAGACGATCTAAATGACTAGCATGTTACAACTGTCGCTACAGAGACATCCACCACAGCAAATTTTATAAGACAGAGGTCTTGACATTGTGATTCTGTTTCCATTGACGTGGATAGTGAATGCCTTAGATGATACCGAAGTCTGTGTATACGGAAACAATAAAGGTTAGAGAGTGAGAGTTGTACTGTATTTTCTGTCCTACAACCTTATGTAGTAGACAAGATGAGCTTCATAACACATAATGTTATATTCTCGAATGTGTTGGAAGATCCCTGTTAGTGGCGCAATGAATAACATAAAAACAACAACAAACTGCGCCTACAATTTTTAGCCAACGTGCTGGCAGCACATGTCAAAAAATTTCTGTTAGCATGAGTGTAATTCCTAGCCTTTATTTAAAACTGTGGTTAGGATGGGTAATGTAAGACATTGTTTGTATTAGACTTGTAGTTAAATGTTATAATGATGTTTTAATTATGATTTCAACAAAGTAGGTACTGTTATGGGGAGTGTATTTTGTTTTTTTAGTTGAATTGTGTTGGGGTTTGTTTGTGTTGTATCATATTATGGTATTGTGTTATGTTTTTTATAGTTATTAATACGTGTTTGTGGGGTCAGATATGTAGACTGAGTGGTAAGTTAGATTGGTAATAGCAGTTCATTTTGTCGCGTGGTTTTTTTTGTATTTTGGTATCGCGAGATGTTTAATGTATTGCGTAGACTATGTCTAATATGGGCATCCGCGCTTTTTAGTAATCAAGAGGGATTACACTGTAGGGGTTAGGCTAAATCATATAAGTGAGTTGAGTCATGATTCAATTGAATGATGTATACTATAGTAGCTGGGGCTTGAATATTAATTAATAGGATTAAGTAGAAAATTCATTATTAATAATTGAAAGAAATTCATTCGTACATGAGTGAATGTTCACCTGATGTTTATGTATTTTGTTGTTTAGAGGGGGATTTGTACTTTATATATGATAGGTTAATGTGATGGTGCGTGTGGGTTTGTTCATAGGTATAGGGATGGAAGTATATTATTAATCTGAGGATTATTAGGGGTATGATTGAATAGAGTAATGGTTATAATGGTTTAGGGGCATATGATTTTGTGAAGGGGGTAATATTTTTAGTTTTTGTTGTAATGGAAGATTTTGGGGAGGAGGTTTGGGAAGGTGATTAATGAGGTGAGTGGAGGTTAAAGAAGGGGAGTAAATTGAGAATAGGGGTGAAAGGGTTAGGGAAGGTATGGTGATGAAGGGGGATTGGTTATGTGTTGATGGTGTGAATGGGGATTTTGGGATGTTTGGTGTAATTGTTGATGGGGTTGGGTTGATTAGGTTAGGGGTTAATAGGTGGGTGGTAGTGGGGTGGGATTTTGGTATTTATGATAGGGTAGTTGGGTAGATTTGGGGTTATTGGTGGTAAATTGTGGAGGGGGGTGGTATAATTAAGTGAAGGGGTTGAATATTGGTGGAGTGGTAGGTGTGGTGTTTGATGGTTGTATGGTTAGTGTGAGGGGGTTTATATAGGAGGGGGGGTGAATTGGATATGTAATGGTTGGTTATGATTTATTGGGGATTTGTTTGGTAATTGGGGGTTGTTGGTTGGATGATGGGTTTTTGGTTGAATTATTGGGGGATTGTGGGGGTTAGGTTGTTGAGACTCTGTGGTGAGTGAAGAGTTTTGTATGTTGGTGGATAGTGGTTATGGGAGATGGGGGAAGTTGGGTTGGGTTTATTAGTGGATTGTGTGAATGATGGGGTGATTGGGATTAGAGTGGGTGGTTTTAGGTAGTGTGCCACAGGAAATTTTGAATGGGGAGGAGGTTATTGTTTAATTTTTATGTAGGGGGGTGGATTTATTAAAGGTGGATGCCAGGGGTGGAGGAATGGTATTATTATTCAAGGTCAACAGGTGATGATTGGAAGTGATTGGAGGAATATGTTGGGGGGATGTTGATTTGTGGGTTGTGGTTGAATGGTTGGGATTGGGGTTTTGAAGGGTGGGGGGTTTTTAAATATTGTAGGTGGAAGGGTTGTAGGGTGTTGTAGGGGGGGTTTTTGGGTTTAGATGGGGGTATTAGTTGTGGTTGTTTCGTGGGTGGAGGGGTTAATGTAGGTGTAGTGGATGGGATGGTTTTTGGTTTAGGGGGGTGAACATTGTGGGGTAGTAAGGGGGATTTGTGTTGTGGGTGGGATAGTGTGTGGTGGTAAGTTGAGGATGTTGTTACAAAGGTTGATTGGTGGGGAGATTTCGTGTAGGTGTAGTTGTTATATTGATAGTGTGTTGACATCTGTTTAAGTTGAGTTTTTAGGAATATGTATTGGGTGAATTGGTTTATTATGTTGGGGGTGAGGTTTAAGATTTTTTGATTGCTGTGCTATGTATGGATGGTGATGTGTATTTTGGGAGGGGGGGTATAGATATGTTGTTATTGATCATTATTTTTTTGGGGAAGTAGGAATGTGGGGGAGGTTGGGATATTTGGGGATTATGATGGGAAGGAGAGATTGAGTTGTTTAAAGGATTCGTTTGATGCAGGTTGATTTTTAAGGATTGTTGGTTAGAAAATGTGGGTTGAATTTCGTCTGGATTATTTATGTTGAAGATTAGGGAACTCAAGAATGATAGATAGCATTCATGGTTAGTTGAAGTGGGGAAGTTGATGGAGGATAAGAGGTGACACATCCGAGATTCAGTTGGTGATAACGTCAGTGGTGGGGTGGGATCCAAAGATACACGGGTCCGAGACCCTAAGAGTGGTGGATGTTGGTGTTTGGGAAGTGGGACAATGACTGAGGTACATAAGGACCACTGGTGAAGATTCCAGTCATGGAGGATAGATATCGAGCTTGCATCGACAGCGACGAGACGAAAACAGTAGTTAGGAAGGTTCGAGGTTAGAATAATATTGGTATAGGGAGGGTGCAAATAGCGATAGTAAGGAGTAACGCAATTAGTCAGGATTAGATGTAAGAATTTGATTCATAATGAAATGGTTGTCAGTGATACCTGTGGACGTATAAGATGTATGTTGGATATAGCACCCGTATTATTGTATTACGAAGGGTTTTGCGTAGCGAAGCGCTGGGTGTTAGTCGAGAGTTATACTCTGCGATAACTTTGCCAAAGATTGGAATTGCCGGTCTTGAAGATACAGTACACAAAATGAATGAAAGAACTGTGAGCTTGCAGTTCGAAGAATTATCGACAAGTTAGGAAAAATGCACGAATAGATTTCCGTTTGGATCTTAACAGATTAGGATAAGTTCTTACCAATATGTTTAATTCATAGACTGCAAAGATGTTGGCTATTTAAGCTATCGAACTCTTCGCTCAGTAACATGTAATTTGGATTTAGAGTTAGAAAGAAAAGTGTAGGACATACGAACTCTCAAGGGAACGATCAGGGGATACATGCAGCATATATGCCTATATGTTTGGTCGTATTTTGTATAGACGATGATAGATATCCACGACATGTATAGCGTTTGGTGATATCTTTTGAAGTGATGTATGACGAGTAGAGAGTGACAATTAGCAGTTTTGTGTTTACCATGATTAGTAATGTTTGACCGGATGATTGTATTAATTGCATTAAAATTTTGGATAGTTGACAATGGCCATTTCGTACCTTGGATAGATTTTACATAGTTTTAATGTTGAGATATTAGTTCGTTACAATCTTTACATGCGCGTTTCATTGCCATTAACCGTAGTTGGTGATTCTTTTAGGCCCAATAAGTTTTAATAGAGATGATGGATATAGTGTTACAGGATATTTTAAGACAGTTTGTGATCTTGCAGTTGCTCGTTTGATATAGTTTCATGTGTATCAGGATATCGAGTACCTAATGGATCGGGGTGAAAGGGGTACATGTGGAAGAATTGCTCAGTAATTGTTTGAAGTGGGTGATATAGAGATAGAGCAAGGTGATTGTTTGAGGGTTTTAGTATGTTGAGAGGAACCAGAGGGAGGTACGATCATGAGAGAAGTCATCTCGTTACTAGAGCATAACATGGTACCGGGATTTATTAGCTAGTTTTGTTTGGAGTTCCTCAGAGGAACATTACGTTCTACGTCTTCATAAGTTCCATAGCTTCTATCGTCCTCGGCTTCCCACGTAATAGATGACTGAACAGTGATGACGTTTGTTAGACCGTGCACATAGTTCTGTGTCAAGTGTACTTTATTGTGACACAGCAAGCCTAGCAAGATCGTGTGATTTCTAGAGGGGGTAATGGTGGAGTTGATGTGCATGAAAGGACATTAGGGCAGGAGGGGACTAAGTTGGATGAGCGTGGTTAATGAACCTCATATCCTAGAAGGGTATACCTAAGAGCTAGTTGCAGTCCCCAAGGGTTTCAGATCCGACTGGCAGAATAATATCTGACAAAGTGGGTGATAGTGCGTGTCTTCGATTAGCATGGAGGGGATGACCGTATAATATCATTGGCTGTAAGTCTGAGGCGATGGGGGGAAAGGCTACAAGTTGATCACGTCCGATCAAATCAAGGGGGTCATTTAGCTTTCCGTAACGTTGGGGATCCTGATATTGCTATTGATATGATGGATACGATATTTTTGTCATCAGTTCCTCGAAATTTTAGACGAGTTATTGGCTTGCGAGATCTATATCTGTACGAGAGACCAATCGGAATGTCTTCCAAACTGTTGGTCTGACCGTGATCTAGAGAACCTCGTACTTTTCCTGACCTCTTTCTTTTAAGTTTGTTATTTAAATTTCTAGAATTCAATTTGTCCTCTAGTCGAAGCCTAAACATCGACTGTTTTAGATCTCTCAAGTGGATAATTTGTTTTAGGTACTTTTCACTGCAGTGATAGTCAAATTTTTCCTCTATAATTTCGAGATGAGCATCTTCTTTAAATTCTTTAAGCAAATTCCGGTATAAATCTTGCCGGGATTGCACCAGTTATAACACACCCCTCTAATGCTTAGATTCAATTCTTGCATGGAATATTATATGGCCTAGCTGTTCAGACGCACCGATTTAGATGTGCACTTTGAGAGCTCAAGGTATCAATTGGTTTTCAGTGGTGTTAAGTGGGGGTTATTCTCAGTCAGAAGCTTGTTGATTTAAGTGCTCATCGCATGCAAATCGGTTACAGTCTGGGGGGGTATTCATGATTTGTTTAGATCTGCCTTAGTCCAGTTTGAGCATATATCGCAGCTGCAGCACAATTTTTGAGACAAAGTTCCTCGAGTATGGCCATCGCGGTAAATCCACGCGCTTGCCATCAGCCTACCTGAATCACAAAAAGAACATACATGTTAGACACTTGCGTTTGTAGTCGTCTTCTTTTCATAGTATCCGCCACGTATCACGTTCGACTTCAAACTGACTGGGCACTGCTGGACAATAACTATAACCAATTTAAATGTCAGCGCACATGTTGACTTCACTCGTATCGGGCTCAATAATTATCTTTATCCTTTTTTCCTCAAATTCTTCTTACTAAATAATTGCCTCCATTACCATCTTATGTCCATCTCCAACCATAATGTACACTACATCTCCCATCCTATACCACCCTTGGACTTCGCCCCGTTATCCCCCCGCAAACTTAATTGTCACATAATACTCAATGACCCTCCCCCTGTTATTCAATTCCCTCTTACATGCCCAAACTCCCTCCCTGTCCCTCCTGTCTAATGATTTTTTTCACCCCATACTCACTCATACTTTACTACAACAACACCCACATCTGTACACTTAAATGCACCATACATATCCATAACACCTCCTACTCCAAGCGACCCCCTTATCACATCTTAATCACAAACATACACATTACAATCTTCAACCCTCACAAAGTAGGACCCCCCACCTCGGGTAGATATAAACCACCAACCCCCCCCAACCTACACCCTCGTCCCACTCCGCACTATTCACCAAATCACCTACTCTTATTTCCTCCTCCACATCATCCCTTCCACAACCCCTCACTTATTCTAATATGCAATCACCATATATACAAAATCACTGTTCTAACTTCTCATATCCCCCTCTGACACCATGTTCAAACTTCATATTACATCCACCCATAAACCTCCACTAAAATCTGACCCATCGCCAACATTTCTTCTCCCCCAATATGAGAGAACTTACAAAACCATAATTTCCTCATACCATAAAAACCCCACCCAAAAATTCCAAGTGGCTTTTACCACACATACTAAAATATTCCCACACGGAATGGCATCCATAACAATTAAAATACCAACCCATATCATCTCTACTAACAACGCCCTCACGTGTCCCCTACTTCTAACCTCATCCATGGCGTACCACTCCCTATAAAACATAGTCACAAGAAAAAATGCTATGCCTACAAAACAATTCAAACATAGACCATCATCCCCTCCCCTCTACATTCTATCCAACTTCTAGCCACCACACAACCATCCCAATTCCTCCCCACCCCATCTCTGACATCTTCAAATTCTCCTCACGCAGAATATTCCACTTATTCCTATCATCTCAATAAACCACACAACCCAGTTGAACGTCCCCCTCTCAAATCAACATCTACCTGACATTCCACCCATTAACATCATTCCTCCCCAATTATTTCCAGTTACACACCCCCATCTCCAAAAATTTTCCATTAATATCACATTATCCCCCCATTTAGCAATATACCTCCAATCTCTACTTATCATTGCTTAAATGCTTGGCTCTGTCAATTTCACCACACAAACCGCATCTTATACATACCAAAATCCTTAATAACACTCACCAACTCCATAACACTCAATCATCCAACTTTATAATCTCTGAAGCCTCTGAGCTACATGCAGAAAAACCAGAGAAAAAACCAACCTGACTCCTCCAAAATGCTCACCCACTCGCCGAAACATACTAATTACAAGTCTAAATCTCTCGCAAAAGTCACCTCTGCGCGCACCCCTATGCTATGTAAAAAAACCTTCGAGCGCGCAACACATCAACTTCAATGACATCCATTCTCCTAAATCTCACAGCTCTCTTCTCGCTCTGATGGCAATCAAAATCCACACTCTCTCCTACGACTTAATCTCTCTCAAATAAGTACCCAATCTTTATCCATAAATCTATACAGTTTTTGTCCAATGTCTCGTCCATTTACTAATAAGTCAATATTACTTCCCATGCGTTCATATAGTAAATAAACATCTCAACATTCCAAACTAGTCACTTCTAAGCCCTACTCGCAGACTCGCCATCACTAATCTCAAAATCATCAACAGATGCTTCCAAACAATTCACATATCTCGACCAACAAAAAAACTACATTTCCTCCTGTTTAGGCCGATCTTAGTACATGTTAACCAGCACCTATCACTAGAAGTGACTCTCGAGGACTATCACCTACACAATAGAGCGATCTACACTCTTACCTCTAACTATAAACAATCCCTAATTCCTCACTCTCTTCTGTGGGCAAATTAAAACATAAAACTTTCTAACAAAATCCCCTAGCAAGACTAATTCCGATCGAGCCTCCGCTTTTCTCTCAACTTTCTCCATCCCAAACTTCACTCAGAGTCGCTACTCCACCTCGAAGTCATAACCTTGACTCTCCGAAACACCTCGTCTAGTACTCCAGGACAACTTCTATCGCAGCATATCTGTACCTACCCATGGTATCATACACACAATCCGTCCCTTACGAACTCCTCCAACCCTAGTCTCTAGCAAACTTGCTGGGTGCTGAGACATCTCCTACTTATGATTAGATATAATTAAATCAGACTACTAAATCACATACACCTTCTAACTGGTAAACTGTTAATCTCGCTCTATTAAGGTGTGTACATTGCTAATGCGAATCTATCCCAGTTGCTGGTAAATCCAATGGCAGTACAATTCGAATAAATCATATTGTGCCTGATCTCAGCCCCGTGCGTTTCCGTTCATCAGTACACAAACACACTAGCCTTTAGCTCCTTAGATCCCTCTTGGCTGGTTACTGGGCACAGCAATATATTCCACTGTCTGTCAGCTGGGCTCTGTCTGTCCACCTCCAGGTCTTTTTTCCACTCTTTCCTTCAGCTCAGGTATCGCTCACCATACAATTCAACGTGTCCCAATCACTAGACACTCCATGGTCGAAACATATCCTAACTCACAGACCTGTTCTATCATATACATTAACCTATCTCACGATATTAAGCATAATCCCTACAACCGAGACGATCCCCAGTATCCTCATGTCCTACGAAATCAGCTAGTCACTTCGCGTTGTCGACAACGAATCTTCAGAAAAAATTCTCGTTTTCTTCGGTAGTCGTTGATTACTTCCCTTCGTTCTGGATCTCCCCGTCTCCCAACATCCCCGTTGCAATCTAACCCTATCAGTCCTGTGAGTGCGAGCTCCCGTCAGAGACCCATATTAGATAATTACTTCTCTACTGGTTCACTTCAAGCTCAAGTCGTCTTTCCTTCCAAACTGAGATCCCGAGTTCACCTGGTCTTCGATAATCTCACTCAGAATATGTCATACTCTCTTTAGCTCCGTAGTCATCCTCTTCTTCATCAAATAGCCAGGCCTTGATCGAGAATTTAATCTCACATGAATTCTCTCAACCTATCTCTAATTCTCTTGAGCTCACACATACCCTCACTTACCATAAAATTTCTCTCGGGTTGGTAAATACTCATTTATAGTTGCCATTTAAAACAACTGGAAAACAATTAACACTGACAAACTTATGTACATGACATGGCTGGTTAACTCATAACAATAATTACAGCATAAAAGAAAGACTACAATCTAAAGTCGAGGACCTTCCTTGAGCTGCTTGTCCCAAATCTCTCCACAATCCTGGCCCCTACCTGAAAATCAACAATCAAAATACCTCCACACACTTATGCAAAAAAATTAACATGATACCGAACCCAAACTTACTCAGAAGTCTATGGCCTCTACCAAATTTCAATCTCTAGCCCCCCGCGTCATCAATTTGTCTTTGTACATACTAGTTCTAGTCCTCAATTCTCTCTCAGCGGGCCTCTTCCTATAGACTCTAGCTGAGGTATAGCGAGTAAATCTGTACAAGTCCATGTCAACACTTACCCTCTCGCAATCAGATGCTCCCGGTAATTGAGCATAAAATGTCTGTTATTATAGTACAAACCCAAATACAAAACGATAGACTGTATAATGGGACCGATAGCTTAATATACACTACCTCTCCTATTTCATTACGAACTACGTCTATAAACTCCCATACCATTCTCCAATTTAAATAGTTACAATTATAAATTCTAAAACTAGCTGTGGAAATAATTTACAATTAAATACAGGACAAGTGACAGAAAACAAAACACTTAACGCCATTAAGTTCATTCGGCTGTTAAAAAAGCACCAATTACATTACATAAATCCTATACTTTTATTAATGACATACCTAACTAATTACAGCGTAGCGCATACAATCATCCAAATCACACTTTCAGACCCTACAAACAATACACCAAACTAGTAACACACATTAACCAGAGGCCTAAACAATACATAAACCCTATTCATATAACATAGCCAATAATCACTTCCTAATCCCCTAGATAAATTTTCGCATAAAATTACCCATCATACATTAGAATCAACAGTTATTCAACTCAACGCTTTTCAGCGAACAGACCCACATTCAGACCATTATAATTAACCAATCTAGTCATCACATAAACCTCTAACATACTCACAAAAACAAATAATATCTAAACATATGACCTACAACAGCAAGACAACCCCTTCTTAACACATTAATAAACTCAATAAACTACGACAACACTTCCACCGTTCAAACCACATATAAACAAATTATATATCACCCTACAAATCCAATCCATCTTAAAGACACACGCCATCTCAACAAACTCTTTATCATCTAATTTACTGTCATCAATCATTAAACATCATCCCTTAAAAATACCAAATATAATAAACAACTTCCACAAAAAAAAATCACATAAATCTCATTCTCTCAATTCAGACACACCTCTACCAAACCACCATACACAAACAAATACACACACACACCCCTAGTCAAGAAGCATTACAGAACACATACCGACAACATCAAACTCAAAAGCCAACCACTCCAACCCTAAGCAGCATAGGCCTACAAACTACCCTAAGCAGCATTGATCGCGCGCTAACAACATACCCTCTAGATCAGGCAGCTTACATAAACCTCTAAAACAATGCTGGTCAAATTACACTCCCATGTGACATCAGTCTAGTCGGACTCCACATGTTCATGCCTACACACTCACTCCCACCCATTCAGATCACTGCACTCCCCACCTACCCCCCTCCACGCACCCCTCCCTCAGCAGCCACTCTACATCTCTACATATTTCAGATGATGTATCCTCACCTCACTCTTCTCCATCTCTCACTACATCCAAGCAACGCGCGCTATTTTTATAGCACGGAGTAACACATATACACGAGCTAATTCGTACTGATACATTGAGGAGAACAGTCATAGCTCTAAAAATAGAGAGCAGCTGACCATTGTAATGAATAACAAATAGGGTATCTATAATCGTCGGTAGTCCTTGTCCCTATTCGAGAGGCACAAAAAAGCTAACATCGATGTCATTCCTTGATGTCAGCTACTGCTTATTGTTCAACAGTATAAATGGAAGCATATCTAACAAGTCGTAGGCGAGAATACCAACTCAGAAAATTCTAAACACCACACATAAGGCACAATATAGTAATAATGAGAGAACAAGTGGAGACAAAAAAAAGAATATCTAGAATTGTCATGGCAAAAGATAATAGCGACAACAGCTACCTCATACGCTAAGACATCTCCCGCTCCGAGTCTACAAATGTAACTAATGCTACGAAAGGGAAAACAAAAACCTACACAGTGCCCTACTAATCTCTGGTTACAACCAAATAAGTATGACAAATATACAAATCGTACTATAGGACTATAAATCCACCTGCACTATAAGTGTACATATGATAAGAAAATCTGCATGAACAGGGAGAAACACTCAAGAAGCTATTACACATCTGTTTTTTACATACACTTATGTTGATTTATTGAAATACTAAATATACTTTCTACATGATGAATTGATTCAATAAGTATGAGAACTCTTGTATACTTAATATGCTCGGGAATGGGATATGTTAATTATATCTACTCCCTCATACATCCTGAGAGTATTAGTATATGTATAAAACGATAGCATTTTTTATTCAAATTATTTTAGGTTGTATTTCTGGAGCAATTTTTGGGGTTATTTTGTAATGTAATTGAACCAATTTGAAGTTGAGGAGTGAACAGGTAACAAGATACCATGTTGATTACTTCAATCACAAGTATATCCAATGGTTGTGAAGTTAAAAAATGTAAAATTATTTAATGAAGTAAGGATACGTAATTTTAAAAATAAACCATCTGCAAGGAAAAGAAAGCAGAACGGTTTATTAGGAAAAATTTCTAAACACTAACAACCGTGGGTTTATTTGCGGATTCTGTTTATTCAATCTTAATATTTTTTTGTGTGCCTCTCATCAGACAAATTGGTTTTTGCCGACATGTCAAGAAAATTATAAGAGATGACCAACTCTTCAGCAACACAAATCTGACAATCCAGCAAAAAGTGTCTACAACATTTATTCCAATTAAACACTAAACCTGTTGACCACAACTACACAGGTCGAGTTCTTGGATCTTTGATCTCCCCTGTGTCAGAGAGGTGGAAGGAAGAACAAAAAAAGCACATACAAGAAATGAGAACTAGACGAAACGACCTGCCAGATCATGGTGCATAGATACCGTTGCCTAGGCATACAGGAAACAAAAAATAGTAATATTGTATATCAACAAGTGAAAGGGGAAGTAAAGAAAAACCATACAGTTGAGTAATAATAACAAGCGCACAAATGCTCTATCCCCCCCTCCCCGCACGCCCAACTCACACCCGGAACACCATCAACACAAACCCCCCCAAGACCAGCCTATCTTCATACTGAGCAAATCTCCTACCTACACACAGCACGCCCTCCTCGACACAACAACCACCAACTGAGCGTACACGTGACACACTGAGCCACAGCGCCGAGAGAACTGGGAGCAAGAACGCAAAAACACAAGCGCCCAACAAGAACCATAACCAAAAACTCCACTACCCGCCCTTAGCAACAACCCTCTGAACTGAAACACAACTCCCTCGCCATAGCAAGAACAACATCGAAAAACGCAGCGAATATGATACACACGACACCCTATCTCTACAAAACTCCGAAAAAGGACCCCCACACACATATAACCACCCGCGCCCCGAAGCGATCCGCTCCTGAGGCTCCATACCCACACCTCCAACCATCCTACATCTCCAGTGCATCATAGTCCCCACTTCTTTAACTACGACAACCCAAACAACATCGTGAACATCCGTGGAGACACACACAACACCCGTTGAACAGGGTATAAAAAGCGCTATAACAAAGCGGGGAAAAAAAACAAGAATTTTTGATCAATAATAGAGATAAAAGCATCAGGCCTGATAAAGTAGAGATAAATAACTGCTGGATGCAAAGTCATGTTAGCTTGGATTCCACCTCATGTTGGCATAACAGGAAACAAACTCGCTGACATGGAAGCCAAGCGGGGAAGAAATAGTAATAAAAAAAATAGAAACAGGGTTAGGGAGATTCGAAATAAAGAGTCTAATAGCAAGGACAATATCCAAAGAAGAGAAAATCTGGGACCAGAGCATAAGAGTAACGCATGCATACCAGCTTTTAAAAAAGCCAAGTAAAATATACCAAATACAAGACGAACTAAAAATATCAGTAAATAAAATACTACTCCGGCTCAGACTGGGAACCGGCCACTTTAGAATAGAGGAACCCACCCGTGAAGAATATTATGAACCTAATACCATTAAAGACTTCTTGCTGGAATGCAAGAAATACAACACACACAGACAAAATATAAAAGATAACTGCATAATAAAACTAAATGTAGAAAATTTAATGGGCACCAAATTCCCACAAGCACTACAAAAATTTGTAAAGCAATATATTACAAAAACAAAAGCAACAATTTAAAAGAAGACAGGATGAATGAAAATAAATATATAAATTTTCTGTAAGTAAACTCGTAATTATCTTACAACGCCAACAGTAGTAACAAAGCAATGTCATCATAAAGGTTTAACACAACACAGTAGAACAGGTACATAAATAAACCTCCAACCAATATTAAATTCATGCTGGTATGCAAGCTTCATGCAAGCTTCTGAACAATACAAATGACTGAACTAGTAACTAAAAAATTAAAAGCCCTATCGTGAGGAATAATACAGTACAGAACGTATAATAAACACAATGAAGATAATATCACAGTAAATGAAAAACGTCCTGATATAACCAACAGTGTCATCTATATGGTAAATGGCTGAAAGGAGCATGCTAAACAACAACAAATAAAACAATTTTACAACAGTCCATCATAGTCAAATCCTGGTAACAGCCACCAAGAAGAGACTGCCTGCTCTACTCTGGATGCTACTGCGAAGGAGGTAACACTGGACAGTTGTGATCACATGGAAGAGGTAATGCCCTATATTGCCGACATTGCAGAAAATATCATGAGATTGCTGAGATCAATTCGACAAGCAAGAGACGAAATGAGGGCGATATCGCCACCGCTTTATGTAGCTGCACTGACAGTCACATCAAGGTCTCCAGTAAAGGAGCAGCGTCAAACTCCGACAGTGGGAGACAACAAGAACCAAGCTCAGACACCTGTCAAAGCAACATCACTGCAAAATCAAAATGCCGGAGTTGAGACCACATCATGCAGTGACCAGATAACCTCTCCGAAACGAGATCAGAAGCGGGCAACAACCCAGAAAGTGAGTCCGCCCCGCAGACCACATGCACTAGTGGAGACGGAAAGGAGAACGTGCCACCTTAACAAACCAAGCAATGCCATCTCTCACGAGGAGAGGAACGTCAAGATCATCTAGGTGTCGGGAGGCGAGGCCACCCTCAGGGTCCTACCCGATAACAAAGTGATCGATATTCACGAGATAATAGTAGGCAGGAGAGGCATCATTAAAGTAGAGAGACAAGAAAAGGGAGTCATGCTTGCTCTCAACAGCAAGGGGAAAGCAATCTCGCTGATGACCAAACTGGAATCCAGACCAAAAGAATTCCAGCTGCCCCACCAGATAAAAGTGGTGGTGGAAATCTACAAGAAAACAAATAAGTTGGTTTAAGAGGCGTTGACAGTATCTGGTCTACACAAGATGTACACAACCAGCTACAAGAAGAAAACTCAGGAGTCAAGGTCACTCAGGTAGAAAGATTGAAGACATGGGATAAGAAGGAGACCAGCCTAATTATCATAACTGTCAAAGAGACAAGACCAGAGCAGCTAACCCTGAACAAAAGGGCTAAAAAGACTGAACCATACTGCCTGTGATGCAGTGTTCAAACTGCCATGGTTTTTCTCATACCAAGAAAACGTGCAGGAAAGAGATAGTTTGCCGGAAATGTGTGGGAAGTCACCCTTATAGCGACTGTCCTAAGGCAAAGGAGGATGGCAACTATAAAGCCCGAAACTCCAACAGAACCTGCGTGAACTGTCTCAGAAACTACGCGGCAAGATACCAAGGATGTCCTATTCTCCAGCAGATCAAACAAATACTGAAGAAGTCTGTGAGTACAAACATCTCCTTCAGACACAAACTGACTGCAGATGGCACTGCTAAACAGGAACAACACACAAGAATAAAACTGATACAACTTACCATAGGGGTGAGGGACATAAAGCAAAAGCTGCAGGTCAAAAGTAGAATCAGACAAGCCAACGAGGCCCAAAGTGAAACATGTAATAACATGATAGGAGATCTACAGAGTGTCAGAAGCATGATGGACAACATGAAAAAAATCCAGAATAAAACAGAAGCAGGTATCGAGAAGCTTGCAGTGCTGATGGAGGAAAACGAAGTTCTCAATAGATAGAAAACAATGGAATGACTATCAAGGATATTTCGGCTAAAAACACGAGAGAAAATAAAAATAAGAAACAACCCGAAGAAAAACTCATCAACGAAGCTCTAGATCGGCTGCTTCCATCAATCATCGCGAAAGCAATAAAACACAGTTACAACCAAAAAAAAGATGACACACTGAACAGAAACAAGGCAGACAGAAACAAACAGAACTCCTCAATGCAGCTAGTAGTCCTTTTTAGGACAAGCCCTTCTCAGGGCTGCAGGCAAACTAGCAAGGCAGAATGGGAAATGGAAATACAGTATTGATCATGCTACCATATTAAAATCAGACAAACAACGAGAGTGAACCAGACAGACAGCTAGTGGTCCTTTTCAGGACTAGCAACGGGCTAGCATTGAAGAATAATTTAACACAAAATATGCCCCAAATATAACTGACTGGTTGAAGAGGGTATTACAGCAATGAAAGAAAGAATTTATCACTGAAACAGTCCGCAACATCTTTTATATTTAGACATGTGCCCTATATTATAACCAAAGGACCATGTGTCTAGATTGAACTGAATGTGCATCGCCAAAATGCGGCAAAATTTTATTAGAGAAACAGGTCTTTCTGAAACAGCTAGACCGAAACGTCTTCTATAGTTCGCCATGTGTGCCCTAAAATAACCGACAGAACCTGTGTCTTAAGTTAAACGGGGTGTGGCTCGCCAAAACGAGGCTAAGTTTAATTTTCTTTTAAATTTAGGTCTTTAATATTTCATAATGTGTCCTAATATCTAGGTTGAATGGTGCATGCCCTGGTCATAAAGTTACTGTTTACTGAATTCATCTGGTTAGGACAATCAAGGGAAATAATTCAAATGTAGCAACCCCACTTTTCTTTATGTTACAAAGAAATTGAAAATGATTTAAATACACACTTTTGATTTAAGTGAAAATCTAAAAAAAAACATTTAGTTCTTTGTAGTATTTAAGTTATTATTACTATATATATATATATCAAATTTAATTATAAGGAATTTTCTCATTTCTAATTATTTAGGAACTCTTTACATTGTTTTAAAAGACTAAAAATACATATTACTGAAAAGGCTGCAAGATGATTTATATTTGGTCATGCGCTCTAATATAACCAACAGACCCCATGTCTATGTTGAATGGGTCGCACGTCGTTAACATGTGGTAAAATTTTTTTTATTTTTTAAAAAGGGTCTTATCGTTATTGTCATTCAGAATTGACGTCACAGCACTCCGGGCAATTCCATAGGTGCTCAGTCACCCTCAGCAAATACTGAATGGTTAAAAAAAAGGATCCCGTTACACGCCCATTGAGGCATATTGGGAATATGGTGTTAGGCCCATATTTTCTCGACCATCGGCACACTAGGGGTGATGTGGTCAGCATCACGCCAGCCACCGTAACCTTCCCAGAAGTTGCTCTGGTACCCTATTGGGGCTGGGTCGACCCAGGAGCCGCTTGCGGCCTAAAAAATCCCACCTCAACTGGGGATCGAAACACAGACCACTGAGCTAGGAAGCCAGTGCACTAACCACTATGCGACCGTGGCTCCCAAATATCGAATGGTATGAATGCTAATTGTTCCTGTTGCATGCTGGTTGTATATATGCCGGATGCATCCTCTGATATTTCTATCCTTGCTGATCTTACGTTTGATGCCAAATACCAGCAATCTTAGCCTTGATGATTCATCGATTGCGATCATTAATTGCCCTTAGTATATCTCCCTTTTCCATATCCAATGCACCTTCTATGGGTGCTCTTAAAGCTTGTCTGTAAACTCTTTCATTGCCGCATGACCAGGACAGTAGATCCACACCCGTTCCTGAAGATTCAAGGCTTCTATGGAGATTTTCCATTCATGCCGGAGTCATCTACTTTGAACCTTCCGAAGCATGGGCTGTGAGTCTCATACAATAACTGCCCTTGTTAAAGGAGTCTCAGACAGCCACTTTAAGGCTGCTGTAGCTGCCTCTACACCTCCATTCTCATGCTGGAGGTTGTTATCACGTAAACCCCGCTATGTTCAGTGATGATTCTGCCCTTTACTCTAGCAGAGAAGCCCCACCTGATTTCTCACCACAGATTACAGACCCATCAGTGTACATAATGGAATTATCATCCCCAGTATGATCATTTATCAGTTGATCAATTTCCAGCTGTGCTCTCCCATTGGCCCAAGTTCTGCACTCTCCACCAAGGCTGATGATGACTTGGTAGGTAGTACAGTTCTCATCTGACTTCACTCTTACCCTTTGAATCTATTTTCAACTGTGGTTACCTGCTTAACCGTTGCCTCTGCCTGTGGCATCCATGACATCCTCCACTTTATTCTCGCTCACTTAATGTCAGCTATGTTTCCATGCAAGGGGTGCAACACACACGCATGCACACACACACACACATACATACACTCAAAGAATATTACCAACAATGATATAAAATACTCATAGAATAACATGAACTTCAGTCAAGGACCACTGCAATTATAACAAGGTGCAAGACAAGAGAAGACAATTTAGTTATACATGAACATCAATTTTGGGGTTCGGAGCTGGGCTTGTTCTTCAGGAGACAGTAGATAAGATGAAATCTCATCCTCATTAAATTCTGATGCTTTCACTTCCGGGCTATCCAGGTCAACCTGTGATGACACTTTTATCTCTGGGTCCAGAACTTCTTGTCTAGGCTTTTTTAGGATAGAAGGAAGCAGAACCTCTTTCTCAAAAACACCGCTTCTTTTGTTAACAGGCATATTATTAGATAGTTGTGCATTCATTGTTTGTTTCTGTTTGTCATCCAGCGCCTTATCTGTTTCTGAAATATTTCTAAGATAACTGGCATTGTCATTTTCCTCAGACCTGAACGCAAGCTGAAAAAGACAGTTTTGGTATTTGAGAATATCATCTATGTACTTGTAAATGGTTGTCGGTTTTACGTCTTTCGCGAGCACCCAGGGAATACTGCGTGCAAGTTTAAGAAAAATGCTATTGCACTCTGCTTGTAGAACCATAGATATGTTTGGAAACTTGAACATCCGCCGAAACTTTGCCATACTAATAAAACGTGTACATTTCTCAGAGCTAACATAAGCATAATAGGTGGCGATAATGATAAGCCCCTCCCTTGACCTTCCTTGGGTAAGCCAAGCCTGCCTACACAGAAAAAGAACATCCTTTACCTTAGAAATAATTGTGGCGTTAAATCCACAATTACTGAGGAAATGCTCAACTTGACAGCTTAAGGTCATGTTGGGGAGGAAGGTATTCAGGCACTTCAATACAACTTTCCTGCCTTTCAAAAAAGTGGAAAATCTGTCCACATACTTACGAAAATGCACAAGACTAACTGGAATATCATGTTGTCTGCACACAATAAATACACAGGCAGCTGCTAGATGTTCCTTGGTGGTAACATGAGCATAATAAACTGATGGTTTTTCAAATATACGGTCAAACATTTCTAGAGCTTCCTCTTTAATGAATTCTGGGAAGCAGAATTTGTTACAAAGGAAGGCTATCTTTTCATGTCCAGCAACTCTGCCCCTCAACTTCTTTGGTTGACCTGCATGTTTGGGAAGTGTCAGAAAGCTGTTTCTGTATGACCGTGACATGATTTCAAATTCATCATTCATCAGAGCTTCACTCTCAGCAACTGTTCCACAATCTTTGCACACAAGACGTTCATCTGAACCCATACTGTCCATGCTAAGATTTGTGCTACCACAAGATTTACATTTGCTGGATGATGACACTGGTTCTGATGTGTTGCCACTTTCACGTTTGGTCTCTGAGTGTGTAGCTGCTACTTGTTCATTAGTGTCCGCACTGCCTAACTCCAGTTCCTGACATTCAGGACATATCTTGACATCTGACTGAACACTGAGTGGCAGACTATCTCCACATGACTCACAGAAATGTGGCTCATGCTTCACAACAAAAGTTGCAGAGTTTTCTATCTTTACTTGAGCTGTAGTGGGGACCTGTAGAAATAACAACACAACAACACATTAGTATAAGTGGGTTAGTTTAAGAAACCAATATGAAAGTTGGTGGAGTGGCTTTAGTCAGTTACCATTAGATGATTATATACCAGATATGAAGGGGGTGAAGAAGACATGGAAAGACCTTGAGCTGATGGCACACGACATGACAGACTTGGCAGACGTCTGCTGAAGGCCTATGCTCCTTGGGGAGCTCAAGCATGATGAATTAATGGATAAAATGAGTGGATGTTATGTAATAATGTTATGAGAATAAGACTAAGTGTTACGTTAGACAATTATAAAAATATGAGTGGGAACTATTACACTGCCACAAGACTAGCTGTGAGTGATTAACCAGTGAATTACAAGATCTTGAGCTGGCTTTACTTCAGTGAATTATAAGAACTTGAGCTAGATTTACTTCAGTGAATTTTGAGCTGGATTTACTTCAGTGAATTTTAAGATCTTGAGCTGGATTTACTTCAGTGAATTACAAGATATTGAGCTAAATTTACTTCAGTGAGTTACAAGATCTGGAGCTAGCTTTACTTCAGTGAATTTTAAGATCTTGAGATGGATTTACTTTTAAGACCTTGAGCTACATTTACTTCAGTGAATTTTGAGCTGGATTTACTTCAGTGAATTATAAGATCTTGAGCTGGATTTACTTAAGTGAATTATAAGATCTGGAGCTAGCTTTACTTCAGTGAATTATAAGATCTTGAGCTGGATTTACTTAAGTGAATTATAAGATCTTGAGCTGGATTTACTTCACTGAATTACATGTCTGTAAACTCTTATCCGAAATGCTTGGGGAACTGTATATTTTGGAAACTTGGATTTTTCCATTGTTAGATAACGCCCAAATTGTAAGTTAAAAGCTGCCAATAAAGCCCAAGTCACCCAACTTGTAATAGAAAAGTAACAGAAATGGCCCAAATTGTGATCGAAAAGTAGCCTGAAGAAATGTTCAATTTTAAAAGTTTGATTTTCGGATGTTCGGATAAGGAATTTTGGACACGTACATTTAAAAGAACACGTGTTATTTAATCAAGTTGTCACAGTTTTATTTATATATATATAAAAGTATCCCACCCGTGTGTTATCGGGGCCCGAGAGCGGAGCAAAGAATGGTAACACTGTACCCTACCAGGCATGCTGTAAAAAGCTACTAGGGAGGGTTGGGCATGGAACTGGTTTGGTTACCCCATCCCATAAAAAACTGTTTACCAAAAAACTTCAACAAATATGGACAAGTCAACTATGGACAGAATATAAATCAACACAGCCACCCAAGACAGAAGAAGGTCCTTTGGAAAGGAGGCATATGAAGCAACCCAGAGAAAGCCGAAAGGAGTCTGGGTTGTCGATTAACTTTTTTTCGTCTAGGAAATTCTCCAGGATTGGCACCTGGAATGTTCGTACTCTACATGAAAAAGGGAAAACTGAAAACCGGTAGCAGCAGAAATGAGAAATTACAGGATTAATATCCTGGGTCTCTGCAAGACATGATGAAAGGGCATAGAGAGGAAGAAATTTATCACAGGAGAAATGATGTTGTCCTCAGGACATGAGGAAAGTGCCCACCACAGTGAAGGGGTGGCTCTAATGCTGTCTAGGGAAGCACAGAGGGCACTTATAGAATGGGAAGCAATGGGACCCCAATTTATAACAGCAATGTTTAAAACAGCCAAAAAGAAAGTAAATATAAACATCATCCAATGTTATGCATCAACAAATGATTCAGAAGAATCTGAGAAAGAAGAATTTTACACCAGAATACAAAATGTCTTCGATAAAAAGAAAAGAAAGGACATCACAATTTTGATGGCAGACCTACATGCGAAAATAGGAACAGATAATTCCTACAACATCGGCTTTGAAGAAATCATGAGAAAGTAAGGATTAGGTACAATGAACAGCTTCTGTGCTTCAAATCAACTAGCTATAGGTGGAAGCATATTTCTGCATTAAAGAATACATAAAGCAACATGGATATCACCAGACCACAGAACTGAGAATCAGACTGATCACATATGCATAAATAAGAAGTTTATGTCATCACTGCATGATGTAAAAGTATATAGAGGAGCAGATGTGGTATCATATCACCATCTTCTGTTATCTAAAAGAAAATTAAAACTCAAGAAATTCGCAACAGTACATAGCTACAGACAACAGTATAATGTGGGACATCTAAGAAATCAGGATATAAGAGAACAATTTTCAATCAGTGTCCAACACATACCAATGTGTAAACATTAAAATTACATTTTCATTCTTGACTCCAGAGGCTACTGTTCCACACTCGATACATATGCTTTGTACACCTCCACCCTCAATGTCATCCTCAATAACAGCACATTCTCCACAGGACAGACACTTATCTGGCATCCTGCACATAAAGTATGGGACAAAAATCATTGTTTTATTCACATGTGTGACATAGTAATGCAAATGTGACTTTATCTCCAAATGTTGTTAGTACTAATTCAACTTTATCTCCAAATGTTCTTAGTACTAATTCAACTTTATCTCCAAATGTTGTTAGTACTAATTCAACTTTATCTCCAAATGTTCTTAGTACTAATTCAACTTTATCTCCAAATGTTGTTAGTACTAATTCAACTTTATCTCCAAAGCAACAGCTGGATCCATGTATACAAAGATGGATCAGCAACAAGTGCAACAGAAGATGGGGGAGTGTTACGTGATAAATTCTCGCAACATCGTTTTATTACAATATCTATTTTATAACGCAAGGGCAACAACTGCTTGAAATTTATAGTCACTTTTCTCGGTAAGCATTTGTCTTCTCGCGTTGGTATTGAATGCAGTTAAGTTTTGAGCTGTGGTCTTTTTGCGCTGGACTGCGCATGACTGTTCTTGTTTTTTGGTCGATAGGTTTCCGCCCACCACTAGTGGAGTGAGCGATTTGAATGGCGAAAGAGATGCCTCGTTGAAGAGGGGATCTCCGCTATTTTTTGTTCTGTCAGGGATGTGTAGTCCTCTTAATGGATATTTCGTTTATTCGAGATAATACCTCTAGTGTATTTGCACATGCCGGGAGGCGTGATATTTCTGTGTATTTCTTGAAGGCAAGGTAAATTGACTTTTCATTAACTCTATCGATTTTGGGTCGTGAGCGATTTCGATTCATAGCCTGTCTTCGAAAGTCGTCGTCACGAGATGTTTTCCCAGCTCACATGTCGCTGTATTGTACTGCATCGGTTGATGCATGTCCCAAGGACCATTACTTGCTACTTTGTTAAATGAACTAGGTTTGGAAAACCTTTATTATCTAGAGGATATTTTTGAGGACATTATTTATACTTCGGCAGACGTGTCTGTCTTGCTGAAGTCAGACTAAGGAGAGTGAACTGATCTCATACATCTGGTTATCTCCTGGCTGTTATAGAAAAGGATGGAGTTTTTCACCTGACTACATTTACAGCACTATGAAATATAACATGCATCTGACTCATCATTGTATTGCTGTCTACCGTCTATTGCTGTATTGAATGTTGCTGTGATAATGACTGTTTGATGTGCCTACATATTCGCGTAACCATTTTGTCACTGTGGCGTCCACAATAAATAATGAAGAAAAACGTCAACGGCTGTTACAAGAATCATTGACTTTATACGTCGTGAGTTTACTGACGTCCTATGTGGATTGCCCTGTTATTTTTGTATGAACATTGTTTGACTGAACACATCTGCACACTACACAAAACCAGACATGCGGATACCATCCATCATCATATGGCATCACGCATCATTTGGTGGCCATAAGCTGGTTTGATTCTGGTACCAGCAAACACGGGGTCCCTTACCCACTTCATTTTCAACAAGAATTCATCAGCATCCTTCAAGAAATTAACATTCTTCAATACAATCAACATCTTCAAAATTTTCAAAGTACTCGGCGTTGCCCGGTAAAAGTCAAAATTTCAACTTTTTTGACGGAAACAAGAATTTGACAGTACCCGGCGTTGTTACATGTTGCCGGATAACTCGGACTGCTGTTATCTTTTACGCAAGTCAAGCAAGTTGCTGCTGTCAAGGTTCCAGTGCTGTCGTTTTTGTGAAGGTCAAGTGCCGGTTGAAACGGGTTGTTTTCTGAAGAAGGCCAAGTACCGATTTCCATCAACTTACTTTTGGATTAGAAGGTCAAGTGCCGAAACAACTCAACACACAGTATTTCAGAAGCTTTTGTACCATCGTGTTAGCAGTGGAAGCAGTTCAGATGTGCCATCATCGTTGGAGCTTCGCTCTTTAGGACGTTGATTGACATCCGTTTTTTTTCTGCTGTTCTACGATTGGAAGCCTATAAGTTAAGTGGCCTGTTTGTATGTAAACTGTGCCCTTATACTTCTGCTGAGTCTTCTGTGTATCATCTCATTCTATATGTTATATGTCTATATGTTATTTGTATATTTATATGTTTATATTTCAGCGGGTTCTCGGTTGGGTGGTGTCTCCGTTAGATTATGCCACGTCATAGAGGTGTCGTCTATTGTGAGCGTTTTCTGTAGGGTTTGCAAATTTCCGATACTGGAATTTGCTAAGCGACTTCTGTTGCTATTTATGTTAGCTGTGATGACATGTTTTAATATTGTTTTCGTTATTATTTCGCATTCTTTAGTTTTGTTTTGATTTGTTTGTATTTGTTAGCCTACTCTTGTCTATAATTTAGTTTCATACAACATTTTTGTTTATACACTGTGGTGTCATGTATTTTGTTTAATTATAGCGCAGATATCGTCACATTTTTTGTGATATTTCATTAATTTCTGCTTTATTTTTAGTTGATTTCTGCGAACGTTTTTGTATTGTTGCTGATCTTTGTTATTGTTTACATTGTTATTGTTTACATTGTTTGCATTGTTTACATTTTCAATGTTTACATTCTGCATGTGTTTACATAGTCATTGTTTACAGTTATAGTAATTAGTTAATGGGCTATGCTAATGCACTGTTACTACTACACTGATGATAAATGAATGATGAATAGTGTCGTGCACTATTGAATGAGAAGTGCACTTATGATCAAGAATTGAGTGCTGATATTTCATATACAAGTTCTTTGATTGGAGACTTGTTTCCCACAGAGACTGGGATAATATAATGTGATGTGAATATACAAGTGCTTAATTAAGACTTGTTACACTTAGGTTTGAAATAAATTAGTTAATTATTTCAGGTTTTGGACTCATATGTTAGACAACATGTCTACATTTGAGCACTTTATTGAGCAGGGTAAATTGCTTGGGAAGACTGGTGATAAGTTAGAAGAATTTGCAACTGCTCGATATGATAAAGCAATGGAAGCTGAACAAAAGAAACTGCAGATGCAGGTGGATGAAAAAAGATTCCAAATGGAAATGGAAAAACAAAAAAGGGAATCAGAAGCTGAGGAGAGAAAACTCCAGCTACAGCTAGAAGCTGAAAGACTTCAAAAAGAGGCTGAAAATAAAAGACTTGAAAAAGAAGCTGAAAATGAAAGACTTCAAAAAGAGGCTCAGGCTGAGGAAAGAAGATTACAGAGAGAGTCTGATGAGAGGAAAGCAAAAATGGAACATGAAGAAAAGGTCTTAGCTTTAGAGTTGGAAAAATTGAAATTGACGAGCATGAGTAATGGTAATGATTCAAACAAGGGTTCATCTTCTGGTAAGGCTAATAATGATACTTTTAAGATTAAGTTACCAACATTTAGTCCTTCCAGTGATGACATAATGTTCTATCTGGACAGATTTGAACAAGCATGTACAGCTCATAACATAGACAAAGCAAAATATGTTTATCAGTTATCAGGGATACTGACAGGTAAAGCTCTAAGTATATTAAATATGGTGGATGAACCTGACAAGAACAATTATGAGGTTGTCAGGGCCGCTTTGTTAAAGAAATATCAGCTTAACGAAGACGGCTATCGTCTACAATTTAAAAACATGTTACCTGAAAATGGAGTTGAATTCTCCGAGTTTATTGCAAGAATACGCATTACTTTCTCACGATGGGTTGAACTATCTAAGACGGAAAAAAAACTTATGAAGGACTTATGGACTTAATACTTAGAGACAAAGTCATGTCGTCTGTCAATGAGTCCTTCCTTGCTTTCCTTCATGAACGTAAACCTAAAACAATAAAAGAAATGGAAGATTTCTGTTGCCAATACGTAACTGCGCACCCACACATAACCATGGGTAACTCTAAAGTGAAAGAAGGTTTACCAGTTGCTTCGGCAGCTCCGTATGGCCAAAACTTTGCTCGTAGATTCCAACAAAATTTTGATAGAAAGAGTAGCGGTAATTTCTGTCAAAATCATGGAAATCAATTTCATGGTGATTCTTCTTCGAAGAATTGGAGACAACCTGATAGTACTCGTTACTATCACCCTAATAATTATAAGCATTTCAAAAGAGGATATGGTAATAGAGGTTATTCCTGCCGAAGACCTCAGAACCAAACAAATAGATGTTCGCATCAATGTGAACATGATAGTAATCGTGGAAACTGGAATTCGAACCAGGATAACAATTACAATAGAGACAATAATAACTGCAGAGATAATAATAACTCTGATAACTTCAGAGGTAATAATAGTCGGGGTAGATCTCAACACAAAAAAAAAGAGATATCAGCAGGCTAATGCTGTACAACAGGAAACTGAGGGAGCCTGTAATCATGTTGTTGATAGTAAAAACTTTGACGCTGTCACTGGTTCTGCTTTTGACTTTGAGAGAGCAAACAAATGCCCCCAATGCAGTACTTTATTCGAACCGGGTACCATAACTACTTTGAGTTGTGGTCACCCACTTCCCGCTCTTCCTGCTGCTGTTGCGCATGACGGGAGGGGTTCTTTAATTCTACATAAGGGTCTTGTTAATGATACTCCGGTCTCACTACTTTTCGATTCCGGATGCACCATTATTGGTGTTAGACAATCGCTTGTAGATCCATCTTGTGCTACAGGAAGGGTTATTAAATGTGTCACATTTGGCGGCACTCTAGAAAAATATCCTACTGCTGTAATTCGCATTGCCACTCCTTTCTTTACTGGAGATGTGCATGCTTGTCTCTTACCTAATCCTATGCGGACCTTATTATTGGTCGTATTCACGGAGTTAGGGAGTGTACCCCACAGCAGATTGCTGCTTGGGAAGATAATAACATGCAAGCTACAAATGCAGTAGTTACAAGAGCACAAGCTCTACAAACACCCGAAACTTCACTGAATAGTGATAATGAAGTTGATAGCCAAGATAGTCACTTAGTAATCACTCGTGACTCTTTCATAAAATTGCAAGAAGAAGATCCTTCTTTAAAAAAATTCTTCGTTCTTGCGAAGAAAGGTGATCCGAATCAGGATACAAATAGAAAATCTTGGATTGCAATGAGAAACGGCGTACTTGTACGTATGGTACAAGATTCGACTACGTCGGCACATTCGCAAATTCTTGTTCCCAAGAGCATGAGAGTGCAAATATTACAACATGCTCATGACTCGCAATGTGCTGGACATATGGGTTTTTTTCCCGTACGAAGTCGAGAGTCCTTGCGGCTTTCTTTTGGCCTTTTGTCAATAAGGACATTCGTATTTACTGCCGATCATGCAAGGTATGTCAGGAGGTCAAATCTAGAGGACCACGACATGCTGCGCCTATCCAGGCTGCTGACATTCCTATTCGGCCGTTTCAGAAAATGGCCATAGATATTATTGGCCCTTTTAAGGCCAAGTCGGCCAGAGGACATCAGTTTATCCTTACATGTGTCGATATGTGCACACGTTGGCCAGAGGCTATTCCTCTTAAGAGCATATCTACTACAGATATCGCAGATGCTCTTTGGTTGATATTTTCTCGCTTGGGGTTCCCCAGAGAAATATTGTCAGACCATGGCACTCAACTCATATCTGACACTATGTCACAGGTAATGTCTACCTTACATATTGAACGATCTCTCAGTAGTATCTACCATCCTATGTCTAATGGGTTAGTTGAGCGTCTGAATAGAACGCTCAAGACTTTGCTTGGTAAGATAACTGAAGATCATCCTCAAGATTGGGACAGGGTTTTACCCGCGGCTCTCTTTGCCTATAGAGAAGTCCCTAATGAACACACAGGATTTTCTCCCTTCGAACTTGTCTTTGGCGCGCGTCCACGCGGCCCTATGTCTTTATTACACGATCTCATCACTGCCGATGATATTAGCGATGAAACTCAATCCTCATATGAGTATGTCATTGCTCTTAGACAAAAGATCATTGAGGCATGTAAGCTAGCAACTGCTTCATCAGAAATTGCTAAAGAGAAGGCAAGACAGTTTGCTAACAAGAATAGATGTCTACGACAACTTTGTCCAGGTGACAAAGCATTCGTCCTACTCCCCAGTAGGGAAAATAGACTTCTTATTGCATGGAAAGGTCCGTATGCAATAGTCTCTCGGATTTCCGATGTTGACTATGTGGTCGATATTGATGGAAAGCATAAAACTTTCCACATAAACATGCTTTCGGAATTTCACGAACGTCCGGACTATTTGCTGCCTATTTTCCAGGCAACGGATGATGCTCCTGCACCTCACGGTCATTATTCATCCCTGTCTGTCATACAGGATGAGGAATCTACCTTCTCTGATGTTAATCTTCCCCTTCCAGTGGTTCCATTACATTCTACGGAATCTTGGAAAAACGTTTCTGTTTCTCCTAATCTTTCTGGTGACGAACATCGACAAGTCTCGTCGATGTTACAAACATTTCAGGATGTTCTCACTGACATTCCTGGACACACAGATGTCATAGAACATGACATAATTCTTACCGACAATAATCCAATTAGGGTTAGGCCTTATCCTATTCCTATACACTTTCAGTCGCAAGTGGAAAAGGAATTGGATGAAATGATTCAATTAAATATAATTGAACCATCGACTTCACCATATTCTTCTTCCATGGTTATTGTCCGGAAGAAGGATAAGAACATACGAATTTGTGTTGATTATCGCAAATTGAATCAGGTCACAAAGTTCGATGCTGAACCGATGCCTTTGTTAGAAGATCTACTGATTAGACTTTCTAATTCTAGATTCTTCACTAAACTTGACTTGTCTAAAGGTTATTGGCAAGTGCCTTTAGCAGAGCATGCCAAACCTCTTACTGCTTTTTCTACACCTAGGGGTCTATTTCAATGGAATGTTATCCTTTTGGTCTCATGAACGCCCCTGCCACTTTCGTTCGCATGATGCGTCGAATTCTGTCACATCGTTCGGATGTCATCGCATACTTAGATGACATCTGTCTCTTCAGTGATACCTGGGAAGATCACTATTTAGGGTTATATGACTTACTGTCCACTCTACGTGAGAATAATTTGACAGCGAAACCTTCTAAAGCTTTTGTTGGTTTTGGTGAAATAGGAGTCTCTTAGGTTTTAATTCAATTTTTATGGGAGATTTATTCCAAATTTATCTTCGATCATGGCACCTCTCTCAACATTGTTGAAGAAAGGTTCGCCTAATCTGGTCCGTTGGTCTGAAGAATGCCAATCTTCACTAGACCAAATCAAGAATATATTTTCTTCTCCTCCCATCTTAAGATTACCTACTCTTGATAGGACTTTTGTTCTTCGGAGTGATGCTTCATCCACTGGGATTGGAGCAGCACTGATGCAAGAATATGCAAATACTCTGCATCCTGTTATGTACATTTCTAGAAAACTAAATGCGGCAGAGAGGAACTACTCGGTTTTTAGACCGTGAGTTGTTAGCGATGGTTTGGTCAATTCTAAAGCTACAAAGATTCCTCCTGGGCGCACATTTCATTCTAGAGACTGATCAGAAAGCTCTTACAGCTATTCAGACTAAGAATTTGAAGAGTTCGAGATCCACTCGATATGCTATAGCTCTTCAACCTTTTCACTTCACGGTACGAGCTATCCGTGGTGCGGATAATGTGATGGCTGACATTTTGTCTAGATGCCCACATGACTCCAACTAATCCTATATTTCCATATATTACAGAGTCATAACACACCTATATTTCTACAATAGATTAGCACATCTGTACTTACTTTATATGTACACACTATCGTGCTTTGTTGTCATCTTCTTCTGTTCGTTTTTTAAGATGATAGAGGAGGACTGAGTAGTTAATATAAGGGCCGTTAGTTTACTAAACAGCCACAATTATTAATAATGTATTGTACCTTATGAAGCATATTAGTTATTAATTAGCATTATATTGCTTGTACTTTCTCAGAATATCATTGTTGAGCTGAGGACTTACCTTACTAGTATCAAGCATGACGAGTTCTAGATTGTGTACTTACCCTCGGAATACCAGAGCATATGTCCTGGATCGTCATGTAGTTTAACTTTACTATGTACTTATGTCATTACATGTCAAAGAATGTACTATTTAAATTTTCCTATCAGATTTGTACATCCATTTTTAAAGATAATATTAGAGTATGCTGTTTAATGATGATTATAGTAACTTGCATACGTATATTGTGTTTACATGCTAACGTGATGTGTGTTGGTGACACCTCCCCGATGTGAATATTTTTTGAGACATATTTATTTTTCTGTTGAGGTATATCCTCACCAGACACTCTATATTTAGCCTCATGTTAGGCAATTTAATTAATTATCAGCGCATAATTCGTGCGTTTTGAGCCGCTTATCGCATGCTCTTTGATATTAAAAAAAAAAATATGTTCCACATTTTTTTTTTATCGGGAGGAGGTGGTGATATGTTACGTGATAAATTCTCGCAACATCGTTTTATTACAATATCTATTTTATAACGCAAGGGCAACAACTGCTTGAAATTTATAGTCACTTTTCTCGGTAAGCATTTGTCTTCTCGCGTTGGTATTGAATGCAGTTAAGTTTTGAGCTGTGGTCTTTTTGCGCTGGACTGCGCATGACTGGTCTTGTTTTTTGGTCGATCGGTTTCCGCCCACCACTAGTGGAGTGAGCGATTTGGAATGGCGAAAGAGATGCCTCGTTGAGGGGATCTCCGCTATTTTTTGTTCTGTCAGGGATGTGTAGTCCTCTTAATGGATATTTCGTTTATTCGAGATAATACCTCTAGTGTATTTGCACATGCCGGGAGGCGTGATATTTCTGTGTATTTCTTGAAGGCAAGGTAAATTGACTTTTCATTAACTCTATCGATTTTGGGTCGTGAGCGATTTCGATTCATAGCCTGTCTTCGAAAGTCGTCGTCACGAGATGTTTTCCCAGCTCACATGTCGCTGTATTGTACTGCATCGGTTGATGCATGTACCAAGGACCATTACTTGCTACTTTGTTAAATGAACTAGGTTTGGAAAACCTTTATTATCTAGAGGATATTTTTGAGGACATTATTTATACTTCGGCAGACGTGTCTGTCTTGCTGAATCTTCAGACTTCGCACAGGTCACAATAGATTGGAATACCATCTATTCAAAAAAGTTAAAGATAGGAACTACTGATAAGTGTAACTATGGCACAGATATAATGATTGCTGAGTATCTACTTCAAAGATACCCATCATATGAAGAATAGAGAAGTCACATATGGCCATCACCAGTACCATTCCTGGCAAAGCTCTACAGAGATGTTAACAGCTCAAACTGACCACATTTTCAAGTTGAAGTCTGAGGGTGATCGAAGAAGATCTCCAAATGTTGTTAGTACTAATTCAACTTTATCTCCACATGTTTGAGAACTCATTCAACTTTATCTGCAAATGATGTGTGTACTACTTCAACTTTATCTGCATTGATGTGTGTACTATTTCAACTTTATCTGCACATGATGTTAGTACTAATTCAACTTTATCTGCAAATGTTTTGAGTAATCATTCAATTTTATCTGCAAATGATGTGTGTGCTTATTCAACTTTATCTGCACATGATGCGAGTACTAATTCAATTTTATCTGCATTTGATGTGTGTATGAATTCAACTTTATCTGCAGATGATGTTAGTACTAATTAAACTTTCTCTACAAATGATGTGAGTATTAATTCAACTTTATCTGCATTTGATGTGTGTACAAATTCAACTTTACCTATAAATGATGTGAGTATTAATTCAACTTTATCTGCACGTGACGTTAGTACTAATTCAACTGTATCTATTTGCACATGTTACTAGTATTGTTATTTTAATGTTTTATTATTTCTCACTTCTCGCAGTATAGCAACAGTAATGCTAACATAACATGGTAAGAAAGTCCCAAAGCTGAAGTGAAGTGTTAGATATTTCACTATACTAAGTCTCAGCTTTATGGTCATCAGTTCCATTTCTTGCTGTCTTTGCCTTCCCTAACTCTACAGCAGAGTCGAGTACCCATTAAAATTTAGTATCGCAAGTTGGTATTTTTTATTATTTTTACATCTGGCTTCAGAGTTTGTTGCAGATTATTATTTCTCAACAAGCTGGAAATAGGGTTAGGGTTAAGGTTAGCATTAGGAAACATCTTTCTTTATCTGCATCCTCTGATGAAATAACACGATACGGTGACACACTGCAGGGCGGCCAAATCAGTAAAACAAATTGGAGTGAGGTCGGTTGTGTGCATGCGAAAGCTTTTAGGATTCCTAAGCCTAATCCTTACCCCTTATTACTGCGCCTCTGAATTGCTTTTAAGGTTATACTGAACACGTCTCACTGATCTTCATTTCAACCAGATTCTCTTAACGTAAACAACTAATTAGGCTAATCTAATATCTATGATTGTTGAAATTATCAACAGCAGGACGTGATCTTCAATGCCATCCAAATAAGTCACCCACGTTTTGTCATAAGGATTAGGACTGAGGTTACGGTTCCTGAACCTAATCTCCCGTACTCTGTACTTAGGCTACTGTTTATCTGCATTTTTTTCTTAAAGCCGCATCCACATATTCACTGCGGAGCAAAAACCCACGAGTAATATACTACTCGTCAAAAGTCAAGGGCCACTTAGAAAAACCTTGGTTGAAACCATAAAACAAATCTGATATAAACGTAATTGGTATCAGTCAAAACGGCATTTATTGAATACCAAATTGACATCTCACGTAAAGAAATGGAAACACACATTCAAACGCAATGAAGCTGTGAAGTTTGTCACCCACCTTTTCAAAAGTCACACAATAGATATTGGACAAATAGACATTTCAAAATCGGGTATGACCACCGTTTGCAGCAAGGCATTCAAGACAGTGTAGACGCATCGAGTCCACAAGGGTCCGAAGAGTATTCTGAGGAACAGCTTGCCATTCCTGAAGCAGAAATGCAGTCAGCTGTGCAACATCCATTGGCAGGGGGTGATTTGTTGACAATCTTCGACCAAGGACATCCCAGACGTGCTCAATCTAGAAAGGTCAGGTGAATGAGCTGGCCACGCCATCCTGATGATCCCATGTTGCTGAATAAACTCATTCACCACATGAGCTTGATGGGGTTGAGCGTTATCATCTTGGAGGATGGCATTACCACCTATGGCCTCCAGAGCAGGCTGAACAATTGGTCTCAAGATTTCGTTCTGGTATCTTGGGCCGGTCAAGTTGCCTTGGATGATGAGAGTGGGGTCCTGCCGTGTCTGTAGAAGCCTCCCCAGCCCATCACAGAACCCCTACCATAACGATCCACCTCTCGAATTGTGTCATCAGTAAATCGCTCTCCTGGTCGTCTCCAAACTCGAATCCTGCCATCATTGAATGACACAGTGAAGCGAGATTCATCAGTGAAGAGAACTTGACTCCATTGTTGCCTTGTCCATCGGATGTGCTCGTGACACCAAGCAACACGGGCTCTACGATGAGCAGGAGTAAGAGGGATTCTGACTGCAGGACGTCGAGCAGCCAGTCCAAATTCACGTAAATGTCTGCGAATGGTGCTTTGACTGACATTAACGTTTACAGTTTGTCTCAGCTGACATCTTAGAGTGGAACAAGTCACTGTTCGATGGCGCAGGTCTGACAACTAGAGGTACCGGTCATCATGTCTATTGGTGCATCTAGGGCGACCTGGCCGGTGGCGATCCTCCATGCTTCCTGAGGCCTGAAATCTCTCCAAAATTCTTTGGATAGTAGAGTGTGACATTGCAAGCCGTCTAGCAACCTCACGGACAGATAAACCACTTTCAATCCACGCTATAGCCCTCATTCTTTGTAAGGTGTCAAGACTTCTTCTCGGTAGCATGGTTTTTTGCAAGTGATGAAACTACCCAATTCTGCTGATTGTAAAACAAATTAAGAGTGAACTCTGTTCACGAAAAGTTGCCATTGCACGTGGAATGTCAATCAGCACGATTACTTCACCTGTTTGGTTGTACGGAAGTTTGAAAAAACAGATTAAAAATGTGAATTTATGGTCAGCAAACCAAATTGCACGTGATCACCATGGTTGTCGGTGAGTTGTTTTTATGCTTAACGTGCATACAGGACTGTCAGAGGAAGATATCGCACCCATTTTTACTAAAAACTTCCTTCATTTAATCATTCTATGCGCTTATATAAAAGTGTATTGAAAATAATAGGGTGGCCCTTGACTTTTGACGAGTAGTATAGGAATATATATAGTAGCTAATTCAAGATAATAACTTGGCCAATTAATTCTAAAAATATGGGCGAAATTGGACATGCATTCCCCTTCAAGCCTAGGCTACTTCATTTCAACCATTCTCAAGCTATAGGCCTATTTATGTCTGGTTTTTAGCAGGCTTATTCCCTTCATTTTTCTTTATTGTATCAGTTTATTTTTATTTTAAACTGCATTATAGCCTTCGGCGAAGGGCTTAGGCTTTCACTTTAAATTAATGTATTGCGTCGCCAAGCTTATGACCGTCGACACTCACCTTCATAAGTGTGTGAATTAGGCCCTACAATTGCACGACCTGATCAAAGTTGATTCTGTTGAAATAAATATTTCGCAGCATAAGGGCGGTTACTCCACACAATTTCAATTAGAGAACGGTTGAAAAATAAATGTCTACCATGATGGTGGTTGTGCGATTAGTAGTGTTTACTGTTTATCCAGTAGTAACTGGACTTTTTCAGTCTTCTTGCCTAATTCTGGCTTCACATTCAGAAGAGAATATTATTTTTGTTTGGTGTTTTTGTTTTATCTCGTTTTTGTTTGTTTGCTTGGTTGTTTTTTAACATACAAGCAAAATTATTAATTTTTATTTCCCATTTTTACAATGATTTGACACATTTTTTTAATTTTTAAAATAAAGTATCCGGTAATTTCCTAATTCTCGTCGCCGAACGCTCAGAAGTGAATATTTGTTATCCCCGATGTATGTTACGTCAATGGAGAACAAGCTGAATACATTCGAGAACAAATGTCTTAGAAAACTCATGAACATCAGTTGGAAAGAATTCAAGACTAATCGACAAATAAGAGAAGACTCTAGGCAGAAATATTTCTCCGACTATATAAGGAAAAGACGATGGTCATATATCGGTCATGTCCTACGAATGCAAAACAACAGAATACCACTACAGGCGCTCACTTGGGTTCCTGGGGGTAAGAGGAAAAAAGGAAGACCAAAAGAAACACTCAGAAGAACAATAATAAGAGAAGGAAGAACGTTGGGCCTAAATAATGTGCAAGAGCTAAGAGGAGTGGCGTCACAACGAACAACCTGGAGAGCACTGGTTTCTGCCTTATGCGCCGTGTTTGGTGCTTAAATAATTTATTATTATTATTATTACGTTTTGCTGATGATATTGATCTGATAGCTGGATCAGAATCAGAACTTCAAGACCTTACCTCTAGACTGGAGAAAGTAACAAGAACGTATGGGATGGAAATTAATATAGAAAAAAGCAAGATATTGGTGAATAGCCATAAGAAACATGTTCCGACCAACATTACGTTAAATGGGCAAACGTTAGAAGAAGTTAACACCTTTAAATATCTCGGGTCCACTATATGTAGTGATGGAAGATCAAGTAAAGAAATCAAGACAAGACTTGAGATGGCCTCAGCTGCCATGACAAAGTTGAATGTGATCTGGAAAAGTAACATCAGTTTTCCTGTGAAGATCAAATTATACAAATCACTTGTATTATCTATTCTCTTGTATGGGTGTGAGAGCTGGACACTCACTGCAGATACGGAGCGAAGGATTCAGGCTTTCGAGCATAAATGTTATAGAAGAATTTTGCGCATTTGCTATAAAGAGCACAAAACAAATGTCTATGTTAGAGAGAAGATAAACACCTATGCAGGCCACCAAGAACCACTTTTGTCAATAGTGAAACATCGAAAGCTTGCCTGGTTTGGGCATGTAACTCGTCATGACTCCCTTTCGAAAACGATCCTTCAGGGGACAGTCGAAGGTAAACGGAGAAGAGGAAGGCAGAGAAAATCCTGGGCTGATAACATCAAAGAATGGGCAGGACACGGTTTTTCCACACTTGTACGCATTGCTGAGGATAGAGAGCAGTGGAGGACCCTGTCTGCTGATGCTTCCACCATGGCACCCCTACGACCCATGACGGGTTACGGGCTGAGATGAGATGAGATGATGATTATTATGTTACGTCGGTCGGTCTCACTCAAAATAGTAACTCGCGCCAGAAAAAAAAGTGCGCAATGCACGGTGTGCAACTTGCGCGACGTAATAATAATAATAATAAATTCTTTAAGCACCAAACACGGCGCATAAGGCAGAAACCAGTGCTCTCCAGGTTTTAATATTAGACAAACATAAAGGTATGTTTTCAGGCACTCGTAAGAAATAAAGAAGTAGAACTTATGTGTTATTAATGTTTATACAATACCAGAAACCTACCCTTTGTTCTATTTAGCCTGAAAACATACCTTTATGTTTGTCTAATATTAATTTACTGTTTACAGGCCTCGGGTTTCCCTTCCTTATGTGTTATTAATGCTCTCCAGGTTGTACGTTGTGACGCCACTCCTCTTAGCTCTTGCACATTGTTTAATCCCAACGTTCTTCCTTCTCTTATTATTGTTCTTCTGAGTGTTTCTTTTGGTCTTCCTTTTTTCCTCTTACCCCCAGGAACCCAAGTGAGTGCCTGCAATGGTGGGTGTTATACGAGTATAAAACAAATACTTTGATTTTTTTTTTCTTTCTTTTATTCTTTCACGAAATTAGTAGCGCTCGACAAAGAAAAAGTGCGTAAAAATTGGTGTGCATGAGCCATCACCCGGTGTACAAATCATGAAAACTTGAAAGTTTTTGTTAAAACCACTTATTATCAGAGAACACTCTTTGAAAACAATCCACGCACTTTCACGCGAAATGTTGTCATCAAAAAACTTTTAAACTGAATCTAAAATAACTTAATTGTCGCCGTGTGTACGTAGGTCACAGCTGAGGAATGCAATAGTGTTGAAAAAATTGTATTGTTTCCATTATATATTCATTCATTCATAACCCTCCACTCCCAAAGGAGCATAGGCCTTCAACAAACACATGCCAAGTCCTCCTGTCACGTGCCATCATCTCAAGTTCTTTCCATGTTCTCCTCATCATTTTCACCTCTGTTTCCAACTCTCTTCTCCATGTACTTCTTGGTCTTCCTCTGCCTCTCTTGCCCTGGGGATTCCAGAACAAGGACTGCCTTGTAATGCTATCAACAGGTTTCCTCAGTGTGTGTCCTATCCATCGCCATCGTCTTCTTCTCATTTCTTGTTCCACTGGCACTTGTCTAGTTCTTGTCATCAGTTCCACGTTGGTAACCTTGTCATACCATTTTAATCCCTCTATTCTACGCAAGCACCCATTTATGAAAGTCTGTAGCTTTTTGGTTGTTGTCTTTGTTGTTCTCCGTATCTCTGAGCCATACAATAGGACTGACTTCACATTTGAGTTGAAGATTCTTATTTTCGTGTTGGATTCTATTTCTCTTGATCTCCATATATTTCCCAATGCAATGAAAGCTCCTCTTGTCTTTTGTATTCTTATTTTGATATCGCTGTCTGTCCCTCCAACTTTGTCTATATTACTGCCAAGATATGTGTATGATTCTACATCTTGTATTGGTGTTTCTTCAAGTTCAACCCTGTTATCATTACCTGCATTTATTCGCATTATTTTTGTCTTTTCCCTGTGTATTTTCAGACCCAATTGCTGTGACCTCTCATCGAGTGTTTTCAATTTGTTCTGCATCTGATTACGGCTATGGGACAGAAGAGCCAAGTCATCAGCAAAATCCAGATCATCCAACTGCTTAGTCAGAGTCCACTGGATTCCATTTCTGTTGTGTGTTGCCGATGATCTCATAACCCAATCTATTGCCAGCAAGAAAAGAAATGGAGACAAGAGGCATCCCTGTCGCACTCCTGTTCTTATCCCAAACGGTTCTGTAAGCTGTCCTTCGTGAAGAACTCTGCATGTCATGTCTTCATATGTTTTCTTTATTAAATTACTGATCTTCAGGGGAACTCCATAATGCCTCAACAATTTCTAAAGTGATTCTCTGTCTACACTGTCAAATGCCTTTTCGTAGTCCACAAATCCGATGTATAGTGGTGAATTCCATTCCAGACTTTGTTCAACTATTATTCTCAAAGTGGCTATCTGGTCTGTACATGATCTGTTTTTTCGAAAACCTGCTTGTTCATCTCTCAGTTTCTTGTCTATGGACTCTTTTAATCTCTCAAGGATAATCCTGTTTAATACTTTTCCTGGCACTGATAGTAACATTATTCCTCTATAATTTGTGCACTCTTGTAAATTTCCCTTCTTAGGCAACTTAACCAGATATCCTTCCTTCCATTCTGCTGGTATCTCTTCCTTTTCCCAGACTTTACCAAGTAATTTATATAACATCTCTGTAGCCGTGTCGATATCTGCTTTGATGGCCTCTGCTGGAATGCCATCAGGTCCATGTAATGTTATGATGTATGTATATAATCATTACCTCGTCATCTACACAAGCACACACGTTTCAGAAGGGACTCAGTAAAAGCATGTTCAATTCGTAGCCATGTTTATTTACAGAATATCGTACATGTCAAGATTCGCATTATATTACAATGTGTGGTTCGTACTTTAATGTATTCATATTACATCCCCCCTTTTTTGAAAAAAAAAAATGTGTGTAAACATTTCCAACGAAATGTTTCATGTGAGAAAGGATAAGTATGTGTAATGCTCAGTGTGAGTATATATATGTCACTGTCTGTATCGGCTGGGAGGTGTCACTGTACGGCCAGAACGAGTGGTGTAAAGTGCTGGTGGTTCTGCGGAAGTCCCTGGTTTAGCTTGAGTTGGTTGTGATTTCGGCCTTGGCGCTTGTTGGTTTTGTGGGGCACCAAAGTCTGGAGTTACTGCATTGTCTGTTGAAAGCATGGGAATTCTCTGTTCTGTTGTATTCTGTGGGATTTCTCTTATGTCCACTCTGTTTCGCCTCAGGAGGTTGCTGCTGCTGTCTGGTCTTAAAGTATAGCTCCTGGGTTCAGGGTTTCTGGAAATGATTGTTGCTTTTGACCATGTGTCATTGTTGTGGTTGTAGGTAGTCACATGCTGACCAGGATATAATGGTGGTAAGTCTTTAGCACATTTGTCATAGTTGGATTTCTGAACTTGCTGACGATGCTGAAATTGATCATATGTGCTGTCTCTATGTTGTGGACGGAAGTGGACCTTAGATGGTAGGAGGTCTTTAATTCTTCTATCAAACATAAGTTCTGCTGGACTGTCGATCTTACTGTCTACCGGTGTTGTTCTCCATCTCAAAAGTGCTAGGTGTACATCCTCTGTTCTTGTTTTCTTCATGATTGACTTGATAGTTTGTATCTGTCTCTCAATGAAACCATTAGATTTAGGGTATCTAGGTGATGATGTTGTGTGTTTGATCTTCCAGTCCTTAGTGAAGTTTCTGTATGCTTGACCTGAGAAATGTGGACCGTTGTCTGATCTAATTTCATCTGGGATGCCAAACATGCTGCAATACTTCTTTGTAATGTCTGCAATAACAGCTGATGGTGAGGGTTGTGGAAGTTTCTCAATGATGGGAAATTTGCTGTAGTAATCAGCAATAATAAGATAGTCATTATTGTCGATTGAGAAAATATCAGTTCCTATAATGCTCCAAGGGCTCAATGGTATGTCTGATGGTATGAGAGGTTCTCTGCACTGCCTATTTGCATGTTCTTGGCAAATTGAACAGTTTTTACATAGTGTTTCTATGTCCTTGTTTATCTGTGGCCAGTAAACATCTTTCTTTGCTCTCAGTTGTGTCTTCACAATACCAAGGTGACTATTATGGAGCTGTTTAAGGATGATATCGCGTTGTGTTTCTGGTACAACAATGCGATCTCCTTTAAGGATCAGACCATCTTCGATGCTTAACTCGTCCCTCATCGAGTAGTATGGACGGATGTGTGTTGGAACTTCCCTGATAGAGCTTGGCCATCCATGGTATATCAGTTCTTTGAGAGAGTTAAGGATAGGATCTCTCATTGTGTCTTCTCTGATGTGTTCAAGCCGATTATCGCTAAACTTGACAAAATCAACTTTGATGTTTGGGGTAAGATCTGCTGTCTTGTTGGGGTTTGGTAATCTGCTGAGAGCATCTGCAAGACCTATATCCTCTCCTGGGATATACTGAATATTAAAATCATAACCTTGTGTTTCCAATAACAGAGCTTGTAGTCGTGGTGGTGCTGAAGCTATTGGTTTTTTATGAATCATCTTCAACCTTTTTAGGGTCTGGTTTTACACCATTCTGGGTGTACAGCAATCCAAAAAATTGTATCTCCGTTGCCTTAATTGTACACTTTTTGCTGTTGAATGTTAGCCCATTGGCCTGTGCTACATGCATCAAGTTAATCAAGTTACGGTCGTGTTCTTGTTCTGACCTGCCGCAGACTACAATGTCATCCGCAATAGCCACTGTACCAGAACATTGCTCAACAATGTTGTCAATCTTCTGTTGGAAGATGTCTTGTGATACATTCAAACCAAATGGGAGTCTCTTGAAACAATATCTGCCGAATGGTGTTCGAAAAGTTGTAAGGAGTTGACTTTCCTCTGCAATCTCAACACTCCAGTATCCGTGTACAGCATCTAGTTTAGAAAAATATTTGGCATTGTGGAATCTGTGAGTTATCTCTTCCACTGTATGCATTTTGTGTGGACAGCGCTTTAGACTGTTGTTTAAGTGTTTTGGGTCAAGGCAAACCCGAAGAGAACCATCCTGCTTCAGAACGGTTGTGATACTACTACACCAATCAGAATGCTCTTCAACCTTTCTAATAACATCATTCTGCACCATCTTTTCTAGTTCTGTGGCAAGTTTCTGTTTAACATGTATAGGATACTTTCTAGGTGGGTCTATCTTTGGCTCAGCGTTGTCTTTTAAAAAGAATCTTGCCTTTCCTGGAAGTTTGCCTATTCTGTCGAACTGTTCTGGGAATCGCTGTTTAAGGTCATCTACTCCAGTGACGTGTAGAGTAAGATGTTCTTTTTTGTCAGCTTTAATGTTGTTAATAGTTACCACACTCAGCTTTTCGCACATTGGTAAACCCAAATTTGCAGGTCCTTCAACATCTATCAAGTAAAATGTTGACGATGTCCATTCAGAGTCTCTGTATAAACATTCAAGTGTTACTGCTCCGAAACAGTCTATACTTGTTCCATTGTAAGCTCTTAGCTTTGTCCTGCCACTCCTACTTTTTACATCCCTTGTGGGAAATCCTTGCTTATCCACCTTGTCAGGCATGATCTGTCTGAATATTCTTAAGGGTAGAGTGTTACCTTGGGCACCTGTGTCTATCTTGAACCGAATATATCTTTCTTTGTGCCTTTTAATTCCTGGTATTCGGAATTGTACCTTGCAGAAAGCCTGCGTTCTCTTTGGTTCATTACTGAAAGTTAGTATCTTCACAGTATCAAAAGTGGAAGGATCAATTTCTTCACTGGAGTCAAGGTCCTCAGTCATCATAGAGTGTGTTTGTTTTGACGACTTTCTGCTGTGAAGTTTGTGTTGAGCACTGTCTTGTTTCCTCTTGAAACATAATTTTATCCAGTGGCCCCTCTTTCTGCAGTAATGACATGTAGAGTCTTTAGCTGGACAGTGGTTTTGTATGTGGTTTAGGCCACAACATTTACACATAGCACCTCTGCTTGTGTTGTGTTTTTTTCTTGTTGTTTCGAACCAGTTGCTTTGTTGTGTCTAGGTTTATAGCTTTTCACTGCATCCACCTGGGCTGCTAATGTACCTTGCTGAATTTGTTTAATGTTTAGTGCTTGTGCCTCGTGTTTCCTGCCTTCATCCAGAAGTTGTTGTAAAGTTAGCGTATCACTCTGGCTCAGTAGCCATTTCTGGAATTCTGGCATTGGTGTGCTAAGAAGAATCTGTTCAATAATTCGCTCTTTTTCTTCTTCGTTGCTAAATTTACATACTCTTGTTTTCTCCTTAATGCGAGTGAAGAAATCATCTAGGCTTTCACCACGTTTCTGTCGCAGGTGGTGAAGCTCTAATCTTGCCGCTCTAAAGTTTGTGTGCTTTATGATCAGACGCTTTTCAAATTCGTCCAATATGGCTACGGGGTCGGTTGCCGACTCAACCGGCATGGCGGTAGCAAAACTGTTGTAGATTTTCAAACCTTCATCGTCCAAAGCTTCTAGGATATATGGAGTTAGGGTTTGTCCTTCCAGACCAGTGGTCTTGGAATATAGATCTATGCGTTGGCGCCATAACAAGAAAGCTTCACTCTTATCGTCTTGACCGGCGAATCTCATTTGCGGTGCGTTGCGATATTGTTTCGCCGCCATGGCTGACTTCGATGACGAAAATTAGCCGAATACTGTACTCACGTGTTATCGTGTAGCTGTTTTGCGTCAGTCCGGTATCGACCGCTGCCACCATGTAATGTTATGATGTATGTATATAATCATTACCTCGTCATCTACACAAATTTCCCTTCTTAGGCAACTTAACCAGATATCCTTCCTTCCATTCTGCTGGTATCTCTTCCTTTTCCCAGACTTTACCAAGTAATTTATATAGCATCTCTGTAGCCGTGTCGATATCTGCTTTGATGGCCTCTGCTGGAATGCCATCAGGTCCAGACGCTTTTCCATCTCTTAGAAGCTTTATGGCTTTCTTTATTTCTTCCTTCGTTGGTCTTTCACCGTTAATTTGTAGCTCTTCTTCTTCCATTATATATACTCTTCCCAAAATAGTTGCAATGGTCACATCTGAGGAATGCAACCGTGTTGAAAAATTGTATTGTTTCCATTATATATACTCTCCCGAAAATAGCTACAATCAACAAAGAAAAGCGTTCAAACGACGGTGTTCATGAACAGTTTGATTACACTGTTTAATGGAAAGAAACCAAAAACACTCTAAGAATGTACTTTCATCTGCTCATCCGGGAACGGAAACAGCACACTATAATTAAAAACCCGTCAAGTTTGACGGGTTATTGCTAGTTGTTATGCAAAATTGACATCATTGCACTCTGGACAAACCCATAGGTGCTCAGTCTCCATCAGTATATGGCGAAGAGTGTGAATGCTAATTGTTCCTGTAGTAATGCTGGTTGTAAACACGACGGATGCATCCTCTCATACGTCCATCTCTACTAGCTTTACGTTTGATGCCCAATTCCAACAGTCGTAACCTTGATGATTCACCTTTTGCAGTGTCATTCTCCAACAGGCGATCATTAATTGCTCTCAGTATATCTCTCTTATCCATATCCAGTGTCCCCGCTATGGGTGCTCTTGATGCTAGCCTATCATTACCACATACCCCAGCATGACCAGAACAGTATATCCACACCAGCTCTTGAATACTGGAAGCTTCTATGAATGTTTTCCATTCGTTGTTGTTGTTGTTTTGAAGAGGTGATGGGTGGAGAGCGGGCACTTAACAGCTGACCGTTATTGCCTCTTCTCGTTCCATCTTGGTCTACCATGTTCAACCTGAAAGTTGGTTATAATTGGGGTATTTAGTGTCATTTTATTTACTAATTTTGTATTCAATTTAAATAGCTATTGTCTTTAGCAGTTGCTGATTTTAATTTATATTAGTATTTGTCCATTTTATTTTCTCTTTTGTATTGTTTCTAGATAACTATTGTCCTTTACACTTGGTTTTAATTTGTATTAGTCTTTGTTCTTTTTGAGTTGTTGTTTTTTTCCTTGTCCTATGAGTAGTTAGTAAGTTGTTTTTTTTTAATTTTGTGTGTTGTCGTAAATTTTTATTTGAGGATAGGTCTTAGAAATAGTGGTCCCGTTAGAGTGAAAAATGATGGTGAAGGCTCTGTGAAAGAAAGGTTTAGAAATAGGTAGTAGATTCACAAAAGTGCTGGAAGAGTAAGGACAGTCTAAGTTAATCGGGAAAAATCTCCTCCGATTTGCCTATCTTACGACAATCTATATTTTTATTTTGATAGACTCCTACACTCTCCTGGCTAAACAATTATTTGCCAGTTACCAGACACTCACGTACACACCAATTTGGTGCTTCAAACACACAGACGCTACATGAATACAAACTATGGTAAACAAATATGGGTAATTTGGGCTTGGGCCTTCCAACACAGTAAGAAAAGTTTTATGATGTTTATTTATCATTTAAATCAAAATCATACCAACGGGCTGATCACCCGTTTGCCAGTCACTTCGATTACGGAAACAGCAGCAAATGGATTGATTTGCCGTTGCCCTAAAGACGCCAATAGGCGTGATGGGAAACAATGGCAAAGAAAACCTATCTGCTGTTGCCCTAAGACGCCACTAGGCGTGATGGCCACTGACTGCTTTGACGGTCGGTGGCTAAGGACGGAAGAAGAAGAAGAAGAAATCAAAATCACAACAGGTATTATGTTACAGGCAATACTCATAGTACAAAAAAATACAAATACCATGGGGGAAAGGGGTTTGACTGGTAGTATCCAATATGCCCTTCCCGCTTGTAATAGACAAAGGAAGAAAAAACCCAGTCCAAAAGACAGGTGGTTATCAGAAGTATAGATAATTTACTCTGATAAGAGGGGTTACAATACTAGGTATGGGTGGTAAAAAAAACCCTATTATTCTCAACATATTTTCCCTTTACTAAACAGATTTAAGGGAGGGGAAATAAAGGAAGTTAAAAAATCCCCCTTGAGGAACAATACAAGGAATACAGTAAAAAAGATAGTTACTAGGTAGAGCAAATAAAAATGTTTGCAAATAATGCTCCTTCATTCATGCACGCTCGTGATGGCCAACACACAATTTCTCACACACACTTACCGATCGTGGAATCTGGCACTCCATAGAAAATTTACACATACAGTAATAAGTGTTCAATAACTGAATACTGTTCTTCGTTTTCCAGCCCCAGATTTTAACGGGTTTAGGCTCTTAGCAACAATTTCCCGAGAATCGCTGGAAGGTGAAGCCTAAGTGTACTTCTGTTTTGTTAGAAAAAAAGTTCTATGGGATGGCACGGTCACAGATACAGGGGTGAGGATGGTGTGGTCCCTTTGACTTCGCCGCTGATAGTAAAACTTCTTAAGCGTGATGACACAACTGACCAGTGAGGTAGGTTTTTCTTCGGGGTTTAAAAATCCAGTGAGAAAAAGTATCAACTGTCAGTGTTCAGGAAAACATATACTCTCTTTCCCAGTAGAGCAGGAATAATAATATAAATATAGCTCTGGCAATGTTCTTCTCCAGTTAATCTTTACAGACTTTAATTTGATTGATGAGTATTATTTAACTGTTCTTGGGTTTGCTTTCTTTCTGATAAATTCAGGCAGCTGGATCCCAAACAAAGATCCCCACAAGATTAAATTTACAAATGTTTCATCAAATGTTCTGGAGGTTTAAGAACTGAGTCTGGAGGACTCTATATAATATATTGCTGGGACGCAAAGGTTGTATGATCATTCTATAGGAAAAGATAGAAAAACATGAAATCATACTGCAAAAATCCAATAATATTCTAACGCGCGATAAATTTACCGTTATGACTATTATATATACTCGCGTATTCAATTAGATATTTAAGAAAACACTTCGCGAGTCTAATGGTTAAAAACACGCATATATATATATATATATATATATATATATATATATATATATATATATATATATATATATATATATATATATATACTTAATTAATAAGTTATAAATTCCTTCGCGACTTTAAAAGTTAATTTAAGCATTTCAGCATCTATTATCTTTGGAAATAATGTAATAGATATATCATTAAATTTACCACTGGAACTTTTGAGATGGGTTTAATTTAATAGATTTAAATTAACACAAAATCCAGTGAAATAAAAATGAATGAACTAGACCACTGATCACTAGAAACTAATATATATTATACCCTTTAGCACAGAAAATAATTCACTCCAATATAGCCAACAATTCACATGAAATCTCGCAGGATTCAACTATATGCTAGTGAATTTTAAAATCTCTGGCAAACGAATGATAACTTGCCTTCTTCAATGGTCTCTACTTATATGAAATGGAATGAAAGATCGGGGGGACACGTTAAAATTTCACACCTTTTAAGAACTCAGGGAAAATTAGAGATTCTACGCCGCCCGTCCCCGTTCGGTTATCCAACTCTCTGGCGCTTCGTCTTTCCCGTTCGTCTCTATCTTGCGAGCGGTTCTGTGGTTAACACAGAGATGTGAAATTGCTTGATCCGTCTCTGAGACTCTCATGATCTTTGATCGTGTGCCGCTTCCCTCGTTTGGACTTAGCCAACGCCCTTTTCAGGCGATAATAAAGAAAGGTGAAGGCGGTAGTTGATTCAGACCGCTCTGAGGTAAAGCAAAAGGCGTGGCTTAACCTCCCCTTTAGACGATGCGCTCTGCTGGATGCACAGATGAAGGAAACTAACTGCTATCAATTGCTCTAGAGATAGCCATGGGCGTGGTTTAACCTCGCCTTAAGGCCATGCGATCTCCAGAATGCACAGAAGATAACAGTCTACATATTAATTATCCAACGTGTTGAAAATCCACGTGGAAATGCTGCATACTAATGAACCCAGGTGGTAGAGTTCCACGTTGACGAAAAATTACAACAATATTCAAGGGTACTGATGCTAAACGAGGATTCTACCATATCATTTAACAATTCAGGGACAGCTGAGTTTCATCGTCACATGTGTTTTTTGTTTTTTATGATTTGTTAGTTCTTGTTGCTTAATTTCTATTTAGTTGAATGTCTTTTCTGAAGTACTAACCTTATATGTTTTTCTTTGTTTTATGTATATATCGTTTAATTATTGATTGGGATCTCTTGGGGTATCTATACTTAAAACCTTATCACCTGTCATGTCTATATTGTGATTTCTATAGTAAGTTTTTAATTCAAGCCTTTGTTGTTCATACTTTTTACAGTGGATCAGATAGTGGTCTATGTCATTCTCTTCCTGACTTTCTTGGCAGTGTGGTTCCTCTATCATAAAGTATGCTGCACCGAGACGGAGACGCCACAGTTTTTTGTTTGATGGTATCTTGAATTCTTCTCTGACCTGGCACGTCCTTATTGGTTCTTTCAGCAGTTTGAACGCGTGTCTGCCTTTTCTACTTTTCTTCCATATTGTCTTTCATTCCTCGTTTATACTTATCTTCACTTGTCTCTTGATCTCCGACCTTCCCAGTCCTGCTCTTATATTGTTTTTACTTATTCTTCCATTCTTGGCGTTCTGATCTGCCAACTCGTTTCCAGCTATACCTATGTGTGCTGGAACCCACACTAGCCTCACACTACATCCTCTGTTCTCTAGTGATGTATTAATTGCTAGAATTTCTTCCTTTGTGTCTGGCCGGCTACATTTACCTGGGTGTTCTAGTGCTTGTAGTGATGATAGTGAGTCTGTAAATATCGTAACAGCTTCTGGTGGGTTATTTTCGATTATTTCTAAACTTTTAAGAATTGCTACCATCTCTGCGGTAAAAATCGAAGCCCCTTCAGTTACACTGTAGCTCTTTTTGATTCCCCATTGTGGTATTTCAACTCCTGCACCTAGTTGCCCACTACCACCCTTGGATCCATTAGTGTAGACGGCCAGACTTTGTTTAGTTAGTTGATCTATGAACTTTCTGCTTATCATTTTGGCTTCCTTATCTTCCATGTTTTGTTTGATCTTATCAGTAAGTTAGTAGTCTATGATTGGTGTTTTTAGTTCCCAGGGTGGTATTTTGCTTCTGTATTTATTACCATTTTTAATTGTGTTTGATAGTTCTTTGAACTGCGTTAGATCTTCTATAGTTCTCCACCCTGTTGGATATCTATCTTTATTTAAAGGGACGTCCCATACACTTGGTTGGTTTTTGGCAAATGCTTTATGTGCTAGATGGGTCACTTCTTGTGCTACCTTACTCCAATAATTTAATCTTAGTTCTTTCCGTCTTAGACCAAGGGGTGGTATGCCAAGAGCTACTTCTAGCGCTTCTACTGATGTTGATATAAATGCGCCTGTAATGGTTCTCATGGCTGCATTTTGAATCCGGTCTAGTTTTGCTTTGTTAGAAGCTGCAGCTGAATCATAGACTATGCTGGCATAATCCAGATTCCCCCTGATGAAAGACTTGTAGAACATAAGCATTATTTTATTGCTGGCCCCCCATCCATTACCTTTTGCTATCCTTAGTATATTTAGGGGTCCCCTACAGCTTTCTACTAAATTGTCTATATGTTTATTCCAATTTAGTTGTTTATCTAAAGTTATGTCCAGAAATCTTGTTGTTGAGGAGGTGCATATTTTCTGTCCTTTAAAAGCATGTAATTAATCAGTACAACAAATCTAACTGATTACTGCCGTAGGGAAGCAGAGATCGACCCAATAATGTCACACCACCTCCTGTAGACGAAGACCTGCCCGACATGCAAAACGATATGTGGGTGGGAAATTTTCTAAAATAAGACGCCTTACCTTGTGGTTGGTTTAAAATAGGAAAATGAACTAAACTAAGTTTTGGTTGGATTCCACCCAGGAGAACCTCGCGAGGGTAACGTTTTGCGAAGACAAAAATGTGGACTTTAAAACCCAGAGCTTTTAGAAGTTTCCCCACTGCTTTTTCCATCTTCGTCAAGGAAATCACGGACAGACAGAATAGGAGTTAGTAATAAGGATTCCATTATAGGACAAGCCAAAGTGATTAGGAGTAAATTATAACATTAAAAGTATTAAACTTGCTGTGTATAAAATAATATAAACCACCACTGCCAGAGCTGGGGACTTCTTCGTGCTGTTTTTTTCAATAGCAGAGTTAAACCCAGGCTCCATGGGGAGCAGAAAAAGAATGATGATGATTTTTATACATTTTTATGCGAACGGTTGTATTTCATATTCGTGACGTATATATCTGACAATGATGCATTGGTTTTCTTTCGCTCTCCTGAACACTCTTTCATCTGTCTCGATGGCCTAAGAATTCATTCGCAGGTACATAAAAACATTCAGAGGAAGATGAAATGGTGGAGGAAAGTGGAGGTCGTCTGATGATTACAACTGGAGACATAATACTTAAGAGTGGTACTGTTTTATTTATCTCTCAGTTTCTGGTACTTGTTACTAGAAGATAACGCTGACACCATACATAAGAGATGGGTTTAGAGGACACTAGAAGAGGCGACCATATGGGAAGTTATTCCGGCACAACGGCGAACGTGCTACCACACCACTCGACTTCTGATTTGAGAAGGAACAGGCAAGACTTCACTGAGAACCAGCATCGAGAAACAACTCACTGCAGTCATCTGCAAAGCTTAGTCCAACTTTACCTGTCTCAGTGAACGGTGTGATAGAATGGGGACCTCCTCTCGATCTCTGTTTCACTACGGAAGTATCGGTACATTTGTGGTACTGATTTTATTGCGTGATATTTCAATTGTCGCACTTTCTTTCTTTCTTTCTATACTATGAAGCAGATAGTTTATATTTTCAAATATTCTTTCACTACTTTCAGTATATTGTGTCTTGTCTGTTATCTGACACTCGTTGTGGATGATAAACACTTCACATTTACACGGAGAGGTAGAGATAATATTACGAGAGGCAGGTTGGTAAAATTCCCTTGTACCAAGCGTGGCCAATACGGATTAACACGTAAATCGCCCAGCGCTATCTACCTAATCACCGATAAGACGGGTGCACGCATCACCAAAGCTGGGAATACAAGGAGACAACTTACGGACAGACACAAATAAGAGATTACTTTCGCATAAAGTAATGAATTGTTACTTTTGGAACACGTTGTCATTTGAGGTTAACGACATGTTCGCGAGTCTGTGCACAAGGTATCGTATATCTTATTGCCATATATGGTAATACGTGACCTTTTGCTGTATATACCTTATTTCACGTGGAATATTTGGAGAGTACCACACCCGACCCCGCTTGTTTGAAAATGATTGGAGCGTTTATTTTACCTCTATAACAAACTGATGCGTGGGAGACCGGGAATATAACCTGACACGTTTCAGTGTTATTCCACTGTGAAGATCGCTTGCCAAGATAACAGACCATGCTATAGTGAAGCCTAGAATTCAGAATTCCTTCTTAACATACCGAACACTTTTTATTGGAGAATTTAGGACGGACTTTCATAGCCCAGGAAATCTCGTTTCATATTAAATAAGGAAACTGGGACTGAGGAAACTGAAGGACCCCACACGAAGTCAGAGAGAAAACTTATTAAATTAACGACACCCCAGACGCGTGTAAGAGACCTATTCAAGTCTCTTTTATTAATCTGAGCAAAAAGTCTGTGTGCCAGGATTGGCGTAAGTTGTCAATTTACATTTTATATTACTAACATGTGAACTAACATATATATGTATATTACCATGTGAAGATTAATGTGCGAAAATCGCTAGTGGATGTCCAAGTCATTTGAGCTGGCAACCTCAGCGTATAGAATGATGATTCCTGAAACACCACAGCATGGGCTGGTGATTGCTTTATTGCTAGTTTCTTAATTAGAACTAAAAGCAGAAAGTAGTCCCAAGTTCCATACGGAGCAGGGAGGAAAAGATTAAAGAAATGATGTAAATTCTAAGTATAAATACTTACAGCTTCAAACCAGTGTAAATGTCTATGTGAAAATATTCATTTTTAAATTAATGGAAGTTTCAAACTTTTCACATCAGTGTAAACATAAATGAAAACATATTCAATTTATATTGTGAACACTTTTCAATCAGTGGAGATGTAAATGTAAACAGACTCTTTCTGTATTATTAACCTTTTAAAATAAATGCAATGTAAAGCTGAAACTATTCCATTTAAATGTAAAGAAAGTTTATCCCGTGGGATTAAATTTAATTCTCATCGAGGGTAAATTCTGTGATAAATGGGATGGTGGAATCGGAAGATAGGGACCCATAACAATGGGTTGGAAAACGCAATACTCAGAAGAGCGTTTCGTTTGTATTCTTTACCATAGTTATTGGTGGTACCAACAGAAAGTACTATCTCTTGAACTAAGAGAAGGTAGAAGTGGACTGACGTTGTGCGAGACGCCATCATAAGTGGGTCTTATAGACAGACGCAGGACCAGCTTGGCCGTTACTCCTTGACGTTCTAGGAACGTGCGGCGCCTTTAACCTCGACCACCGACGAGCGAGAGCAGTGTAAACAGAACCCATCAGCGGAAGCAGAAACTACTATTGGCAGCAAACTGAAAAATATACGCGGCCAAAGTGAACTTCCTTCATAAGAATTTTATCATTTATCAATGATGAATCTTTTCTTTTAAACTATTCAAATTATTTTCAAACTGTTAAAACTTAAGTGATTTTTAAATTTTGATATTTGTAATGTTACAAATTTAACTTCGATTTAATCATTTTAAAGTTATTGCATGTTTGTCTCAGTCAGTTTACTACACCCACTTTAAACAGAGCTATACTAGAATAATAGAATTCCACTGAGTAAATCAGGGGTGGGGGCTTGAACGAGCTGATAATAATAAGGGCTTAATTCCTTCACAAACGTCGTCGGCAGATTCTAGAATTAACGTGCTCAGCCAAAGCAGTATTGTTTTCGCTTTTCTGAATATATTGTGAAGACTCACTTTGTAATAGAAGCGTCATTATCCTTCTATCTACATCTCTGCCAATGGTAATCTTGTGCGAAGGTAGATACCTTTGAAGCCCATATTAGATACTCTTGAGTTTTGGCCACTGTTGGACTACTGCAAAGCAGGGGAGGCAATACCGTCACAAACGGACAACTTTTTTGCACACTCCCCATACAGTAATATTGTCCTTGGAAGATACCCAATCCATGGCTTCTTTCTGACAAATCAATTTTTTTTCATTTTAACACTGTTCATCATATATTTCATAAATAAATCTCGTATTATCTATATCAAAAAATAAGTCCGTCGAATGAGTTTATAACTTGTTTGAGTGAAAATGATGTCTGCACATTTTTAAAGTACATGTACACAGAGTTATTAAATGAATACTTTGCTGATGTACCATCAACTGGGAAGGGGGGGGGGATGAGGGGGGGGGGGGGGTATAATTAAATACGAGTCAAAAATATATTTTTCACAGAAGTGGGCGGAGAAAATAAAGTTTATCAACAACTTAGACTACGCAGTTGTTGTACTTATCAATTTAAAATCCCTGTGAGACTACCTAGTATACAGGCAGAAAACCCCCTATTTAAATATCTGCCAAGAGTAATCTGGAGCGAAGGGTTACCTTTGGAAAACTCTATCTTTTACTCGAATTTTTGTCCATTAGTGGACCATAACTGTAGAGCAAGGGAGACAACCTGCGAAAGTGGATCAAAGACAAGAAAATAGAGTGCTCTTTATTATATTTGGTGTTTTCCTTGTGTTTATTCTTGCAGGCTGGAAATTCGCTGGCGTTAATGGTGTTTCATAATATCTGTAGTGTATAAGGTCTATCCTTTTCCATGTTATCTAATATTTCCTCTTTACGCCGTGTAGAGTGACGGTTTGTGGTCTTTCGTTCATTGTATCAACTTCAGGTCAACCTACAAGACTTGGAAGAAAGAGTTGGAGAACAGAGAGATGGTCATCAGCAAACCCAAAGCAAAAAAGCCACCTCAGACACAACATCATATTAGTCGTATCTTACGACATGTATGAACTAGCTATTCTTTCTTTGTTTCCTCAGAGACCCCTGGGACTACACAAGACACACTTACCATATTAGTGTTGATCAGAATCGGCATCATTGCACTCCGGTCACACACATAGGTACTCAGTCTCCCTCAGCAAATGTCGAAGGTTATGAATGCTAATTGTTCCTATTGCGTGCGGGCTGTATACACGAGGGATGCTTCCTCTCTTCCAGCTGGTCTTACGTTTGATGCCCCATTGCAGCAGTCTTAGCCTTGATGATTCATCGATTGCAGTGTCATTCTCTAATTTTTTTATTTTTTTATTTTTTTTCTTAACCAGCGGCCTTTGGGCTTTCAGCCCTTCGGCCCAATGACATGTCATTGCGAGGCTGGGGAACCTGAGGACTTTCCTTCCAACCCGGTCAGGAGCTTCGCTCCTTCCCATCCACAGAGGGTTTATCACAGGAGCCGTTCAGGCTATTCAGTCAAATTTCCGGCCGTAAACATTTCTTCAAACGCCGACGCCCGGGTTTGAACCATGAACACCTGGTCGCCAGTACAACGCCGAAGCCATTACACCAGCGCGGCTCCCGTCATTCTCTAATAGGTGATCATTAATTGCCCTCAGTATTAACCAACTACATTATGGACATGCGTTGTTTTTGACGATGCGCGCTCCGTTCAACCTAGACACAAGGTCCGTTGGCTATATTAGTGCGCAAGTCCATATATAAAAGACATTATGGTCTGATGGCATTATAGAAATTCAAAACGTGTCAAACCACTTTCTTTTAAGATCCAAATCTTATTTGATGTGTGTGGCGTTTCAAAGCTTTGACTCTCAAGATGGCTAATGTTTTAGGCGTTTTGGTAAGCTGAATCTTTACATGCAGCTCCCTTTCTTGGTACATTTTAATCCGCGAATGTTTTAACCGACAGTCCGCCAGCCGATTTTATTTAATAATTAAAACAATGTAAAATAAAGTAGTGAAAACTTCATTAAAGTAAAAGTTTAAAAGTAAGATAAGAAGAAGTACCGATCAAGGATAACAGGCCATTTACCTTTATTCTGTGATCCGTGGTCAGAAATCAGGTTGGGACTTCTCTGCTAGGGTAAAGGACATAATCTTCGCCGAACATAGTGGGGCTTACAAGATAACAACTTCCAGCATGAGAATGCAGATAGGGGCAGCTACTGCAGCTTTAAGGTGGCTAACTGAAACTTCAGTAACAAAGGCAGTCATTGTGTCAGACTCTCAGTCCATGCTTCGAAAGGTTCAAAATGGTTGTCTGTGGTGGTTAGAGAGGTTATTGATGTTAAAAAGTAAGAGTCAACAGAGTGAGGTCAAGCCATGAGGTCAAGCCATGTAAGTCCCTGAGTCTAATAGTTGATGATGAAGATGTATTCTCAGGGTACCTAACCGTTACCACTCTCAGATCTCACTCTGTGTAATATTTTAGGTTCTATTATGTTATATGGCGTGATGCTGACCACATCACCCCTAGTGTGCCGATGGTCAAGAAAATATGGACCTAACACCATATTCCCAATATGCCTCAATGGGCGTGTAACGGGATCCTTGGAGCCAACCTTGGATGTTATATGGCTACGTGTCTAGGGTAATGTATGTGTGGTGATATGATGATAACTTAAACACAACTGTAACTCAATATAATGAACTTAAGTAAGATAGTGGTTAAAGTTATAAAATTACTTTACAATTTTTACTTTCCTGATCCTCAATTTTTTGTATTTGAAACAGGAATGTTCAACTCAAAAAGGAAATGTGTTTATATACAAAGTTAAATAAATATGAAGGACATCTTGTCCATAAATGTTATTACTAAAATGTTTCTATAATTGTATCCCCTGCAGAAGTCATAATGTCTTAAGAGATGTCACTAGTGTGAGGGACTGGTCTTCTCATCACGCCACAAGAAAGTTTATTGAAAGTGTGGAGAATAAAATATAATGAGATGTCATGAGCCCTCGAGATTTGGGCTTATCTTATTTTTCAGTTGAAAGTGGATGGCTTGCTGGAAATACTGCACACTATTTCACAGCAGTGTCTTCTGGAGGCGGCTACTACAGTTTGACTTCAAAGTATAAGCAACCGGCAAGTTGCCTCGTATTTTGCAGCTCCAGGTTATGTCTCACGTGGTAATAGGTGATGCAACCCTGAACAAGAGGAACAATTCCCCCCTAAGTACACTTTATATATATATATCCACAACTAACAACTAAACATCATTAAGCATTCTTTGTGATTAGTTGCATGTGCTAACCAATGCTTCAGTCCCTAATTTTATGTGACTTCTTCACACTCAGTGGGTACCTTCTCCTTCCCACATGGCTTCAACGCCCCTGTCACTTTAAACCTTTGTTATCTTCCATATCATCAGCTGGGGTACACACTTTTCTTTTTCTCTTTCTAGTGATCTGTTAACTCTTTTAGTATGACATCCTATTTATTTTTATCAAGGGTTACTGGAACACTGTGGCCTGCAGAAGACTGCCAGTAGTTTCTGGACTTACAATCGTATGATTTGTAATGGCAATATGCAAACACAATGTAAATTCATTCCCCCCTCCCCCCCCAAAGTCTGCTTAGGCATGTGCTTGCTAGGATATCGTAATTCTTTTCCAATGGCAATGTCGTACAACACAAATTTATGGCTCACACCCTTGTGGCCTGTACATACATATAAAATTAATAGAGTCATTTCTCTTACCGCAAATAATGAATCATTCACACAATGAATCAGATGACTAGCAGAATGATGGCACAAAATTCAGACTGCTGTCGTCCAGAAGGTAAAACTTATTCAGAAAAGCTCCCCTTCTGTTCTCATCTTGGCACTGCGGTTATAATTTTCAAATGGCGTTCTAGCCTAGAATGTGTTACATGTTATCAATCCCACTAGCCAATGAAACAACGCGTCCAAAATTTGACTCTTTTGAAAACCCCAAACATTGAGTGTTAATCAGTGCGTTTGCTAGTCTGATTTTATTTATTTTTATTTCTATCATATCTCAGCCATTTATGGACCGATTTCAAAAGTTAAAATTGATTATTAAACTGCCCTTTAACCTCTAACATCCTATCTTGTTTTCATCTAACTATTCTTCATCGTTTTCCTCTCTGTAATTTTATTGTACTTATTTACTCTTTCTTCCTAACCAAATAGATTTTCTAAGGCAAGATGATGTAATATAAGGGCAATTGTTATGGTAAGATATTAAATAATATTAGCGCTATCATTCAAACATCCCTTTTATTTACTCTTTTTATTTAGAAAGCACTACATTATCTAAGCGTATCCCCTCCGCCCCGTACAGATTTGGTTTTAGTTTCATTTTCATCCACCTCTCCTCCCCTCTTGCGAAACGAGGTGACAATTTTTGTCAATTGCCAAGCTTGCCTGCGTTCGTTCATAAAAATTGGGAAGGGTAAGAAAAGTGTGTGTGTGTTTTTTGGGGGTGGGACATTTACGCTTGCCAATCGTTAACGGTTTGAATCGGCGATGACCTTGGGACCAAATTTCAAATGCTGTAGTTATTTATAGATTAGCTACGTCCTTCATTAAATAGTAGGATGGGGTTGAATGCGTTTGCGGGTGGTAACCCTTTTAAACGATAACAGTAGAAAAATTTCAAATATTGTGTCCAATTCTTAGCGGTACGATTGACCTTGTCCTTGGCAATTTTCAAATATAATAGTAGGGTTTATAGGGTGTAATTTTTCGTTACTAGATTTTTGAATCGGGGAATTTGAGCGGGGTGTTAAACGGATTGACTTTATCACATTGTCTAAGACACGAATGGGACACTTCCATAGAAGATTCAAATCTGCAGGAGCTGGTGTGGATCTACTATCCTAGTCATGCAGGGGTACGCGGTAATGAAAAAGCTGACATACTAGCATCAAGAGCACCAACAGTGGGGACACTGGATGTGGATAAGAGAGAGATACTGAGAACAATTAATGATCACCTGTTAAAGAATGACACTGCAATAGATGAATCATCAAGGTTAAGACTGTTAGAACGTAAGGCTAGCAGATATGGACGTATGAGAGGATGCATCCTTCGTGTTTATAACCAGCGAGCTAGAGGAACAGTTAGCATTCACACTCCTCGACATTTACTGAAGGAGACTGAGCACCTACGGGTTTGCCCGGAGTGCAATGATGTCGATTCTGTTCAACAATAGCAATAACAATAACAATCCTACACAATAGGATGTGTGGACAATTTATTTCATTCTCTTCAGTGCATTAGGAACAATACAAGTGATCTCTAAAACGTGTATTTCTTTTTAACTTGACAAGTTTTATAATGAATACATGTTTCGACCAGCAAAACGAGAGCTGGTTGAATGAAGCTCATTAAAATGTGTGTCTTGTGTTTTTATAACACAGTAAATGCTTGATCCCTTTGGTGCTTAGTTTAGTCAGAGATGTTTGGGTCGTACAAAAGTCTGTACCACCGAAACAAAGTTCGAATCAGTGTAATTTTATTGAGGCCTTAAAACTATTTACCATAGACACTTATTTCTTTTCATTTTTCCAAAATTGTTCAGCTGTTTTCTTCACCAGTGAGTCAAAAAGTGTTCTGTATTTGGTACTCATTTTATAATACACAATAATATTGACGCTTGAATTTATGGCACTAAAGACAAATGTCACGGACCAAGTAGCGAAGAAACTGTTGCTGTACACTCCAAATATAATGAATCCTGGTACGAGGCTGTTAGCGGCACAGCTACAAAGCAAGGGCAGGAAGCAGACGCAGTAGATGACTGCTACCAGGACGATCATCTTAACTGTTCTCTTGTCCCTCATGTTAGTCCCCTTTGATGATTCGCTGCCATAGCTACTCATGGACTTCCTCCATTTTGTCTTCTGTTTCATTTTTACGACAAGAATGGCGGTAAATACTATGACTGACCCAAAAGAACACACCTGAGTTCCGGCACTGATACTAAAGCTTATAGCTGCCATATGACCTTTGCCTTCAAGAAAAACAAGCCCTAACATGGAACGATTTCGTTCGGGGACAAATTTCCAGTCAATGTAGCAGCTAGAATAATCTGGAATAAGCGATAGCAGCATGATCACGTAGATACAGAGGATGACACAAATAGTCACCTTTGGCGTAATGACTCTCTTGACCTTCAAGGGAATGACCACACACAGACACCTCTCCAGGGTGATGTAGACAGTTATCCCGCTGGTGATTCTAGAAAAGCAGTTGAGAGGCCATCCACCTGTCAAATGCTGGAATTCATCAGGTATCAGAGGTACAATACTGCAGAATAGCTGGTTTCTGAGGGCGCATAACCACTCAAGTGTGAGCATGGAACACAGATCGGAGACAGCCAAAGCTAAAAGTCCAATATTTACTGTATCATTTAAACCCTGCTTGAAGAAGATCACGATATTAAAAACGTTAGACACAATTCCGAACAAAGCGATAGACGCTGCAATCGTTGCTAGGTTGATCGTGTTTATTATCACTAGAAGATCATCGCTGATGAAATCACCCTTGTCGCTATCGTTGGAGCCGTGATGTGGGATGCTGCCAGTCGTAGACATTATACGAGTTACAACAATTTGTTCTTGAGCGGATTAACAGTTCTCCCATGAAGAGTTTCACTGATATTCAGTCATTTAAGCGTCTAGAGAAAGTAAACTCGAATGTTCCAAAGAGATACACTTTTCAACATGTTTCAAAATTTGAGAGACAATGAAGTACACATCGATGGGCTAAAAAGAATAAATATATAATATAAAATAAATAAATAAAGGAATATTAACCCTCACTTATAGCATCACCTTCGCATCACAATCTACCTTTCATGTGGAGCTTAGGGGTTTAATTGATCCTCTCACTTATTTTAGGTCATTTTCTTTTTACTCCGCTCACAAGATGCTTGTTTCTTATGCTTCCTTTCAGTGTTCTCTGTGGAGTTTCTTCTACCATTCTTACCTGGGGTCTCTTTGGCCTGTCCGCTTTTTTTTTTTGTGTGCCGTTGATTTCGGTCAATTCGTTTGAGGACTTGTCGGTACACGGGGATGGTGATTCTTTTGTTCTTTGGTTGCATTTAGTTGAACAAATTGTTTTCTTCTCAGCTAGGGCTGTCGTCCCAAATTTAACCCCCAACCCTGAAGGACCAGTGTGCTTGCTTTGTTAAAACTCGTGTCCATAGCCTGCTCTTTCCATTATGAGTTATTATGTAAGTCCCTAAAGCCATAAGCCGTATCCATTAATTAATATTAATTGTCATATACAGCTGATAACAATAACATATGACGTCATTATGAGAATACAAAAATTGAATACTTGTGTTGGAAATAGATAGTATTTTGGTATTTTTTGGGTTGGGGGGGGGGGGGAATAAGGGGTGCAGCGTAATTTTGACATCTTGAAAAATATTGACGTCATAATCATATTATTACCACCATTTGAACTTCGAGATGCCAGTTAGGATAACCGAAAATTGCTATTATCAACGGAGTGAACGCACGGGACAGGCAGGCTTTGAGCAAAAAAAAAATCTCGTCTATTCTGGATTCAAATGGGATTGGGTCAGCACAATGCGGTGTGATAATGAGTAGCATAATATTTGGCCGTCTTCGAGATAACCTAATTTCCGTGTACGTCCTCTCCTAGGTAGATCAACTGTCACCTCTCAGTTATTAGCACAGTCAAGAATACATGGTAAAGTGACATTCGGTTTGGATTGTGCTGCCTTTCCTACTCTCAGAAAGTATGTACTTGTCATACTCGGTCTGACTTTGCTATTCGCTTTTAACGTTGCCATGTATGTTGCAGCACACAGCTCATTTACTACTCTGTTGTGGCACCATGTGTATAGCCCTTGCCCTGATGACATCTTGCAAGCTGAGAGCACTTAACAGTACGCAACACTGTACAGTGCCTCCTGAAAGACGGTACCCACACTGTACAATGAAGCCTACCTACTAGGTACGGAGCACTTTACTTGGGCAGGAACGACCTAACATTTTATAGGTAAAAAAACAAATCGGAAACCCGTACATAAGTAAAATTAATGCTGTATTGTATGTATTGATAAATGGATGTGCCAGTAAAACCAACTTAATAATACACGATAAATGCGTTTGTTATCTACATTGTGAGAACTTTGCAGTGTATAAAATAAAGAGTATTAATAAAGTAAATCTGGATAGATGACATTCCTTCAAAACATAGATCTGACCATAATAATAATAATAGCCCCTTCAGTCATAACTGACTATGGGAATGCGCCCCTGAGGTGACAGCCCTCAGCTGCTTATTTTCCTGGTGCTCCTTTCGACGTTTTCTCCTCACCTCTGCTTCTTGTGTGAGCCTCTCTTCGCCCAATCTGAGGTGGCGCCGTAAATAGCATCGCCACTTAGTGCGATCGGCAGCTTCATCCTCCCATGTTGCTGGATCCATGTCCAGTGCCCTCATATCTCTCTTGCACACATCTTTGAACCTCAGCTGTGGTCGCCCAACTGTTCTCTTGCCATCTGCTAATTGTCCGTAGAAGATATCTTTTGGGATGCGACCATCTTCCATGCGGCGAAGATCTGACCAAGTTGAATAATTTGAATATTTCGTCCAGCGCCCCTGTCCCAGGATGATGATGATGATTATTACGCTGATGATGATGATAATGGTCAATGTGTGGTGGCAAATGATAAAGTAATAGAGGTTGTTTGCGTGAACGATAAATTGTGGGCCTGTGTGTTTGTTAAGTGCGAATGAAAACCGGTCAGTTTGTGGGTTTGCCTCTTGCGGACTGTGTAAAAAAAAACACGGGATAATAGTTCACGATGTGAAGTGGTTAGTTTTGGATTGAAAGGTGAACTGGAAGGTTGCATGTAGAGCTGAGAAGCTGGCTAAATATTATGGCTGAATCTTGTTGTTCGATTCTGAAGGAAGAATTACGAATTATTACCTTAGATATTTGTATTTCATATAATGGTTGTGTTTCATGACATTTTCTTAATACAGTGTTCAGTTTGGGACTACATTTCGGTGTTGATTGGTTACTCAGGAATGGGTGTGGCAATTATGGTGTAAGAAGATAGTAAGCATCGTTGAGGATTAATTAATGTGACAGCATGCATCACCTAGCATGTGTCATTATGGGGGCTCTTTGAGGGAAATTGTACCCGCCAGAAGAATCTAGCCAGCCGTGGAAAAAGAATTCAGCCGTGTTATAGTCCAAGGCTGCCAGTCAAGAAATATCTACTTATATTCCTGAGAGTTTTGGTCATGTATGTTGGCGTGTTCATACAACACTGGATTTCAAAGATAAGGCCGCGAGGTTCAGCCTACTATCGATTTAAATTACTTGTTCCACGCAACACGTAATATTCAAGACATTTGAATGTAAGAGCAGAATGTATTGCCACTATTGTCGGTTATCAACGCTTGAGTTTGTGTCGAGCGGAGGAAGCTACACTCTGTTTCAAAAATTTATATGCTTTGTTGACATTCATTAGCGCTTAAGTGGTGGCGAGTTGCACAGCTGCTCGCTGTTTTCGAGGACTTACATACGGTTGTATATCCATTGTTGTCGTCTTGTTTGTGGTCCTTGCTGACATACTTCTTGCCATAGTGTCAGGACTACCATCGGTGATATGTACAACATATTTCAACATTGAAAATCTACGCCGCTTGCAACATCTTGTGCAATATCAGGAAACATTTTAAATTCAAGAAAATCTACGCTGCTTGCCACATCTTGTGAAGTATCAGTGAACATTCCTCATTCTAGAAAGTCGACGCTGCTTGCCGCATCTTGTGCAGTATCAGTAAACATTCCTAATTCAAGAAATTCTACGCTGCATGCGGCATCTTGTGCAGTATCGGTGAGCATTCCAATTTAAGAAAGCTCTACACTGCTTGCCGCATCTTTTGCAGTATCAGGGAACATTTCTAATTCAAGACATCCTTACGGTAGAGTCTACGACGCATCCCGCATCCTATCCAGTGGAATTGATCATTTGAAAACCAAGGCACCATACAGCGGTAGGCTGCTAAGCAGATAAGTCATTTTTGTGCTAGCATTGCTCATGCGTATCACACTGTTGGCATTCCTGTCTTTATCTCATCTGTTGCTTGTTGTTATTGTGCGTAACTTACGTGTTTGCTTAAATTATGTTTTACATTCCATGTTTGGTCTTCTTTGTAGAGGAACTGATGTTGAGTTAATCTGTTAGGATTTTGTTAAAATTAATCCCTTAAGGGGCCATATCTGTGTTGGATCGGGTGATATGGAGCGCCCTGAGTGATTTCTTTGAACATAATACACATTAGTTGTGCTGGTTTAGTTCGTAGAAGGCGTTGCAATCGTATAAAGTCTCTCTTGTGTCCAGTTTACATGTTGTATTCTTCAGTTATTTTTCTTACTATCATTGTACATACGTTTTTTAGTCCCATTGTGGTTGGTTGTGTTTTAGGTTCAGTGTTGTATATAAATCTATGTTTTCTATTTATTTGTTTTCTTTTCTCTTCTTCTTTTCTGAACTTTACGATCCACCACCAACCTGCTAGTTTTCGTTGTTCTTATTGTAGCGTCTGTTTTCTTTATCCATCATCTGTGTCATGAATATCGAATATTTCACTGTATAGTTAGTTATTAGTATACATGCTGCTGGTTTCAGAGGGGTTTACCTTGTATAAATATAGACATTGTTTTTCTGGTTTGGGTAACCTCAATATTAGCCGAAGGCAAGAAGGCAAGTCTCAGAGACTTTATTGAGATTGAAAAACAGTTGGACAAAACAGGCCTCGAACTGGAAACATGGGCTATGAAACAGTTCAAAGAGGCAGATGCAGAAATAAAGCGAAAACAGGGCGAGGAACGAAAAGAAAGATATGATGAAAGACTGTTAAAGAGAATGGAAGTTGAGGCAACTACCAAACAAATGGAAATTAAAAAGGAACAGGCCATTGCTTTAAAGAAATTAGAATTGGAAGCTTCTAGTCATGAGTCCTGGCGTAGAGAGTCCTCGGGGAAGGAACCATGTAATACATATAAAGTAAAATTACCAAATTTTACGGACTCTTTCGATTTGATCGGCGTGTATCTAGAACGCTTAGAAAGATGATTTCACTGAAGATAAAGAAAGAACAATGGAGTTCCATGTTATGCGATCTGCTCATGGGGCAGGCGTTACAAACTTTTTTTTCTATTACATGTAAATGACAGGCTCAATAATGATGTTGTAAAAGAAGCGTTGCAATAGAGAATGCAGTCAGCGAGCCATAGCTTGACTGCTGCCATTAGGGTCAGCAAACCAGAGCTGACCAAGACCCTACTCCACCTCCACGTGGTGGTCCTGGAAACAGACTGCATCACTGAAGTCTGGCTGAGAGAGTAAGGATCAAAGAGGGAAAGCAAACCCGGTCCCAAAAAATGCCGTGCTGAAGTCGGATGTGCCGGCCGAAAGGTGCAGATATCGCAGACCCGCTGTAAACAGACACAACGCAACCAACGTCCTTTCCAGGACGAACGAGGAAGAAGAAGAAAATACCGTCTTACTTCACACGGTTATTCTATGCGTTTCAAAAACGATAAACCCAGTAAAGATCAGGACTTTGGCGACTTTATTGCTAACATAAAACTAGCATTTACACGATGGGTTGATTTATCTGGGATCAGTAAAGATTTTGAAGGCCTCAAAGATCTCATCTTGAGAGATAAAGTCCTCTCGGCTTGTAGTTCGGACTTAGTTGCGTTCTTTCAGGAACGTGATCCAAAGAACCTTAATACCATGTTAGAGCTTGGTAGGCAGTATATGACTGCCCATCCAGGGAGGTCAGTACATAAAGAAGTCGAATCTGAGAATTTTGCGGTTTGTTCTGCAAGGGAAGTAAACAATGCACCATATCGTAGACCGCGATTTGATAATGTGAACAGATCATACGACAGGAGGTCGAGATTTGATAGGAAATTTAACCGCGATTCCAGACCGCGTTATTCCCCGCCCAAGCGGTTTCATCAGCATAGGTCAGATAGTTCTAAATGGGGGTATCGTAGCTGTGGTTCTTGGAGGATCGTTGTACGTCGTTTATAGAACAGCAGCGTGCTAACGTATCTCTCGACATTTGTTCAATTTTGCTGAGAAGGCTGATATTAAACACACTAAATCAGCGAGAAATTGTTTTCAATTAAAGAATGAAATACTAACCAGATGTTTTGCAAAAAATCATTCTTTAACGCGGCAAATTGTCTTGCCTAGTTCACTTAGGACAATGGTACTTAAAATCGCACATGATTGCCCGTTCGTAGGTCATATGGGAATAGCTAGAAGCACAAATAGGGTATTATCACAGTTCTATTGGCCAGGTTATAATAAAGACCTTCGGGCATATTGTCGTTCGTGTGTAGTGTGTCAAAGTACCTTTCCCAAAGGGAGGGTCCCAAAAGCACCATTGCAAGTTACGGACATATCTCGAAGACCATTTAAGAAACTTGCAGTAGATATTGTAGGTGCCCTTCCCATAATGTCTGACAGAGGACATCGCTACATTCATACTGTCGTAGATCTTTTATCTAGATGGCTCGAGGCAGTCCCTATGAAAGTAATCACTTTCGCATCTGTAATAGAAGCTCTCCAAATGTTATTCAGTAGGTTCGGGTTTCCGGAAGAAATAGCATCCGATACACGGACACAGTTTACATTAGACTTGAGTAATGAAAGAGCACAAGAGAATAAAGGGGTGTCACCACTTGAACCCTTAAATGCAGTTTCTACTAAAGGTCCTGTGAGTCTTGTGAGGGATTTCAGTCCTACCAGATATACCACTCAACACCCCATGGAGCATGCGTCTTCGGCAGACATAGGCTACGCCCCACTGTCGAGTGTCATCAGCACAAGGTGTTTCCGTGTATTCTTTGTCATTTTAGTTTTGATTGCGTGTCCACTTCTCCATATGTACTTGAATATGTCACTGATTATTTCATTCTTTGGAATTCCAGAGCTGGAACTTTCTGATGGTGCTGACGACGAGTTTGTTAGGGTGTGTCTAGCCCAACGGTTGAGTCCTCTTCTTAGCAATTTTTCTGCTAATGCTTGTCGGATTCTAGTCCTTTGCTCCTTATTAGTGACATTGTTATGCCATTTTGGTATTTCTCATTTTCGAATGCTATCAATTCTGGAATCAGTTTTTTTTTTAGTTGGTTTTGAGGTTCTTCGTGTTTCAGAAATATACATGGAAACTGACTTAACATTTGAGTTTAGGGTTCTGTTCTTTAGAGAACACTGGATTTCTTGTGATTTTTATGTATTTACGAGTGAGGTGAATTCGCCTCTTGCTCTTTGTATATTTACGTTGACGTTACTATTGGTCCATCCAATGCTGTCTATACGGCTGTCAGGATGTTGGTACGATTCTACATCTTGTGGATTTGTTTCATCAGATGCAATCTTGATGATGTCTCATGCATTTATTTTCACTATTCTTTACCACATTTGCATTCCCCAGTTATTAGTATTGCTTACTAGCCTCTGGTATTTGATGCGCAGGAGGATGCCATATAGCGTGATACAAGTCGTAAATTATTACCAGCTTTTTTTTTTTTTTCATGAGATAACCTTTGGATGATATTATTGTTATACTAATTTACCTGTAACTATATGCAATACACTCTTTTATTGTTGCAGACAGTTGCCCTTACTCTAAGAGAAAACTGTGTTTTCTTCTGGAGAAGGGGGTAAATGTCACAGGATGATGATGATATCAGTGTAATACAGTTATCAAGCGTATATTGTATTGATGATGATGATGATGTCCGTGTAATACAGCTATCAAGCATATGTTGTAATGATGATGATGATTATTACGCTGATGATGATAATGGTCAATGTGTGTGTGTGTGTGTGTGGTGGCCAATGATAAAGTAAGGGAGGTTGTTTGATAGCTAGCTAATCAATCATTTCATCTTTCCATATACAGTATATACACACATTCGGATTATCGCTGGTGCTACGGAGTTCGTGCACTGTGCTGAGATCCTCCTTGTGTGATCTAAGGGAGGAGATCGAAGCAATGATGGCGTTGTCCACGTGCAATGAAGATAGTCTTTAAAAACCAAACCAATCATTTTATCGTTTTCTATCACTCGATCACTCAACCCAGCAATCTAGGGGCACGGGGGCTTTCTTTGGACAATATATTTGTAAATGAGGCACCAATAATACTGTTCTGGATGATGTAGAGCAAAATTTTGAATATTTGTTTGCTGTTAACGTGGCGCGATGTGTGTGTGTGTGGGGGGGGGGGTGCTCTCTCACAATTACTCGTAGTCCAAACGTCTAAAGTAGTCTCATTCTCCAAAAAGCATTGCTGGAGTGACAGATTTATTTCCTAATAGACTGTCCATCACCTGGGCATCGATTTCTGTTGCATAAATTCTCAGAACAATCCACTATTAATCTATGGTGGGCAATAAAAATGTTCTGTTTCTTCTATGCATGAATAATTAAACGTGTTTTTCTTTCATTCGGGTGTCTCTGAGTCGGGCGAATATTATCCCTACTTGTCTGTTAAAGGGAAGTGTTCACAGTAATGGTCAGTTATGATGCAACAACTCCTAACGAAAAATCCTGCAATCGTTTTGTTCTCACATATAACCTAATTAACATGCAGAGTAGGAGACCAATAGGTGTTACCACTCGCGTATGGCAACAGCCTACAAGGGCTGTTGCGTTTAACCAGTAGTTTGCAGTAGTGTTAAGATGTGTTCCTCTAAATCCGGTCCTATTTAAAGTCAGAATCTTTACTTCTATTGTTTCCTGGCTTCAGATTCGAGCTGTCTACTTGACAATTCGGGAAATGCAGTGCCATGTGTCTAAAACGTCCTACATTGTATCTCAGATTTCACCCACGCACTATTGTTGTCTACTGCTAGGCAACTCCCAATGAGAGCGATTGTATTTGGCAACTATAATTGCCAAACCAATGGCATTCAAACTACATGTTATGATAGAGTAGTACTTATGGAATTTCCTGCATGACTTATACGTTTGAGAATTTAACCAGCCACTTTCCATATATGGAATTGCGATGTTAGAGTTTACTTATATCACACTTCCCGCTCACTCTTCAAAATGTCTTTCAAGACTGCGTTTATCTATAATCACCTATCCCAAGTAATTCGGAAGTCTGATTACTTAGTTTATCAGACTCTGCCGATCTCCTGTATCACATTTCTTGTCGCAATCCGACTGCCTGTCTAGACAAATCGTGGTCTATACAATTAAACCAGTATTGCAAGTTGAATCGGAAGTGATTACGCAATCTTGAACAAACACTTTATGCTCGCATTTACCTGAGTCAATGTGGTATTATCACGTTTAGTGATTAAATTAGTCTCACAGGGAAGGGCGATTGTCTCGCCCTGTCATGCATCGAAACGTGAAAGGTGAACAATGATAGTAGGAAAAAATTGTAACTATTCTGAGTAGCGGATAGGTGTTACGGTATTTTATTGAAGTCGTCTGCTATGGTTGGCAGTGTGCTATTTCTAGGGTCACAGCGTTTAATATAATTTGATGTTAAGAATTCACGGACTACTGAGCGCTATGTACACGATCGATTTATGATGTGTTAGCGTTGATAGGTCACGCACCGTGACTAAGATACGGGACCCTTTTTGTGTTGACCATCAAGCTGTAAAGACGTGTCCTTTCTCCTTCCAGTGTTGGGCATAGTATTGCCGCACAGATATATTTTTTTCAAGTAGGGACATGGGTCAGTCCATGGTTATTGTGAAGAGATAAAATGATTAAGGTTAGTACGTAATTGAATTCAGGGAAGGATGAATTACAGTCCATAATATTTTATATTGTCAGACGCATAATCTCACTGTCGGCTGTTGGAATCCCCAACCGCGCGTGCATATAGTTATGACGTTCTGCCTACAGTAATTCGGTTTATTGGACAAGGACTGATATACATATATATCTATTCAATCTAGTGTAATATGTACTTTTTATGATCAACATGTGTGCATTGTCTTGACGTGTAAAACTGTACATTAAAATGTGTGGACTCAATAAAATGACTTATCAAGTCAATCGAATTGCAAAGTTCAAGTATTGCTCGAAATCTTCCACCCCGCATTCGCTTAATTACCATCAAAGGCACGATGCAAATAACTGAATGAAAAGATGAGCATATCAAAAGCAATGCAATGGCCAGAAATTTATAATTACTTTATTCATATTACATGGAACACTGTTCAACAAGTAATGACCCATTTTAATAACAAAAGCCACCCTCAACAATAGGCACAAAATTATGTGCGTTAAGTATGCCGAAATAATAGATAATAAAGGCGATGAGAGGAAATTACGAAAAAGCAAACGAGCCATACTGTCCCAATTTCCTTCATTAATTCTCTTTTCATTCCTACGTTTTCTATGGCCTCTTTATTTGTTATCTTCTCCTTCCATGAGACGTGTACCGTTTTCTACATATTCACATCTCAAAGGCCTCAATTCTTTCTTATTCTTTATTGTCCATATTTCTAGACCATTCAGTGATGAAAAATGTATATAATTTGATGATTCCATCATGGGTTGCTTCCCCTTTGCACTGCAGCAGTGGTCCAACAGTGGCCAAAACCTAGAGTATCTAATGTGGATTTTTGTCACGGATTGCCTCCTTTGCTTTTCAGTAGTGGTCCAATAGTAGCCAAAACTCAAGAGTGTCTAAAATGGGTCGTCAAAGGTGTCTACCTTCGCACAAGATTACTCTTGGCGGAGTTGTAGATAGAAGGGTAATGATGCTTCTATTTCAAGGGAGTATTCATAAGATATTTCCGATGTCAAGAACAATGCTGCATTGGTAGAGTAATTGTTAACTTTATATCGATCCGCCGCCTTTTATGAAGAATTAAGCAATTATTAATTTCAGCTCGTCAAGTCCCACCCTGATTTACTCAGTTGAATTCTTATTATTAAGGTATAACTCTGTTTAGATTGTATTTAGTAAATTGACTGAGACAAACATGCAGTACATTTAAATTGATTAAATCGAAGTTAAATTTGTATAATACAAATAACAAATTTGGTTTTAGAAAATTTGAATAATGATATAACATAAAGTTGTCATCACTGTTGTGATGGGATGAAAGTTTATAAAGGAGTTCACGTGGCAGCTTTAACGTTTAACTTATCTGCCAATGGTAGGTTCTGCTTCCGCTGATGGATTGGTTCTTGGTAGACTGATCACTCTCGTCGCTGGTCAAGGTTGTTCACGCGCAGCACGTTCCCAAAAATGTCAGGAAGTGTGTACGAAGTTTGTCCCTCGTCTTAAAGCTCAGGACACTGTTCCCTTCTTGTTCCAAAGATAATACCCTCAACTGGAACCAACAACAACTATGGTAAAAGAATAGAAACAAAATGAATTCCTGAGTATTGCGTTTTCCAACCCATAGTTATGGGTCCCCTTCTCTCTAATCCACTATCCCATCTACCTCAGAATTTACCCTCGATGAGAATTAAACTCAATTCCTCGAGAGAAAACTTCCTTTACATTTAAATTGAATAGCTTTATCTTTATTTTACATTTAAATGAAAAGGTTAATAGAACAGATAGAATATGTTTACATTTACATCTCCACTGATTGAAAAGTGTTCACAATATAAATTGAATATGTTTTCATTTATATCTACGCATGTTGAACAGTTTGGAACTTTCATTAATTTTAAAGTCAATATGTTTACATAGACATTTACACTGGTTTGAAAACGTAAATATTATACTTAGAATGTTCATCATTTCTTCCATCTTTCCCTCCCTGCTCCACATGAAACTTGGGACTACTTATGCTTTTAATTCTCTTTAAGAAACTAACCATAAAGCAGTCACCAGCCCTTGCAGTGGTGGTTCATTAAATCTTCATTCTATACGCTGAGGTTGCCAGCCTCAAATGACTTGGACATCCACTAGCGATTTTCACATATTACTATTCACATGGCAATATATACATATTAGTTCACATGTTAATAATGAAAAAAATATAACTTTTTGCTTAGATGAATAAAAACACTGGTAGATGCCTCTTACACGTGTACTTGGTGGGTTTTTAAATCATGTTTTATTAAGGGGAGTTAACTGTAGAAGATTTGTATGTACGGGTTGGATTTTTGTATACACGCTTGTAAGCACGCTTTAGTGATGAGATGATTTTTTAGTTGAGGGCTGTATGCTCGGTAATTTTTGTACACAGCTCAACTGAGTGGCTGTTAGTTTGTTTTTAAAAATAGGATAGGGAAACTGTCCGAATGTTCTGTGAAAGGTTTTTGGGGGGAAAGACGGTTGAATTCAGCTCACATCGTAAGCTGCGAGTTTGCGCTTCGATGAATTTGTACTGAGCTGTATTTTGCAGCTGATTTTTCGTGACAGTACGTTTGCTGGCAGAGCTGGGGAATGGTTGAGATTCATTCCGCTAGTGTGTACCAGAATATATTATGTTGATATTGATTCTCAGCCTGGATATTATGGCTTATTCATATACTGTCAATACAAGTAGAGATTGAAATATATTATGTTGATATTGATTCTCAGCCTGGATATTATGGCTTATTAATATACTGTCAATACAAGTAGAGATTGAGATATATTACGTCCATATTGATTCTAAGCCTTGGATATTATGGCTTACCAATCTTCCAGGATATAATTTTGTGAAAAGGAATATTTCATAATTCCAGAATATGGAGAGTTGCTGATATGGATATTTATTCTCATGGATATGTTATAACTGATGCTGTCTGAGGATATGGTGAACTGTTGATGCTTTATGATTTGTCGTGAACTGTAACTTGATGTGAAGTGTCGTCCTATGTTACCATGATGTTTACGTGACTGTGGCGTAATAAACTATTTAAACGTTACCAGTCGTTTCAACGTTCCCTGACTATTATGTTTACTGTGGTGTGTGATTTCAGTACATCTAGGTATGCCAGAACCCCTTAACATTCGCATATTTTGACTTCCTACATATTCACACACACGTCGGCCATATGTAAGCCCGACCAAAAGTTGCTTGCCTTAATCAGCAAAGGATATTAACATTGTCGTTCCACGCCACTCACGTAGTGGTAACAGAAGTGGTGGCCAGTGTGGGGATCGAACCCACGACATTCGCGTTATCAGCAAGAAGTGGTGAGCCAGTTGCATGGGGTATTATACCATCTAGCAGAAGTTCAACTGGATTTACAGTGTTGACAGTGCTGACTTTTATGCACAACTTATTCAAGTCAAGAGTTGCAGTGTTCCAGTCCTTCTTCTCGTGCGCCAACTTAGGATTTCAGCACCCGATGTCAGGAATTACGTTTGAAAGCCGCTATCACCTTGGAGTTCCAGTACCGATCACCATTGGATTTTTTCAGACTGTGTTAACTGTGTACATTACTGCTGTTGTTGCGGAGGCCGGGATTTTTTCCTTTTGCAAGATAAGTGGTTGTTTGTAGTGTAAACTGTACCACTGTTCTATGTAATCCAGTCTTCCTCAGAGTTTACACTATTATTCTTTTACGTTTTCTGTGTTATATGTTCCATATTTAAGCGGGTTTGGTTGGGTGGAGACTTACGGTAGGATGTATCCCACTTCACCGAGGGCCTACGTAAGCGTTCTGTAGGGACTTTCTTGCGAAATTCCCGCAGTGGAAATTTCCAGCGAACTTTTTGCTGACGTATTTCAGTCCACTGTGTTTGGTAATTTGTGACACTATTGTTTAGGTGTGACGAAACGTCTCAGTGTTGTTGTCGTTATATTTTTCTCTGTACCTTATTTTTTTTTTAATAATTTGTTTGTGAGTGTCTTCCTCCTCTTACTATCTTTCATTTATATACAAATTTTTCGTTTATACACTGTGCTGTCGTTTGTCTTGTCATCCTATTCGCAGCTGTCATTGCAAGCTTTGCAATATTTTTTCTTTATTTCTGCTTTCTTACTTTAGTTGATTCCTGCGAACGTGGTCATTTGTGCTGTATATCTTGTCTTTGTCACTCTGGTTTATATTGTTTATTTTCTCATGCACTGTCAATATTATAATGCATAATTTATAGATAATTAACTACATTATTAATACTTTAAGAGAATTGTACAGGTTCATAGGCAAGGACTTGCCACCCACTGAGTTGGGATAAAGTGTGTTTCCCCAGAAATATATTTACATAAGTTATCTATCTCATATAATTGGGTATAATGTCTAGCTTAGATTATTTCATTTACCAAGGGAAAACCCTTGGGATGACTGCTGAGAAATTAGAAGAATTCGCCCGTGTGGAATATGACAAGGCTCAGAAGTTTGAGGTGTCTACTATAGGTTATTTCATTGAACTAGGGAAATCCCTTGGTATGTCTACTGAGGAACTAAGAGAATTCGTAAAAGTTAAAATGGAGATGGAAGATAGGAGATTGCAGAAATTAGAGGATGAAGAATTAGCTGAGATGAAGAGAACAGAAACATTAGCTCTTCCTTATGAGAATAAATTAAGACATTCTCAACTGGAGAATGAGAAAAAGAAGCTAGAAGATGAGGTGAGCTCAATTAAGAACTAACATCTTTGTAAAGAAAAGGCTCTTGTTAGCGAGCTAGAACAAGTCAAAATGGACTATGAGAAATTAAAAGTTGAGGCCCAGGAACGTGAAAAGTCCTATAATAAAACACTTGTTGGTCTATTGGATGATAATATTGATCTCGGTCGCCAACTTAAAGAGAAGAATACAGTATTCCCCGAGAAGGTTGATGAGCTTATGAATAGCCATCATAGTGCTATTGAAGCACTTAAACTTGAACTCGGTCAGGAGAGGGCTAAAGCTTTAGAAACTATCCAAACTCTCCGAGAAGAAATTAAGAACCTTATATTGGAGACTACATCTCAGAAGGAGAATTGAAAGTAGATCTTAGGGATAGAATTGCTAAAGAAAAGACTCTTACTTCTGAGTTACACGACTTGAGGTTTGATTACAACAGGCTTCACGTTAAAATCAACGATAAAATACATAAAGCTCTAGCTAGGGAAAAAGCTAGCACAGAAGTAGAAATTACAAAACTTCGAAATAGAGTTGATGGATTATTAGATATTTTCTTAAACAACAAGATGTTGTCTACTGTCAAGGTTGACAGTGTAAAACATAATGTTGATTATCAACACTTCAGGAATGCAAAGAGTCAGCCATATGCACTCAATGCTAACCATGACATTAAACATGGTATAAACAAATCCTTTCGTGGCAAATACAATTTCCCACGTAATAACGATACTGCCTCTAATAATAGTGATTCTTGGCGTCAAGCCAACAAAAGTATTCCGATTGTAACAATCAGTCCTTTAGATCACGGTAAAAACTCTGATAAAGTTCATGTCAAGCCTCCACAGACAAACCATGCATCAACTTTTCAAATTTCTAATAAATCTGTAACAGGGAACAAAACTATTAGTACTAATTCCCGAAATAATACCCATTATGGTTGTAACAATCAGGATTCTATTATTCCTGTTACTCATCATACTCAGCACAGACAGTATGATGCACCTGTTAAGCACATTGCCACAGGCAAAAATAAAAACAATTTTGCTAGGAGAGATAATCGTGATTGTGGACAGCACCAAGGGCGTCCATCACGTAATAATTTTCTTTCTCCAAGAAAATGGAGACAATTTAACGGTCCTCAACATTTTGGTTCCAACAATTATGGAAATTTTGGAAGGGGTAACTATAATAGAGATTATCAACCTTACAATAATTTTTCTCGAGGACAACAAAATCCATCTAACAGATATTTTGACCAAAGGGGAAATAGTAATCGCAACAATGCTAACTGGGATTCAAATTAGAACAATAGTTTCAATAGGGGAAATAACAATGTTCCCAATAGAGACAATAGTCGCGATAGATCGCAAGATGACGGTAGATCTCAAAATGATAGATCGCTTCGCCATGCGAACCCTGCTCAACAAGAGCCCCAGGTTATTAATAATCAAGGTAACAATGATAATGGGGTCTCTAATACTATTGCTTGCGCTGCTTTCGATTTCGAGAGAGCATCTCAGTGCCCGGAGTGCACAACTTTGTTTCAACCTACAGCCATAACTACCTTCAGTTGCGGTCATCCTCTACCCATCTTCCTGCCTTAGCTGTGCATGACGGATCAGGGTCTTTAACACTACTTAAGGGATTTGTAAATAATAATCCAGTCTCAGTACTCTTTGATTCGGGATGCACGACTATTGGGATTAGACAGTCTCTAGTTCAACCATCTTGCGCAACAGGAAATATGGTAAAATGTGTGACATTCGTTGGTGCAGTTGAGACTTTTCCGACTGCCATAGTCCACATTGCCACACCATTTTTTACTGGTTATATACACGCATGTATGCTCAGAGCACCTATTGCCGACCTTACTGTCGGACAGATACAAGGTATAAAGATGTGTACGCCGGTACAAATTGCTGCTTGGGAACAGCAACATCACCTTACTGATACAACCTTCACAACTATGCCAAAATCTTGACACCAGGTGGATTCTGCAAACGTCATACATTCTGCTAATTTTGTGCAATCTTGCAGTATTGATGATACAATTGTTCATCATGCTAATCTTGGTGCTTCTTCTTGCCCAGTTCGACATACCTCAGTACGTCGTCACTCTAACTTTGACTCTTCTTTAACTACTATTACAGAAGAAGATCCTTCCTTTTTTCACACACACTAACTTTATAGCTACGACTGAATCTACATCCAGTCACGTTGATTACAACTTCTTTTCTGCTATGACTAGTGTTTTCTTTGCTACATGTACGGACTTCGTTGTTAGTACATATCTATACCTTATGAGTATCTTTACCTTTCTTACTGGGCCGGTTAGCTCAGTATCTTCGTCTTTTACGACTTTTTGTCGTACTTACTGCTTTTCTTTTAAACTTCGACGTAGGTCCAAGTTTACTACTATCTGCTGTTACATCTTTATGGTATATTTCTTGTTTTTTTCTTTACCCGGTACACAGGCTATGACTTCAGTTCAGCCTTTGAGATGTACGCCTTTGTCCACTGCATTTTCTTTGTCTTGCACCAAATCTCAGAGAATAATAGTTGAACAAAGTCTGGAATGGAATTCACCACTATACATCGGATTTGTGGACTACGAAAAAGCATTTGACAGTGTGGACAGAGAATCACTTTGGAAATTGCTGAGGCATTATGGAGTTCCCCTGAAAATCATTAATTTAATAAAGAAAACCTATGAAGACATGACGTGCAGAGTTCTTCATGAAGGACAGCTTACAGAACCATTTGGGATAAGAACAGGAGTGCGACAGGGATGCCTCTTGTCTCCATTTCTTTTCTTGCTGGCAATAGATTGGGTTATGAGATCATCGACAACACACAACAGAAATGGAATCCAGTGGACTCTGACTAAGCAGTTGGATGATCTGGATTTTGCTGATGATTTGGCTCTCCTGTCCCATAACCGTAATCAGATGCAGGACAAATTGAAAACACTCGATGAGAGGTCACAGCAATTGGGTCTGAAAATACACAGGGAAAAGACAAAAATAATGAGAATAAATGCAGGTAATGAAAACAGGGTTGAACTTGAAGAAACGCCAATACAAGATGTAGAATCATACACATATCTTGGCAGTAATATAGACAAAGTTGGAGGGACAGACAGCGATATCAAAATAAGAATACAAAAAGCAAGAGGAGCTTTCATTGCATTGGGAAATATATGGAGATCAAGAGAAATAGGATCCAACACGAAAATAAGAATCTTCAACTCAAATGTGAAGTCAGTCCTATTGTATGGCTCGGAGACATGGAGAACAACAAAGACAACAACCAAAAAGCTACAGACTTTCATAAATGGGTGCTTGCGTAGAATAGAGGGATTAAAATGGTATGACAAGGTTACCAATGTGGAACTGATGACAAGAACTGGACAAGTGCCAGTGGAACAAGAGATGAGAAGAAGACGATGGCGATGGATAGGACACACACTGAGGAAACCTGTTGATAGCATTACAAGGCAGTCCTTGTTCTGGAACCCCCAGGGCAAGAGAGGCAGAGGAAGACCAAGAAGTACATGGAGAAGAGAGTTGGAAACAGAGGTGAAAATGATGAGGAGAACATGGAAAGAACTTGAGATGATGGCACGTGACAGGAGGACTTGGCATGTGTTTGTTGAAGGCCTATGCTCCTTTGGGAGTGGAGGGTTATGAAATCTCAGATTGTCAACCATCATTACACTCAACATGACGTTGGTATCATGTGTATATTCATGACTTTTCTCTACATCATTGCACACTATCATCTTCTAGATTTGCTTATAAGATTTCGGTATCACTTACATGTTCATGACTCTATTATACATTATCACACACTGATAGAACACTTTTATGACCCTGTTTAATTCATGATTCTAAGTTTGTTTGTGCTACTTTCTCTGTTACCCTCGCTTGTGTAACGGAGGAAGGTTTGATTAACATCGTACAGGGTCGGAAGTTTACACGGCCACATTTTGGTAGGTTAAAATTAAAAATTGACTGTTACCCTTCATAAAATCCTACCTTTACCAAACAGAGATTTTCATTTGTGTTTTTTCACAGCAACGCTTTTCCCATGAGTTGACATGTTACGGGATTAAGCTGTTACTTTTCAACACCTTGTTTAAGTTGCTTTGTGAAAGATTGCCGGTTCCAGCGAAGCCAGTCGGCAGTTTGACACCACATTGGATGTTTTTGTATCTTCATGTTCATAGGATGTTCCAAGACCACTGGTTTTCCCTTAATATGTAATTTATTTAGCATAGTAGATAATATTGTATATTAGTATAGTATAGTATATTGCGTAGTATTGTATTAGGATATTATATAACTTCTTTAAGATAGTATGTTGGTTCATCTTTATGCACCATTTCATTATGATATTATTTTTTAAAATATGAATGTGTTCTGATAATGCACTATGTCCTTATCATATTGTTCTTATACTACTATGTTTTCATGAACGTTGGTCGTATGCCATTGTAATGATGATTCCATTTATCACTCAACTTATCATTGCGATACATATCGGTATTGTTCTTTTTAGAAAAGAATATGAAGACAAGAAAAAAAGGTATTTTTTCTGACATTGTAATATTTTTTCTTTGCCCAGCGTTTCATGGTGCGCTAGGGGTAACTATGTATGGCGACGTTAATGCATTGAAGAGGTGTTCTCTTTTTTATGTTGTGATGTATTTTTTTTTCTTTGACCAGCGCTTCATTGTGCGCTAAGGGTTACTATGCATAGCGATAGTATTTATATTGATGTCTGTAATAAATTCATCATTGATACTTTATAAGTTTATTAACTTAGTTATCATGCATATTATGCTATTTTTATGTGGTAACTAGTTATCTGTCCTTTGCTATAGATTTGCATTGTTTATTGTTTATTGTTTACCATGATATATCATTGTTTGCTGATTTTCATTGCTGCTCATTCTTCTTGTACTTCATCTAGTAATTTCACTTCTCACTTAATATTTCATACCTAGTCTATACTTTACATACTTCATATTTCTTTGAATTTGTTTATCTTTGTATGCTTATCTCATTATCTTTCTATACTTCATTCTCTTCCTTTACATTTACTTCTATCCCTCTTTTGTTCATTTTTTTGTAACATGACTTAACATAGTGTAATCCTTGTGTGTAGATATTGGGATTGCATCGACCTCAGTTTTTTTTCTGTTCCATGCACTTAAAAAAAAAATGATGATATCATTTTTCCCCCGAGGGTCGGTGTACTCTGTTAAGTCATGTTTTATTAAGGGGAGTTAACTGTAGAAGATTTGTATGTACGGGTTGGATTTTTTTTATACACCTTGTAAGCACGCTTTAGTGATGAGATGATTTTTTTAGTTGAGGGATGTATGCTCGGTAATTTTTGTACACAGCTCAACTGAGTGGCTGTTAGTTTGTTTTTTTAAAATAGGATAGGGAAACTGTCCGAATGTTCTATGAAAGGTTTTTGGGGGGAAAGACGGTTGAATTCAGCTCACATCGTAAGCTGCGAGTTCGCGCTTCGATGAATTTGTACTGAGCTGTATTTTGCAGCTGATTTTTCGTGACAGTACGTTTGCTGGCAGAGCTGGGGAATGGTCGAGATTCATTCCGCTAGTGTGTACCAGAATATATTATGTTGATATTGATTCTCAGCCTGGATATTATGGCTTATTCATATACTGTCAATACAAGTAGAGATTGAAATATATTATGTTGATATTGATTCTCAGCATGGATATTATGGCTTATTCATATACAGTCTCCAAATAAATGCCTCTAAAACTAAAGTTATGAACTTTTCTAACGAGACCTTTAATATTATCCTGAACGGGGAAAAACTACAGAAAGTTGAAAGTTTCAATTATTTAGTCAGTAAAATGACTCAGGATGGTGTCACAACAATAGAAATTCATACTAGAATTGCTTTGGCAGCTAGCGCCTTCAATAGATTATCTAACATTTGAAAATTACGATCATTGAATATACATACCAAGCTTCGTCTGTTTAATTCAAATGTTATCTCAGTGTTAACATACGGCTGTGAGAGTTGGAAAATAACAAAATCATTGGAGAACAAGCTGAATACATTCGAGAACAAATGTCTTAGAAAACTCATGAACATCAGTTGGAAAGAATTCAAGACTAATCGACAAATAAGAGAAGACTCTAGGCAGAAATATATCTCCAACTATATAAGGAAAAGACGATGGTCATATATCGGTCATGTCCTACGAATGCAAAACAACAGAATACCATTGCAGGCACTCACGTGGGTTCCTGAGGGTAAAAGAAAAAAAGTAAGACCAAAAGAAACACTCAGAAGAACAATAATAAGAGAAGGAGGAACGTTGGGATTAAACAATGTGCAAGAGCTAAGAGGAGTGGCGTCACAACGTACAACCTGGAGAGCACTGGTTTCTGCCTTATGCGCCGTGTTTGGTGCTTAAAGAAATTATTATTATTATTATTATATACTGTCAATACAAGTAGAGATTGAGATATATTACGTCCATATTGATTCTAAGCCTTGGATATTATGGCTTACCAATCTTCCAGGATATAATTTTGTGAAAAGAAATATTTCATAATTCCAGAATATGGAAAGTTGCTGATATGGATATTTATTCTCATGGATATGTTATAACTGATGCTGTCTGAGGATATAGTGAATTGTTGATGCTTTATCGTGAACTGTAACCTGATGTGAAGTGTCGTCCTATGTTACCATGATGTTTACGTGACTGTGGCGTAATAAACTATTTGAACGTTACTAGTCGTTTCAACGTTCCCTGACTATTATGTTTACTGTGGTGTGTGATTTCAGTACATCTAGGTATGCCAGAACCCCTTAACATTCGCATATTTTGACTTCCTACATATTCACACACACGTCGGCCATATGTAAGCCCGACCACAAGTTGCTTGCCTTCATCAGCGAATGATATTAACATTGTCGTTCCACGCCACTCACGTAGTGGTAACAGGGGTCGTTATTTTTATAATAGATTCTCTCCGATTCCGGTTCCTTATTAAAAAAGATAGAGTTTTCCTGGGCTGTGTAAGTCTTTCCAAAATACTCCATTAAAAGTCCGGCCTTATAAATGGAATTCTGAATTCTAACTTCTGGCAGTCTGGTTGTGTCGTCTTGGCAATCGATTTCTCACGGTGAACTAGAATCGCAAAAATTGTCAGATTATATTGCAAGTCTGCCCCCGGATTTGTTTGTTACGAGGCTAATCAGAACGCCAACCGTTTTCAAACATGTGTGTCGTGTGGGAAAATTTAAAATTATTTCCGACATAGAAAAATGTTGTGCATGATGCAGAGGTCACCTCTCCCATATATGGTAATAATACATCCGATTGCTTTGCAGGCAAACTCACCAACACATTTGTAAACTCGTACAACAATGTGCTTCAGATGTAACAACTTATTACTTTCAAATAAAGTAATGTCTTCGTGAGAGTCGGACAGGAAACGATTATGACATTTATGTCTGTCCATAAGGTGTCTCACAGACGAGTAATCTTGTTATCTGTGTCTTGAGCACACACAACCCTTATCTTTACCACCTTGGCGTAGGCGCACCCTGGCCTTGTCAGCGATTAAACAAATACGCTGGGGTGATTTTAGTGTAAATCTGTCGCGACCAAGGTTCGGTACACGAGAATTTACCAACATGACTGCCTTTTCAATATTGCTTCACCTGTCTACTATCTCAGCACTGATGGGCAGGTAAACAGACAAGACGAATTATTACTAAAAGGAGTGTAAGAATGAAAGTACAAAATATCTGCTACATAGCAGAGAAAAACAGAAATGCTGACCATGGAAAAGCACGCAATTTGTCAGTACAACAATTTAAAATGAGTACTGCCGGAGTGAAAGAAAGATCGAGAAGGGGTCGCCCCAAATCCATTTCGTGACAGTATTCAAAAGTGTCCACCTTCGCACAAGATTACTCTTGGCAGAGTTGTAGATAGACAGATAATGATGCTTCTACCTCATGAATGAGTCCCAGCAATGCTAACTTTATTATCTGCCGTAAACATTTGTAAAGGATTGTCTTATAATTAGCTCGTTCAAGCCCCCAGCTGATTTAATTCAGCGAAATCTTAATTATTATTTTACAGCTTTGTTTAAGTGTATTTCAGAAATTGTCTGAGGTATACGGGTGCATTACATTCAAAATGATAAAATCAACGTTAAATTTATATATTTACAAAAAACAAATTTAATAATCAATTATTTTTAACAGTTTCAATCAATCAATCAATACCCTTTAGATCCCCGAGGAGCATAGGCCTTCAACAAACACATGCCAAGTCTTCCTGTCCTGTGCCATCCGCTCAAGTTCGTTCCATGTTTTCCTTATCCTTTTCACCTCTGTATCGAGCTCTCTTCTCAATGTGTTTTTGGTCTACCTCTGCCTCTCTTTCCCTGTGGATTCTATAACAAGGACTGCCTTGTAATGCTATCAACAGGTTTCCTCAATGTGTGTCCTATCCATCGCCAGCGTCTTTTCTCAGCTCTTGTTCCACTGGCACTTGTCTGGTTCTTGTCATCAATTCCACGATTGTGACTTTGTCATACCATTTCAGTCCTTCTATTCTACGCAAGCCCCCGTTTATAAAAGTCTGTAGCTTTTTAGTTGTTGTGTTTGTTGCTCTTCACGTCTCAGAGCCATACAATAGGACTGACTTGACATTTGAGTTGAAGATTCTTATTTTCGTATAGGACTTGATTTCTATTGTTCTCCATATGTTTCCCAATGCAATGAAAGCGCCTCTTGCTTTTTGTATTCTTATTTGGATATCATTGTCTGTTCCTCCAACTTTGTCTACATTACTACCAAGATGTGTGTACGATTCTACATCCTTTAGTGGTGTTTCTTCAAGTTCAATCTTGTTATCATTTCTTGCATTTATTCTCATAATCTTTGTCTTTTCTCTGTGTATTTTCAGGCCTATTTGTTGTGACCTCTCATCGAGAGTTTTCATTTTCTCTTGCATCTGATTATGGTTACGGGACAGAAGAGCCAAGTCATCTGCAAAATCCAGATCATCAAGCCGTTTAGTCAGATTCCACTGGATTCCATTTCTGTTGTGTGATGTCGATGTTTAACAGTTTAAAAATGAATAATTCTTTTAAAATGTACTCATTCCAGGGTGATGTTATGGTTTTCGAAAAATGGACAGTTCACTTGGCAGCTTTTAAGTTTTACTTAACTGCCAATAGATTGATAGTTTCTGCTCCCGTTGATGTTTGGTTCTTTACAGATAGATGACTAGTTCAATTGTCACTGATCAAGTCTGAAAATTGTAACACGTTCGTGGAAGTATCAGGGATTAATCACAAAGCTGGTCCAGCGTCTCTAAGACCCGTTTGATGATAGTGTCTAGTGTCGAATTCAGGCCACTTATTATCTCACATGTTCCACAGACAGTACTCTCAATTGGTACCACCGACTAGTGTCACAAAAGAAGAGAACAAAGACTCTCCTGAGTATTGCGTTTTCGTGACACATACTGATGTGCCTCCCATCTTTTCATTCCACTTTCCCATCTACCTCAAAACGTTACACTCTCTGAGAATTAATATTAATCCCAGTGAGCGGAAAACGTTCATTACATTTAAACTGAATAGGTTTTCATTTACCTCTACATTGGTTGAAAAGGTTAACAATACAGTAAATATGTACATCATTTCTCTCATCATTCCCTCCCTGCTTCATTTGCAACTTGGGACTACCTCTGCTTTTTTTTTCTCTATAAGAAACTCACATAAAGCAGTCACCATAATTTGCAGTGGTGGTTCATGAAATCATCATTCTATATGCTGAGGTTGCCAGCCTCGTCTGACTTAGACATCTACTTGCAATTTTCACATATTAAAATTCACAAGTCAATATATATACATATTATTTAACGTGTTAATAATGCAAAATATAGAATTATAAATGTAAAACTTACCCCAAAATGTTTTTGGGATCACTGACTGACTTCTGGCTCAGAGAAATAGTTAAGGCAACTTGTTGAAGATGCCTCTTACACCTGTTCTGGGGTGTTACTTGTCAATAAGCTCCCACTTTGACTCTGTGTTCAGATTCCTTTGAATTCTGGTTTTCCGTGTTAATGTAGGTAGAATTTTCCTGGGAGATAATTCCTCTAGATGCCCAAACAAAGTCCGGTCCGATAAATGCAATTCTGATTCCGTTATTTACTCTGGCTAATCTAGTTGTCTCTTGACGAGTTGAATTTCACAGTGCTTTCAACCGACTAAAGTGTCAGGTTATATTGCAACTTTCGTCACACGTACGTTGTTGTTTACTATTAGACCAGGCTCCAATAAGAAATGTTGTTATGTTTACATCTCCAATGTCGGCCAATAGTTACAATCACGCGTGGTTTGATGGCGTCTATTCAAAACTTTTCTCAAAGGAAAATTCTACATGTTAGTTAAAAGGTCATTTTTCGTAAAAGGAGTTGTTATATCCTTTGATTCGCGGTAATGATTGCACTACAACTCCCTGCATTATCACAAATAATGTCATCTGATCTATCTGGAAGTTATTACAACATTCCGTCTTTCAGGTGCATGTCTGTAATATGTCTACAGACGGGTAATTTACCTCATCGTCCTTGTGCAAACACCGACCCTCGTTTAACCAATATGGCTGTGACTCTTCACCACAGTAATTTGTGAATCACAATATCCATATCAGCACTAAATAAACTTGCTGGGCGTACGTCGAGTTAATCTGGCGCGTCCAAGGTTTGGTACACGAGAATTTTACCAACGTGACTGTCGGTCAATATTGCATCATCTGTCTACTCTCTCAGCAGGGATGGTCAGGGAAACAGACAAGACGAATTATTACGGAGAAGTGCAAGCTTACTTACATAGTAGTTCCCCTTCTACCGTGAGGTGTAGAGGTTTGGAAGAGAGAGAGCGCGAGACTATCCTATCGGCCGTCTTCCTCCTGGCGTGGTTCCATTCTAGTCCGCGGTCCTTCAAAGATTGTCTAATGTTGTCCTCCCAGCGGACTCTGGGCCGTCATGGGAGTCTGGATCCCTGGCTCTTTGTTTCCCATGCTTGTCGTGGTAGCCGATCTTCTCCCATTCTGCAGACATGGCCAAACCATCTTAGTTGGGACTGTTCTACTTGGGTCTACAGGGGGTGGGATTGTAGGCCTTGACGTACCATCTGGTTGCGGACCATGTCTCTTCTTGTTACTTCAACCACCTTCCTCAGATACCTCATTTCTGAGGTTTGGATCTGGCTTTTATGGGTTGTAGTCATTGCCCAGGACTCGCATCCATATGTCAAGACTGGGACATATGGGAGCGGTACACAGCCATCTTCGTTTTCTTACCAACCTCTCTCTTGCTGAGGAATCCTCGATTTATGACCTGAAAAAGTCTCCCAGCTGCTGCTTTTCGAGTGGCCAATTCTTCTTTGATGCCTCCCTTTCGGTCTATAATAGCTCCAAAATATTTAAAGTGGGTGACCTGCTCCAGGACCTGTTCTCCCAGCTTAATCTGATGTCTTCTTTCTTATCGTGATATCACCATGGATTTTGTTTTAGAGCTGCTTATGACCATCCCTCTCTTCTCCAGCTCTTCCTTCCAGACTTGCAGATTGGATTGCAGATTTGCCTCTGATTTAGCAATCAGGGCAACATCATCAGCAAATGCCAGCTCTGAAATACATACCTGTCTCATCTTCCAGTACCCTACTGAACACTTTCTTGTTCTCTCCTTACATGCCTTGATAACATCGTCCATGAGGAGTATGAAAAGATATGGTGACAGGATATCACCTTGTCTTACACCAGTGGTGGTCCTGAACTCTTCTGCCTTATGGTTTGCTGTCCTCACATATCTTCCTTGCCAAACAGTCCCAAAGTTTGCTCCAGGGGAACCTGTCAAACGCCTTTTCCAGATCTATGAAACAAAGATGGATCTCACTCTTATACTCAAGGGCCTTTTCACGCAGCTGTCTGAGTATGAAGATTAGGTCTTGAGTACTTCGGTTTGCTCGGAATCCGCACTGGATCTCATCCAATTGTGGCTCAGCTAGGCGTCGGAGTCTCTGCTCTAGGATTCTAGAGTAGATTTTACCAGGGACACTGAGAAGGGATATGCCTCTGTGGTTTCCACATTGTCGACTGTCACCTTTTTTGAAAATTGGTATTATGATGGTAATCTCCCAATCCTTTGGTATGGTCTTGTTGCACCACGCTGCCTGTAGGACCCTTAAGAGTAATAGGTCACCTGATGCTCCCATGTACTTAACCATTTCTGGTGTTATACCATCATGCCCTGCTGCTTTGCCCATCTTGATGTTTTCCAGTGCTGCCTTCAGTTCTTCCATCTTTATGTCATCTTCATCACCATTGGTTTTCTCTTCTGTGCTAGTGGTTATCATTTCTGATGCTTGACCTTACTCACCATCAAGAAGTTCTGAGAAATATTCTTTCCATCTTTCCATTACTTCCTTCGGGGCAGTAAGCAATTTGCCTTGCTTGTCCTTTATAAATTTGAGAGGGCATTGTTTTTCCTTCCTCATGTTCTTTAGGGTCTTATAGAACAATTTCTGGTTTTCTTGCGCATCTTTTTCTAGCTTTTCTCCAAATTCTTCCCAGGACTTCTGTTTTGCTGCTAGAACCTTGTTCTTCTGTTCTATGTATCACATATTCTTTATATTTCTCTATTTGTCCTGCTGTGTTTTTAGCTCCTAAGTATTGTTTCCATGCCATTTTCTTCTCTCTTATTTTCTCTTTGACTTCCTCTGTCCACCAAGGTGTCCTCTTTCTCCTGTTCCCAAGTCGGAATTCACCACATGCTTCTGCAGCAGCTGTCTTTATGATGTCCTTGAATTTAAGCCAGAGGGTTTCCAAGTCATCAGGTTGTTCTTCTGTGTTTTTCACCGCTGTAGCAATAAGCCCCTGATATCTGGTCTTAACTTCTGGCTCTCTCAGATTGTAGGTCCTAATGCTCATTTCTGCCGTTTATTTACTTGGTTTCTTGCGTGATGTTAGGCAGTTCCTAAGCTGAGCAACTCTTTCAGTTGTTCTTTTGATTGTAAGCAGGTAGTGATCACTTCCAATCTCTGACCCCCTCCAGACTCCAGCATCCCGGACATATTTGAATGAGCTCCTCCTAACAATGGCATATTCGATCACTGACTTCTCATTCTTTGTTGGTTCACATCTAGTGTATGCATGTATGCGCTTGTAGTGATATCCTCAATACAATCGATAAATTAGATAAAACATTATAGAGCATGGGGGCAAAATAAGGTAGAAATAAAATATTGCGTTGCGATTAGCTTCTTCGCCCGCCTGCAAACATATCGCTTTCAATCCTCGAGGCGTAAATTTTGTTCTAGACGGAAGGAGAGACACGAAAGGAGGGGAAACGAGCGACAGTAAACCGCCATCGACACGCGTTGTTTGGAATCAAAAAATGTAACGTACGCGCGATATTGCTAGTGGCAGATTTGAAAATACCACGCAAGGCCAATACTTGTATCGTCCTATAGTCACGCAGTGGAAATATATAAACACACATACCGCTCTCATTTCCTGTGTTGTAGCGTATTTTCTGACGAAACACAGACATTGTCGTTTTAGTTTGAAAAAAGCGTTGGAGAGAGTAAAAAAGATGGTGGTTTTCTAGATTTAAATAATATTGACGACTAACGTGGAAAAAATATGGAATTACAAAATAAAAGGGAATCGGGTCATAAAACTTAGATATATTAATGGCATATGGTCTCCTGATCAATAATATGTTTCAAATTACAAAATCACCCAATTAATAACCCAGATATTGCTGTAATACTATATATGTTAGAACAGACTGACGAACGGACTATCATCCTTGCTTATCTTATCGGTAACATTTGGGGACGCAATTTTGAAAAAAGAGGCATAAGAGGGTAAGACAAAGCCAAGAGGGGAAATCTAGGAGTAAATGAGAGGTGGAATTGAATATTTGTTAGCCCAAAAATCAAGCCTATTTTTAGATGTAATGCCAAGATCGGACGGAGTACAAGCTCTCTACCACTGGAGTAGTAATATCGGTACAAGCTCTCTACCATATTACCTCACGACAAGTGAGACAGTGGCCGTTGGCCGGAAAGACAACTGTATTCCAACTACCCGTGCCAGATAAGTGAATATTATCTGGCACGAGACAATTCATCAACAGAATATATTATAAACTAATTGTATTACTAAAACACCATTTCCACAAAAGAAAGTGAAAAGAAGAATTATGAATAAGGACATGGGAATGATGTAAACACCCCAACCCGCCAGTTAGTACCAGTAATAAGTAGTTAGATATTTAACAACACCCTTATTATATTTCATATTATGCTCTTGGACAGAGGGTCCTTTTTAGTTATTTGATTTTACCTATACATATATATATATATATATATATATATATATATATATATATATATATATATATATATATATATATATATATATACTTACTACTTACTTAGTCGTTCCCCTTCTACCGTGAGGTGTAGAGGTTTGGAAGAGAGAGCGCCAGACCATTCTATCAGCTGTCTTCTTCCTGGCCTGGTTCCATTCTAGTCCTCGGTCCTTCAAAGATTGTCTAATGTTGTCCTCCCAGCGGACTCTGGGTCGTCCTGGAGGTCTGGATCCCTGGCTCTTTGTTTCCCATGCTTGTCGTGGTAGCCGATCTTCTCCCATTCTGCAGACATGGCCAAACCATCTTAGTTGGGACTGTTCTATTTGGGTCTGCAGCGGATGGGATTTTAGGCCTTGACGGATCGTCTGGTTGCGGACCATGTCTCTTCTTGTTACTTCAACCACTTTCCTCAGATACCTCATTTCTGAGGTTTGGATCTGGCTTTTGTAGGTTGTAGTCATTGCCCACGACTCGCATCCATATGTCAAGACTGGGACATAGGTGGAGCGGTATACAGCCATCTTCGTTTTCTTACCAACCTCTTTCTTGCTGAGGAATCCACGATTTATGGCCTGAAAAAGTCTCCCAGCCGCTGCTTTTCGAGTGGCCAACTCTTCTTTGATGCCTCCCTTTCGGTCTATAATAGCTCCGAGATATTTAAAGTGGTCGACCTGCTCCAGGACCTGTTCTCCCAACTTAATCTGATGTTTTCTTTCTTCTCGTGATATCACCATGGATTTTGTTTTAGAGCTGCTTATGACCATCCCTCTCTTCTCCAGCTCTTCCTTCCAGACTTGCAGGTTGGATTGGAGATGTGCCTCTGATTTAGCAATCAGGGCAACATCATCAGCAAATGCCAGCTCCAAAATATAGACCTGTCTCATCTTCCAGTACCCCACTGAATACTTTCTTGTTCTCTCCTTACATGCCTTGATGACATCGTCCATAAGGAGTATGAAGAGGTAAGGTGATAGGATATCACCTTGTCTTACACCAGTGGTGGTCCTGAACTCTTCTGACTTATGGTTTGCTGTCCTCACATAATTTCTGCAAGACTTGTAGAAGCTCTGTATAGCATGAATCAGAGGTGCTGGAATATTCTTCCTTGCCAAACAGTCCCAAAGTTTGCTCCAGGGGACCCTGTCAAACGCCTTTTCTAGATCTATGAAACAAAGATGGATCTCACTCTTATACTCAAGGGCCTTTTCACTCAGCTGTCTGAGTGTGAAGATTAGGTCTTGAGTACTTCGATTTGCTCGGAATCCGCACTGGACCTCATCCAATTGTGGCTCAGCTAGGCGTCGGAGTCTCTGCTCTAGGATTCTAGAGTAGATTTTACCAGGGACACTGAGAAGGGATATGCCTCTATGGTTTCCACATTGTCGATTGTCACCCTTTTTGAAAATTGGTGTTATGATGGCAATCTCCCAATCCTTTGGTATGGTCTTGTTGCACCATGCTGCCTGTAGGACCTTTAGGAGTAATAGGTCGCCTGATGCTCCCATGTACTTAATCATTTCTGGTGTTATACCATCATGCCCTGCTGCTTTGCCCATCTTGATTTTCTCTAGTGCTGCCCTCAGTTCTTCCATCTTTATGTCATCTTCACCATCATTGGTTTTCTCTTCTGTGCTAGTGGTTATCATTTCTGATGCTTCGCCATGCTCACCATCCAGGAGTTCTGAGAAATATTCTTTCCATCTTTCCATTACTTCCTTCGGGGCAGTAAGCAATTTGCCTTGCTTGTCCTTTATAAATTTGAGAGGGCATTGTTTTTCCTTCCTCATGTTCTTTAGGGTCTTATAGAACAATTTCTGGTTTTCTTGTGCATCTTTTTCTAGCTTTTCTCCAAATTCTTCCAAGGACTTCTGTTTTGCTGCTAGCACTTTGTTCTTTGCTTCTGTTCTGAGTGTCACATATTCTCTATATTTTTCCATTTGTCCTGTTGTGTTTTTAGCTCCTAAGTATTGTTTCCATGCCATTTTCTTCTCTCTTATTTTCTCTTTGACTTCCTCTGTCCACCAAGGTGTCCTCTTTCTCTGGTTCCCAAGTCGGACTTCACCGCATGCTTCTGCAGCAGCTGTCTTTATGATATCCTTGAATTTATTCCAGAGGGTTTCCAAGTCATCAGGTCGTTCTTCTGTGTTGCTCACTGCTGTAGCAATAAGCCCCTGATATCTGGTCTTAATTTCTGGCTCTCTCAGCTTGTAGGTCCTAATGCTCATTTCTCCTGCTCGTTTACTTGGTTTCTTGCGTGATGTTGCAGTTCCTAGACTGAGCAACTCTTTCAGTTGTTCGTTTGATTGTTAGCAGGTAGTGATCACTTCCAATCTCTGGCCCCCTCCAGACTCTTGCATCTCGGACATATCCGAATGAGCTTCTCCGAACAATGGCATAGTCGATCACTGACTTCTCATTCTTGGTTGGTTCACATCTAGTGTATGCATGTATGCGCTTATGGGGGAACTTTGTGTTTGTAATGATCAGATTCTGCTCACTGCAGAATCTAAGGAGTCGCTTTCCATTGTCATTGAGAGTATCTTCTCCATATCTTCCGATAACTCCACCCCATCTAGCATGGTCATTTCCAACTCTGGCATTAAAATCTCCGAGCATGATAACTTTATCTAGGCAGTCATCCACTGTCCTTTGAAGCAGCTCGAAGAATTCCTCCTTGACCTCTGCTCTCTCATCCTCATTTGGCCCATACACTATGACCAGGTTGACTATGGTTTCTCCTTCTTTTAGTTTTACAACCATAATGCGCTCCGAGACAAAGTTCCATCCCTTGATACTATCTTTTTGATTTTGGGCCACAATGCAACCCACGCCCCCTTTAGCTCTTTCAGATATGGGTACACCACTGTAGAGCAACGTGTTGCCATCGAGATCCATGACTCCTTGTCCTTTTTTTCTTCGTTTCCGTTATAGCCAGGATTTCTAGTTTTGCTTTCCTCATCTCTTCCACCAGCTCCTCTTCCTTCCCATTTATACTTCTTGTGTTCCAAGTTCCATAAGTCGTAGTCCGTAGTCCGTTCCAGTTCGTCGCCTTTAGAATCAGTCCGGTTTTCTCTCTTGTATTGCTCGTAATCATAGTTTAAGACAAACAGGTGATTGGCCTGTTGTGCCTTTGCATGGTGGAGGGGCTGCCTCCTTACAGCCTCCATGCAGGCCGCCCTCCTCCTTTTTCATCCGGGCTTGGGACCGGCATTGGCGGAGTTTATATATATATATATATATATATATATATATATATATATATATATATATATATATATATATATATATTGATTTCATTTGATTTTGATAGTCCTGACCAAAATAATATTAGGTTCAGGACAAAATAAATTGTAAAAAAATTGTTAAATACCAAATTTAAAACACAGTGTTAGTTGAGTTGATCATAGAATTTAATATCTGTATGTGTGTTTGTGTATTGGGTTACCCATCACACCACACGTACATTACCCTAAACATTTAGACGTAGTCATCATTTAATCTAAGAGTAAAATATAACTCTGAGTGAGATCTTAGGGTGGTAGCAGAAAGGTGCCCTGAGAACACACCCCATCAATTGTTAGACTCAGGGGCCTTCACAGCTTGATCTCACTCAGTTACAAATTAAATACAACACCAACATTCATCTAAACCCACCACAGTGCTTATGGGGGAACTTTGTGTTTGTAATAATCAGATTCTGCTCACTGCAGAATCTAAGGAGTCGCTTTCCAATGACATTGAGAGTATCTTCTCCATATCTTCCGATAACTCCACCCCATCTAGCATGGTCATTTCCAACTCTGGCATTGAAATCTCCGAGCATGATAATTTCATCTAGGCAGTCATCCACTGTCCTTTGAAGCAGCGCGAAGAATTCCTCCTTGACCTCTGCTCTCTCATCCTCATTTGGCCCATACACTATGACCAGGATGACTATGGTTTCTCCTTCCTTTAGTTTTACAACCATAATGCGCTCCGAGACAAAGTTCCATCCCTTGATACTATCTTTCTGGTTTTTGGCCACAATGCAACCCACGCCCCCTTTAGCTCTTTCAGATGTGGGTACACCACTGTAGAACAGCGTGTTGCCATCGAGATCCATGACTCCTTGTCCCTTTTTCTTTGTTTCCGTTATAGCCAGGATTTCTAATTTTGCTTTCCTCATCTCTTCCACCAGCTCCTCTTCTTTCCCCTTTATACTTCTTGTGTTCCAAGTTCCATAAGTTGTAGTCCGTAGTCCGTTCCAGTTCGTCGCCTTTAGAATCAGTCCGGTTTTCTCTCTTGTAGTTCGCGTAATCATGTTTTAAAGCAAACATGTGATTGGCCTGTTGTGCCTTTGCGTGGTGGAGGGGCTGCCTACTTACGGCCTCCATGCAGGCCGCCCTCCTCCTTTTTCAGCCGGGCTTGGGACTGGCCTAGGCGGAGTTAGAAGAGCAAGCAATGACTCTAAAATAACAATACTGCCGGAGAGGGAAAGAGAGCGAACCCAATTATGTGACAGATTCTCAGTTGGAATTTGTGAGTTAATTGTTTCGATGTTGTTGAATATAACTTTGACCATTGCTTATATATTCATGATTTCTGTTTCGCATCTGCCATCTAATATTATTATCTGATCAATTTATGAGAAACTCTTGATCTGTTCCATGATTTTCCCATTTATTATTATATTTTACGTTTTGTATCACCTGTTTTGCTAATTATCATAGTTTTTGTTTTCTCTATGTTAATGTCCAATCCATATTCATGACTTATGTTGTTTACTTGCTTTACTAGGTCTTGCAACTCCCGTTCACATTCAGGTTACATAACTGAATGATCCTCATATCTGATGTTGTTTATTAATCTTCCACCGACGTTCAGTTCTGGCAATGCCTGTATCTGTGTGAAAACGTTCTATGCATGACTGTAGCCTCTTTTTAGCTCTCAATGATGATCTTGTTTAATATTTGTCCTGGCACTGATAATTCTTCTTCCTTCTACCTCGTTCGTCCTGAAAAGGACTGTGGTTGCGTTGTGTCTGTTTACGCCTAAGCTGTGATATCTGCACCTTTCGGTCGACACATCCGACTTCTGCACGGCATTTTTTGGGACCGGGTTTGCCTTCCCTCTTCGATCCGTACTCGCTCAGCCAGACTGCACTGCTGCAGGCTGTTTCCAGGACCACCACGTGGAGGTGGAGCACGGTCTTGACCAGCTCAGGTTCGCTGATCCTGATGCAAGCAGTCAAGCTATGGGTCGCTGACTGCATTCACTATTGCTGCACCTTTGGGTCCCGGCACTGATAATAATATTATTCCTCTGTAATTTGCGAACTCTTGTAAATCTTCCTTCTAAGAGAGCTTGACAAGATAACTTCGCTTCCATTCTGCTAGTGTTTCGCCTGTCTTTACCAATTTGTATAATATTTCTGTAGAAGTGTCAATATATGTTTTGATGGTCTGTGCTGGGGCGCCTTCTGGGCTCACCGCTTTTCCGCTTTCTTTATTTTCTGATTTAATTTTTCAAGTTTAACGGGTAACTTTAAAAAAACAATTTTTTTTTGCCAACTCGATGTCTGGAGGAGCTTGTGGATCTGATTTCTTTAGGAATTGCCAAGAATGTCTTTCTTACATATTTCCTGTACTCTTTTACGTTTCTCAGTAAATTTGCCATTCTTGTTCTTTATAAGGCTTTGCTACTCATAAGCGGAAACATTCTGCAAAAAATTGTTCCCTGGTATCTCTGAGAAGACAGACAAATAAAATGACTATTAATTTATGTAGCTTGTGTGCCAATATATTTCGCGGTAATATATCTGTTAAATAAAATGTTTCCGTTAGTTGTGCATTTGAAACGAAATACTGTACAATTTACGAAAAAAGAATGCCTTACTCATTCAATGTCACTATTTTGTTTTCAATAAAGGAAAACTGACAACTTTATTGTTTTTCATCACATGAGAGAGGATAGTCACGATTCGTTGCCTCAGCTTGAGGTTGTCGTTCGGAAGGTCCAGGCTTCGAGTCTCCGGTAAACCTATCACTTCTGTTGTTTTTCTGTTGTCTGTTTTTTTACTTCTTTATTAATCACGAGTGCCTGAAACATACCATTATGTGTATTATTTATTTACAGGCCTCCAGTTTATCTCTTTATTTGGCAAAATAGAGGACCGTTTATTTATTTTAAATTAAAAGACACAATATTCATTTCAACACCAAGGGGCTTATTGTTCTGATGTATTGTATCTGTAGTTTTGATAACAGATTCAACCTCTTGCATTAACTTACTGGCAACACACGGCCTAATTGTTTATTCGCTATTGTACAGCGGTTATTTTTAAATCCTAATTGCGCAAAATTTGTTTGGTCTTATATACTCGTATTTACTGTGTAAATTTAAAATTAGAAAATAAATGTTTTTGTTTTACATGAAGGAATATTGTATTAATGCCAATTTTAAATTAGAAAATAAATGTTTTTGTTTTACATGAAGGAATATTGTATTAATGCCAATTTAAAATTACATATTTTTATAAATTTTCACTCTATGGAAGATTAAGAATAGAAGTATGTGCAACAAAATGTCAAGGTCATGCGCAAGGCATCTTTCAGATAATAAGCGTGACTTGCCTGAACGGATTACTGAGACAAATTCATGTTGGAAAGAATCCATAGAGATGCGCAATGATAAAAACCAAAACTTGTTGACTAACACAGATTGAATCTAGTTTTTTTTAAATAAACGAGATATATTCTCGAGGCAGCGCCTGTTTTGCTGGAGGGCATTCGAAACTGTGCTCTCAGTGATATTTGCGAAGTTCTCTTGTCATTTTATTACAACAGTTCTTCTTGATAGAGCGCCTATCAAGTTAATTCTATAAAATGATGCTATTTTTTTGGCACGTGAATTCAAAGATACTTGTTAACGTTGAATTGTGTTTCATTTTGTGAAGATCGAATACAGCACAAAGACTGTTTCACCTATTTTAGTTGAGGTCGTTTATTACAGAGAGATATTAAATATGATTAACATCTAAAAAAAATCTGATTTTTTTTTATTTCAGCGCATATTCATATTAGGAGTGCGCCTGTCGTAGATTTTCGATAGGAGAATTAAGACTAGGTTTGGTCCCTTCTGAATAGGTTTGAATAGGTGATAGACTCAGTGAGAGTTAGTGAAAGGTAATAGAATTTCCACACACGTGAGATGATAGATTTTTGATATAGTGGCTGTCTCTGAAAGCGAAAAGAATTCTTCTCTGTCTCACCTATCTTCTACAACAGTTGTTACAGCGTCAGACAGACTACACCAATATACAGATTACGTATATTTCTATCACTCACAGGCACGCACATACACGTGACGACAGGTAAACACACAGACGTGGGAAAACTATAACAATGATATATATATTATCTAGAACGAGCTGACCAAACACTATTATTAAGTTCAAGAGCGATTTTAATATCAGGAAAACATCGGCTCACAACATCAAAGAAAGTACATCAAGGAAAATACATATACACATAGTCATAAAAATTCAAGGAAATGTTGCAAGGATGATATCCCCGTTATAGTGTTAACTCTAGGTTTAGCCCGGCCCCGTTAAGAGAACAGATGATGGCGCCCGAGTCACAGATACATAGGGTTTGAGTCTAAGAGTTTTTCTTTGTTTTATCTCGTAATTATATGCACAGAGTTTGAAAAAAAAATCTGATTTAACCTAAGACAAAAACACAAGAACTCTAGCCTTAGCAACAAATTATGCAGATTGAAAAAAAATAGGACAGCAACAGGGTGTCAAAGATATAATAGTGAAAATATCACTCAAACCAGCGTACACTCATTCATTCCGCCATGGCCTCTCATACAGGTACTCACGACTTTGCTCGCTGCCTCTTGGAACACACTGATTTTAGATTTTCACACAGACTCAAAAAAAATGCAGTCTTCTGCCAAGAAGTCCCCAGTTCCAAAAGACGTATTTAACTCGGAGTCTCCGGGAACGACTACTTGGGTGTGCAAATTTGTTCAAATGTCTGATTAAGTCACCTAACAATTATTCCAGGCGCGGGAGTTAGCAGAGCACAGTGTCAATAGCGTAGGTTTCTAGAAATGATGAATGTCAGGTCGGTGCCTTCCCTCAGTATAGGATTCACTTTAGTCACACCACAGATTTGTCCACAAAAAAAAAAATATATATATATATATAGTCGGGAAATGTTAGTTAATACTTGAAGTATTTCGCGCCACCAGGCAGAAAAATTACGTAGAGTTTCTAGAAGAAATTAAGATCTGGCTCCAAGGTCCAGTATTTATCATTACAGTCTTTGAAAAACCCGTTATTGGGATATAGTATTTCTGGCTAACTCGGGTTGCATATGCACTGTTAGACCAGTGGTACTTAAGAAACCCACGTGGTTCAAAATAAGGACTGTCTATTTCTTCACAAGTATGGAAACTACTACTAGGTGCTGGTAAAGTTAGGGTCACCCCAAAACTTTCACTGTGTGGAGGAAAAATAACATATAATATAATAAACAGAATCTGTACTGGTTATAACTTACATTTAAACTTGCAAGCAGAGAGCTTTGCTTATCATTTAAACTTCCCGTGACGTAAGTTATATTTAAAAATCAGCAATCCTCATGAATTAGGAACACGTGCGTATTCCGTCACCATTCATGAGGCTCGATTCTAGAGTTTATACGTTAGTTTAGAAAAATACACTCGACTGAGTATTAGCGGTTAAATTAAATTCATAAATAGCTACAATTGCCGTTATAAGCTAGAAATTTTAATTTTATTCTGCTTTCCACTGAATGCTTCCCTAGAAAATATAATAGCCTACCACTTTATTTCTCTTCTGCGCTAAAGAAATAGATTAAAATGAATTAAGCGATTAAACACTTTAACACTCTCAAAATCTATATATCTATCATATTAATTACCTCAACCACAGAATTACAGGTAGTCGCACAACTTAAGAATAAAAATGCTGAAAATATTTCTGGAAGTCTAGAAGTTCGACAAATTGCCGAAACAAACTGAGATCTTCGCTAACAGCTATTCTGTTTACGAGCAACCTATCTACTGTGAGTCTATGAGCGAGAATGAAATTAAAGTTTCAAACTTGGCCAATATCTTTAAAATCGGACACAGGATCCTAATCTTATTTCGCCAAGCGAAATAGTCTCCCCTGTCCGTATAACACCTTCGTCCGCTTATCGCGTGACGTAACAGCCATCAGTGGCCGAGGGCTTGCATGAGTTGCAAATCTCAGACCACCGTCTGCAGTGCGGAGTGGATTTTCACGCTAAGCCGGGTTTTTCCTGACGAAAAACCTCATGCGTTTACTGAAATGCAGACTCTCTGTCTACTTTCCATGTCCCTCGGGTGAATTTTCACGCCCCAGGCCAGAGACCCTCAGACGAATGTCTAGCGAATGCTGTAAATTCACGCCTATCGTCCGACCAGCGCGACTGACATGTACGCAATACCACCCAGGTGCGATTCTCAGTTTTAGAGAAAGGAAAACAGGTAAAGTTTGCGAATTATATGAAAATAATATTCGCAAAACGAATGGATGAAAAATATACAGGAAAAAAGGAAATACAGAGATAATAAAAGAGAGAATTCGGGTGAAAGAATAGGAAGAAGATGTAGGAAATTAAATGAATATAAACCCTACGTGACAGAGCCTCCCCCCTTTAAGATATGGAAGCACTCCATGTCTACGTTATGGAGTTTAATTTCCTATAACCGTAGCTTCGGGGTGTCTGTCTTCTTCCCTCTCCTCTTCCCCCTCCATCTCTGTCCAATTCCTACTCAAGTCCACTCCTCAAAGTTTCCTTCCCCTGGAATGTCTCATATGCGCGCTTGAAAGAGCGTCGCCGCTTCTGACATTTTTGAAAGATTTCCTGTGATAGCGGTGGAATATCCCTGCCACTATCGTCATCTTCGTCAGTTTTGGCGATCGTCAGGAGATGGTCGGAGGTTGGCACTGGTTTTTCCAAGTATCTCTTTAAGAGATTTAAATGGAAAACCTTCTCCTTTCCTTCAATAGAGATCTGGTAGTTAGCCTTAGAAATCTTTTTCAGGACGGTAAACGGCCCTTGCCATCCGATCTTCAGTTGGTTGTTCTCGGTAGGGAGCAACACCAAAACTTTCTCTCCTGCTTCCAGTTCTCTCTCTTCCGCGACTTTCCTGTATCGGTTAGCGTGCTTGGTGCGTGCTCGCTTAAAGTTAGTCGTTGCTAGGTCCCACCCTAGTTTCAACCGTTCCTTTAAAACCGACACATATTTACTGGCTGAGACAACTGTCTCATCAGCCTTCTCGTCTGTCAGAGACTGAAGTAAGGCTTCAAGCGGGCCCTTAATGGGTCTGCCGAATAAGAGTGTAGCTGGCGGAAATCCTGTGGAAGTATGAGGAGATTCTCTGTAGCCAAATAATGCTGCAGGAATACAGAGATCCCAATCTTCAGGTTTCACTTGTGCCAGCTTACTTAGCATCATGGTGAGGTTTCCATTAGCACGTTCCACGAGCCCATTTCCGGCCGGAGTATATGGCTTAGTGTGGATGTGCTGGGTCCTCAAGATCTTAACGATCTCATCCATCAACAGGTTTCGGTATGGAGATCCATTATCCGTCAACACTTGCTGAGGGAATCCCAACCGAGTGAAAATCTGCACGAGGGCTTCTGCGACATGCTTGGCATCTGCGCATGTTAGCGGGATAGCTTCTGCCCATAAAGTGCATGTATCGACTAAGGTCAGGATGAACCTGTTCCTTCTTTTAGTCCTTTCGAAAGGCCCTAAAATGTCGATCACAACCCGTTCGAATGGTGTTCCCATTATTGGCATTTCACCCATGTGGACTGGGGGTGTCCGTTGCTTGGGTGGTACACGTTGGCACTGGGCACAGGATTTGACGTACCTGATAATATCAGTATTCACTCCTGGCCACCAATAATGAGTGGTTATACGTTGGTTTGTGGCGTTCTGTCCCATATGTCCGCTAAAGGGAAGAGAGTGCCCCATTTCTAGGATTTGGCTTCTGTACTGTTTCGGTACTAGGAGCTGGTTGTAACCTTGGTCAGGCTTGCCCGTTCTCTCCGATAAAGTACGCCATCCTCAGAAAAAATGTCCCCGTGCTGTTTGGGTTCCTTCGCCATGGGCAGTTTCCTAAAGCAGGGTGCCAAAGTAGGATCCTTTTGTTGCGCTTCTTTAAGTTCCATAGGTAACAAATTAGGCGCAGGCTCCCGTTCCTTCTTGGTTTGCCCTCTTGTAGTTACTGCTGCCACAATCGGCTCTTCCGGTTTCCCAATACACACGTATCTCCCGCCAAGTATGACTGGGTAGATGGGATCATCCATAACAGCCGCTTTGATCACACCTCTGACAAAGTCAGAGTGTATCTCCACCAATGCGATGGGAAGCGCTGTAGGTGCATCACTCTTACGAACTCCACAAAGTTTGACGGTCTCTCCTGTCTCTTGACCGGGTTTAACCAGCTTTCTGGCAACAATGCAATCATAAGAAAGCCCCGTGTCAAATAAGCAAGAAGTTTGAGAACCGTTCAAAGTAACAGTACCTCGCGTTGAGGGTCTATCCCCAACAGGTTGGGAATCACTGTCAATAATTCCGCCTTGCGAGACTGTCAATAAGCATCCGATGCGTTTTGGCTCGGTGTGCTCGGTCTGATCATATGTCCCGTGCTCAGGGGTTCTCCCTTTGCCACCTTGTCCTTTCTGGCTGCGCTGCCATGTAGGGCGGTCGGGTTGATCGGACTGTTTGGGGTGGTTGGGGTACTTGTTCTTGTAGAACTTGGATTTCTCAGGAGGGGGGTTTTGAGGTCCAGTTTCTCTGTGGTTATTTAGGTTAGAAGCCTGAGAAGATTGCTCTAGGTTATGTTTTCGAAAATGCTCCTCTGTCGGTTTCCGCTTTGTGGCCGGTAGTTCAGCCAGCGCATTGTGATAACGCTCAGACTTTTCCAAAATGTCTTCAAGTTTTTCTGCCCCCTGCTCAGCGAGAAAAATCTCCGGGTATCAGCAGACAAAGTGTTCTTTATTTGTTCAGTTAGAACAAGTTCCTCAAGACCTTCATAGGTAGAGGGGAGCTGCGAAAGCTCAAGGCACTTTGTTAGATATCCCTTAAGACGAGATGAGAACTGGTGAAAAGTTTCAGAATTCTCTTTCCGGCTGTTGCGAAACAGTTGCAAAAACTTGCGAGCGTTCATTTCAAAGCGCTCCAGTAACGCTTTCTTCAACACATCGTAGTCGTCTTGTTGGCTACTTTCCAGCTTAGAATAAACATCATAAGCAGAACCTTTTAGGGCCTGGGAAAGTTTCATATTCCAACGCGACCTCTCTAACCCGTACAGAGTTGCAATTTTCTCAAATTTTTCTAACCATGTGTCAATCTTCTCATTTGGACAAGGAAAAGATTCAAGAGTGAAAGACATAGCATTTAGTTGAAGAGATTGAGTGTTAGCAGGGTCAGTTAAGGAAGAATGAGGAGAAGACTCTCCATTGCTGGAGGTAGAGGCAGCCCCACGCCTTTGGAATTCCAGAGTTTTAAGAGCTAACTCATGCTGTCTCTCTTCTCTCTCCTTCTCTCTCCTTCTCATGCTGTCTCTCCTTCTCTCTTTCCTCATGCTGTCTCTCCTTCTCTCGTTCGTTCGCCCTGCGAATTTCCATTTCTTCATCCATCTTCTTCTGCTGTAAAGCTTCAGCTGCTTTCCTCTCCGCATCATATCTCTCCAGTTCGTCTCTGACAAAAGCTTTCGCTTCCTCTCCTTCCAGTCCCTCCTCTCTCGCTTCGTCCCTGAGAAGTTGTCTAAGCTTTGCCCTCTCGGCCATATTATGTCAGTGACTGAGACTAGTGGAGAACGAAAATAGGAAAAAGGATACACTGGTTCCTACCACTTACGAGAAAAAAAAATTACCAAAAATCAAAAGATGATATCCTTAACCCTGGGATACCTCCTCCAAATTAAAATCTAACTATCGCTGCTATTATCGGCAATAAAGCACTTAATGCAAAACACGACTACGTCAACTAAATGGTAGTTAAGATTACTTCTGAAAAATAAGTTGCTACAGTGGAAAAGCAAAATAATTATTGCAAAAATTAAAGAGAAAAATAATCCCTTAATTATAAAGTCCACTATCACGTTCACCCCTGAAGACAGTTAGGGTAAGGGAGGCAATTAATCTGGACAAATAGTCCGAAACGCACTCCTTAGCTTTTGCTCAAATACCTACTTCTTCAAAACCCAGTGAATGTTATACACTCACTACTTTACCAGCGTTTAGTATTACAATCAGCAGTTAACATATATCCCGACAAAATCAACCTGTAACCAAAATGTATATTATTCAAAGATGCTGTGGAAAAAAAACTTATTAGTTTGTGTGGTCAGCACGCCCGTAAACAGATCGCTAGTCTAGGGGGTAATATTTTTTTAAAAGATACACAGTCACAAGACATCACACTCTTACTCTATATCAGAATACAGAATCTTAAGTTCAAAATCCAGATAGACGAGTCCACATTTGTCGTACTCGTCTTCCTATTCTAAGTTCAAAAATCCTACGGACGAGAACCCATTTGTCGTATCGCCTTAGGATTTTGGGTTCAATTCCCGGTAACGAGCGACCATTTGTCGTACTCGTCTTCCTCTTATAAGTTCAAAGACCGGAAACGAGCCCTCATTTGTCGTAGATTTTCGATAGGAGAATTAAGACTAGGTTTGGTCCCTTCTGAATAGGTTTGAATAGGTGATAGACTCAGTGAGAGTTAGTGAAAGGTAATAGAATTTCCACACACGTGAGATGATAGATTTTTGATATATTGGCTGTCTCTGAAAGCGAAAAGAATTCTTCTCTCTCTCACCTATCTTCTACAACAGTTGTTACAGCGTCAGACAGACTACACCAATATACATATTACGTATATTTCTATCACTCACAGGCACGCACATACACGTGACGACAGGTAAACACACAGACGTGGGAAAACTATAACAATGATATATATATTATCTAGAACGAGCTGACCAAACACTATTATTAAGTTCAAGAGCGATTTTAATATCAGGAAAAATCGGCTCACAACATCAAAGAAAGTACATCAAGGAAAATACATATACACATAGTCATAAAAATTCAAGGAAATGTTGCAAGGATGATATCCCCGTTATAGTGTTAACTCTAGGTTTAGCCCGGCCCCGTTAAGAGAACAGATGATGGCGCCCGAGTCACAGATACATAGGGTTTGAGTCTAAGAGTTTTTCTTTGTTTTATCTCGTAATTATATGCACAGAGTTTGAAAAAAAAATCTGATTTAACCTAAGACAAAAACACAAGAACTCTAGCCTTAGCAACAAATTATGCAGATTGAAAAAAAAAAATAGGACAGCAACAGGGTGTCAAAGATATAATAGTGAAAATATCACTCAAACCAGCGTACACTCATTCATTCCGCCATGGCCTCTCATACAGGTACTCACGACTTTGCTCGCTGCCTCTTGGAACACACTGATTTTAGATTTTCACACAGACTCAAAAAATGCAGTCTTCTGCCAAGAAGTCCCCAGTTCCAAAAGACGTATTTAACTCGGAGTCTCCGGGAACGACTACTTGGGTGTGCAAATTTGTTCAAATGTCTGATTAAGTCACCTAACAATTATTCCAGGCGCGGGAGTTAGCAGAGCACAGTGTCAATAGCGTAGGTTTCTAGAAATGATGAATGTCAGGTCGGTGCCTTCCCTCAGTATAGGATTCACTTTAGTCACACCACAGATTTGTCCACAAAAAATATATATATATATAGTCGGGAAATGTTAGTTAATACTTGAAGTATTTCGCGCCACCAGGCAGAAAAATTACGTAGAGTTTCTAGAAGAAATTAAGATCTGGCTCCAAGGTCCAGTATTTATCATTACAGTCTTTGAAAAACCCGTTATTGGGATATAGTATTTCTGGCTAACTCGGGTTGCATATGCACTGTTAGACCAGTGGTACTTGAGAAACCCACGTGGTTCAAAATAAGGACTGTCTATTTCTTCACAAGTATGGAAACTACTACTAGGTGCTGGTAAAGTTAGGGTCACCCCAAAACTTTCACTGTGTGGAGGAAAAATAACACATATAATATAATAAACAGAATCTGTACTGGTTATAACTTACATTTAAACTTGCAAGCAGAGAGCTTTGCTTATCATTTAAACTTCCCGTGACGTAAGTTTCATTTAAAAATCAGCAATCCTCATGAATTAGGAACACGTGCGTATTCCGTCACCATTCATGAGGCTCGATTCTAGAGTTTATACGTTAGTTTAGAAAAATACACTCGACTGAGTATTAGCGGTTAAATTAAATTCATAAATAGCTACAATTGCCGTTATAAGCTAGAAATTTTAATTTTATTCTGCTTTCCACTGAATGCTTCCCTAGAAAATATAATAGCCTACCACTTTATTTCTCTTCTGCGCTAAAGAAATAGATTAAAATGAATTAAGCGATTTAAACACTTTAACACTCACAAAATCTATATATCTATCATATTAATTACCTCAACCACAGAATTACAGGTAGTCGCACAACTTAAGAATAAAAATGCTGAAAATATTTCTGGAAGTCTAGAAGTTCGACAAATTGCCGAAACAAACTGAGATCTTCGCTAACAGCTATTCTGTTTACGAGCAACCTATCTACTGTGAGTCTATGAGCGAGAATGAAATTAAAGTTTCAAACTTGGCCAATATCTTTAAAATCGGACACAGGATCCTAATCTTATTTCGCCAAGCGAAATAGTCTCCCCTGTCCGTATAACACCTTCGTCCGCTTATCGCGTGACGTAACAGCCATCAGTGGCCGAGGGCTTGCATGAGTTGCAAATCTCAGACCACCGTCTGCAGTGCGGAGTGGATTTTCACGCTAAGCCGGGTTTTTCCTGACGAAAAACCTCATGCGTTTACTGAAATGCAGACTCTCTGTCTACTTTCCAAATCCCTCGGGTGAATTTTCACGCCCCAGGCCAGAGACCCTCAGACGAATGTCTAGCGAATGCTGTAAATTCACGCCTATCGTCCGACCAGCGCGACTGACATGTACGCAATACCACCCAGGTGCGATTCTCAGTTTTAGAGAAAGGAAAACAGGTAAAGTTTGCGAATTATATGAAAATAATATTCGCAAAACGAATGGATGAAAAATATACAGGAAAAAAGGAAATACAGAGATAATAAAAGAGAGAATTCGGGTGAAAGAATAGGAAGAAGATGTAGGAAATTAAATGAATATAAACCCTACGTGACAGCGCCTGAGATGTCTCTTGACACAATTTCTCTTCTTCGCGGCTATTGACTGGTATATGAAAGCATCTACATTAGCAAATAGGAATATAAATCAATGAACTCTGCCACAATAGCTCAACGATCCAAATTGTGTCGACTACGTGGCTCTTCTGTCCCGTAACCGTAACCTGATGCAAGTCAAAATGATAATACTTGACGAGATGTCACATTAATTAGGTTTGAAAATAAACTGAAAGTAAACAAACATTATGAGAATAATGACGACTAACAGTAGTTAGATTGCACTGACAAATAATCCCTACTACAAGTGAAACTATGTATAGATATTGGCAGCAGTATAGACAAAGCTGGAGATATAGATAATGATATCACAGTAAGGACATAAAAGTCAGGAAGACATTTCAATGCAATAGGATATAGATGTACAAGGAAATAAACAGAAATCAAGTTCAACACAAAAATACGACTTTTTTGTAAAACTCAAATATCAATGCAGTTTTATTGTATGGCTGTGAATCAGGAGAACAAGAAAAACGACAACAAAGGAATTACAGACTTTCATTAATGAATTTAAAATGATGATGACAAGATCAGCAATGTGGAAGTGATAGACAAAACCAGATTAATCTCAGTGGAACCAGACGTGAGGACAAGATGCTGAAGCGTGATAGGGCACACCTTGATTGCAAGATTACTGTCCATAGATAAACAACTGAGAGATCAACAGGCAGGTTGTGCATATAAGATACTGTGCAGATCTGATAGTCGCATTGTAAATAATAGTTGAATAAATTTCAGAACTGAACACCACCAAATTTTTTTTTTACCCCTTGAGGTGGAATTTTTCGTTGCCTGATATTTACAAACCAATCCAGTTGTCTCTTTTTAAAATCCCCAAATTTAAACTTTCTAAGTCGACGAGAAATTCACAAAACCAACTAGATTTTTGTTTGTTAAAGAAATGTATAATAGTATCACCTACTTTTCTGTTATAATTAACTTTAGTTTCCATTTCGTTTGATATTTGCAACAATTTAAAAAAAAAAATTGATGGTATTTGGAGCAATCAAATTAAATCATAATTTGTTGCGTTTTTTCAGTTGATGTATGTAAATTTTACAGTAAATTTTTTTATTGCTTATAGTTTCCGTGCATTAATGTTTTTGTAAATCTGTTCTGATATGTTTATTTTCCTCATTTGTATTACCTTATACTCCGTGTATGTGTGTGAATCAGTTCTTTTGGTCAATTTTTTTCTCTTGTTATTGTTTATGGTTTATTAAATGTGCTCTTGAGGTTATTTTTACCTATAATAACAGTTTATTTATTTGTTTGATTTTCTTTACTTAATTATGTTTGCTAATATTATTTCATTAACTTTAGCATTTTAGTATTTTTGTAACTATTATACATTTACTTGATTGGTTCAAGTAGAGGTTTACTGAGTATCTTTCAGCCCATGTAGATGGGGGGTATTGTTCCATCCGAGTAATAGGATTTCCCGGCACCTTGAATCCTGTGTTTCGGAATTGAGGAAAACCAGATGGTGGGATTTATCGACAACCTGCGCCTGGTATGTGACCAAGGATAAAACTGGCTTTGGTGATCATTGATCCACGTGACAGTTCTAAGCTCCGCACTGTGCTTGCAATGTCGACCCTTACGACGCTTAGCCACCAAGTAATTCATTTTCTTATTTTCTCTTTGTCTTTGTTCCAATTTTGATAATTCTTATTCGTCACGCCATTTTAATTTTTGGTTTACCGACTCCCACCATAGAGGTACCAGCCATTTTTATGAAGTATGTACGCTACTTTGAGACTGATCTTCCCCGATGTGTGTTTTCATCAGTGAGGCTCGAAGATTAGCTTTCCTTAAATGTGCAAGAGCACAATGTGCTTGTTTCTATGCTCTCCCGTTATATTTCGTCTTTCATGCTTGTTTCCGCTTACCTTGTCTATTCATAGCCTTCTGGGCGGGGAAGGGGGGGAGGGGAGGGGGCTGCTACACGGAAATGAAAAGATAGGCAAGCGAATGGGCCTGCGGAGCTTTAAGACCAACGACAATAATTTCGAGCAGGTATTTCTCAGTTTCATTTTATATATTTTTCTTCCATTCACTAATATGTCGTTTTACTGTCCTTTCTAGTACTACTGGGGAATCTATACTAAACGCTGTATGTGTTGTAATGTCCATATTGTGATCTTAAAAGTGCTTGTTAAGATCCTACCTCTGTTGCTCATGGATTTGTGCAATGCACCAGATAGTGATTGTTATTTTCTTCCTGGCATTCCTGACAACATAATTTCTCTATCTCAAAATATTTGCACCTAGTCGATATGCGCCACAACATTTTCTTTAAGGGTACCTTCAGTTCTTTAAATTTGGATTTTCTTGCTGGTTCTTTTAAAAGTGCATAAGCTTAATGGAAAAGACATAAGAATACTCAGTAACTTATATTGGGAAAAAAATGCGACAGTAAGATCTGGCAGAATTACTCATCATTATTATATACTGTATATAAAGACATAAAAAATGTGTAAGACAAGGTTGTGTGGTATCCCCATGCCTATTTAACATCTATAGGAAATGCCAGGACTCAACATCAGTTGAAAGCTAATAAACAAACTTAGATATCCGGATGATACCGTTTTGTTAGCAGAAAGTGGACAGGACTTACAAGAACTAGTAAAGCAAGTAAACAGCGTAAGTCATGGATATGGATTGGACATTAACATTGAGAATACGAACTCTATGATTGTCACGGATTGCCTCCCCTTTGCTCTGCAGTAGTGGTCCAACAGTGGCTAAAACTTAGAGTATCTAATATGGGTCTTCAAAGGTGTCTACCTTCGCACAAGATTGCTCTTGGCAAAGTTGTAGGTAGAAGGATAATGATGCTTCTACCTCAAGGGACTATCCTAAGGTATTTCAGATGCCAAGAACAATGCTGCATGAGGCTGAGCAATGTTAACTTTAGTATAACAGACTCGCCTGTCGTGAAGATGGATTATGCAATAATTAGCTCGTTCAAGCCCCCAGCTGATTTAATTCAGCGAAATTCCTCTTATTAGCTCGAGATATATATATATATATATATTGGTGAATAGCCATAAGAAACATGTTCCGACCAACATTACGTTAAATGGGCAAACGTTAGAAGAAGTTAACACCTTTAAATATCTCGGGTCCACTATAAGTAGTGATGGAAGATCAATTAAAGAAATCAAGACAAGACTTGAGATGGGCTCAGCTGCCATGACAAGGTTGAATGTGATCTGGAAAAGTAACATCAGTTTTCCTGTGAAGATCAAATTATACAAATCACTTGTATTATCTATTCTCTTGTATGGGTGTGAGGGCTGGACACTCACTGCAGATACGGAGCGAAGGATTCAGGCTTTCGAGCATAAATGTTATAGAAGAATTTTGCGCATTTGCTATAAAGAGCACAAAACAAATGTCTATGTTAGAGAGAAGATAAACACCTATGCAGGCCACCAAGAACCACTTTTGTCAATAGTGAAACGTCGAAAGCTTGCCTGGTTTGGGCATGTAACTCGTCATGACTCCCTTTCGAAAACGATCCTTCAGGGAACAGTCGAAGGTAAACGGAGAAGAGGAAGGCAAAGAAAATCCTGGGCTGATAACATCAAAGAATGGGCAGGACACGGTTTTTCCACACTTGTACGCATTGCTGAGGATAGAGAGCAGTGGAGGACCCTGTCTGCTGAAGCTTCCACCATGGCACCCCTACGACCCATGACGGGTTACGGGCTGAGATGATTATATATATATATATACCAGATGTTCCGTGTCATACGTGCACCTTTCTCTCTGTAATGATTAATTCGACTATGCTATACATAACTTCTAAAAGATTTTCAGAAATTATATGAGCACGGCATACCATAAGTCAGAGGAGTTGAGAACCATCATTAGTACAAAATAGGGTGATATTCTGTCAGCACGTCTTATCATTTTCCTTATGGACGATGTGATCAAATAATGTAAGAAGATGACAAGAAAGTATTCAGTGTGGTACTGGAAGATGGCAGGTTTGTAATTCGGAGTTGGTATTTGCCGACGATGTTGCCCTGATTGCTAAATCATATCTTCAATCCAACCTGCATGTCTGGAAGAAACTGCTATAGACGACAGAAATGGTCATCAGCAGCTCCAAAACAAAAAAAATTATGGTGATATCACGAGAGGAAAACTAGCATCATTTTTTGATCTCATTCCACACCCTGGAGCTGGTAAACCACTTTAAATACCTCGGAGCTGTCATAGACAGGAAGGGAAGCATCTATGGTAGGAAAGGGAGATAACTTGGATTAGAATAACGAGGGGTAATTAGTGAATAGGGGACTTTGGTCACATGACAGAGGGGTACAAAACCCATGGGCAGACGGGAAGAGCTCTCTTTGCCCTTTGCTTTTTGCTCGGGTATTCAGCTGTAAGAAGGTTAGCATTGTCTAACAGTAGCGGCCATCCGTGTGATGTAGAAGTGGTGACCAGCTCGGGTACAATAGTCATCTGTTGTACCAACTGCAGTTTGCAGAAAGACGAGACACGATTTCTTCATGACAATAGAATGTCGGGGTCGAGATGTGTAAAGTATGTTGTTCCATCAAGTCACACAGGGAAAATTGGTATGTAACTTACAGATAGTTATTACAAGGGAAGGTAGTCAAGAACACATGATTTGCAGCAACAGTCCAGTTCGGACACTAGCGTAGAATTAACACAGAACCTTACTAGTGGCTAAAGGAACAAGTTTACAGCACTGGTAGGGATTCACTGGAGTTCCATAGTTAATAGTACTGACTTCACATTTGAATCTTCTTCTTATTTTCGTGTTGGATCCGATTTCTCTTGATCTCCATATATTTCCCAATGCAATGAAAGGTCCTCTTGCTTTTTGTATTCTTATTTTGATATCCCTGTCTGTCCCTCCAACTTTGCCTATGTTGCTGCCAAGATCTGTGTATGATTCTACATCATGTAGTGGTGTTTCTTCAAGTTCAACTCTGTTATCATTACCTGCATTTATTCTCATTATTTGTGTCTTTTCCCTGTGTATTTTCAGTCCCAATTGCTGTGACCTCTCATGGAGTGTTTTCAATTTGTCCTGCATCTGATTACGGTTATGGGACAGAAGAGCCAAGTCATCAGCAAAATCCAGATCATCCAACTGCTTAGTCAGAGTCCACTGGATTCCATTTCTGTTGTGTGTTATAATAAATAACAAGCAACCAAAAATGCTCAATTGGTCCATCAACGTTTAGATTGTTCACTATCGCAAGGGACCCTTTATTAGTAAAGTTCCAGCAAGGTACACAAGGCAAGTCATCTCACAAGTTAATGAACTTGGGTTGAAACTGGCACACATCCACGAAGAGTTGGCTACCCGAGGAGTAACAGCTGGGAGATTTTTTTCAGGCCATAAACCAAGGATTCGTCAGCAAAAGAGAAATTTTCAAGAAGACGAAGATGGCTGTATACCGCTTGTCGTATCGTGTGCAACTAAAGCAGTAGTTGTCTATGGGGATGACCTATAGTATGTTGTCCAGAAGATCTCCAGAAATTGGCTCGTTAAGAAAGAAAAAGACCTATTCGAGATAGGGACAAGAAGGAGAGAAGCCGAATACTCTAGAGTATATATAGATGGTGTTTTCTAACAAATTATGGGAAGTTCCATGTGTCCCTACGACATTAACTTCTGCCCTCACATCTCGATAAAGATTTGGTTTAGTTTGGTTTGAAGGACTATTTTCATTGCACACAGACAACTCCATCAGTGCTCCGATCTCCTCCCTTAGATCACACAAGGAGGATCTCAGCACAGTGCACAAATCCGTAGCACCGGCGACAATCCAATTATGTGTATATATGAACCACACATTCTATAAATATTTTTGTGGTGGGTAGGTTTCTAATTTTTTTAATTAGGAGTCGGAGTGGCTATGAGGTACTGCGTCCGCCTCGAATTCTAGCGGTACCGGGTTCGATTCCCAGTAGAGGGAATGTCATTTATGGAAATTTCTTTTTCAGAACCAGTGGTTCCATTCGTACAGATAGGTTGTGAGTTATTTTTGGCCGGACTGAGTAGAGTGGATGGTGATAGATACGTGAGAAAGGTGTGAGAAATAGATTTCACGGGTGGTAGCTTAAGGAAAAAGATATGTCTCTGGAATGAGTAAGTTTCTCTATTCCAGCCTATCTATACGACTGTAATTTAGTACAAGACAACCTTGCCTTCCTCATACATATAAATATAAATGTAACTACACACACACACACACACACACACACACACAGATATGTGACAACAAGACACACAGGCGTGAAAAACTACGGTTAATTGGGTATGGATCTGACCAACTTACAGAGTTAAGTTTCTTTGTTGTTTATTATCATTTAAACTTGACAACACCAAATATCTAAAGAAAGGTCAAACAAATCAGATTTACATACATATGAAATAACAAAAATAGATGCGTCCTCCCCCTATGGAGAAAAGAACCCAAAGTTAATAACCCAAAGGTCGAAGGTTAGCACTATGATACGGAGTAGACAGCAAAGTAAACAAAGTCTGACTCTATAAGTACAATAAAGTAAACAAATTAGGCAAATCCAGAGTTGGTAAAATCTCTGTAACAAAGAAAACACTATTTACTCTCTCTTGCAAACAGTGGCCACTCTCTCACTCTTACCTCCTAGGATATATTTCTCGGCGTACAACTATCCAGTTCACTTCCCACATTGGCCCCAGTTCATCCTCTAACAACAAATTTTGAGGGGAACGCCAAATCTGGTAGTTTTTCCTAGCTAACAAATGTTACCGTGAATAGTCGATGTAGGAACGTGCTCTAGTGGTTCACAATTTAAAGAGGAAAATAATTCCAGTATTGGAATACGTCTGGTTGCCAAAATGTTACAATGCTAAATGATGATAATCCTATCGGCTGACTCTATGTTAGAGCGCTGATTCTGAACAGCGTAAATTTCTGGATGCTTCGCTTGAATACGACCGTCAGAAGTCGGGAATACATGTTATTTTTGTACACCACAGAGGACTGATACAATTTTTAAAAATATTGCGGGGTTTGGAAAGTCCAGTAAAATTACTTTTATTGTCAGAACTGTTTTCGTGTATCTTTTGCGAGTACACGCTTATAATGAAGATCGGTATCCCTCAAACCAATTTGAGGCACAGATAACTAACCAAGTAAAATTTCACAGACCAAAAAAACAAGCAAAGAAAAGACCGCTGGACGCTCTTGATCAGGTCTGCTAGGAATGTAAGAAAAACATTTATGGAAAAATGCTACTATTCTATATATATATATATATATATATATATATATATATATATATATATATATATATATATATATATATATATATATATATATATATATATATATATATATATATATATATATATATATATATATATATATATATATATATATATATATATATATATATATATATATATATATATATATATATATATATATATATATATATATATATATATATATATATATATATATATATATATATATATATATATGTATATGTATATGTGTATATATATATGTATATATATATATATGCTCACAGACGGGGACTAGACGATCTCTTATCCACTCCGTCAGTCCTGATTTAAGTTAAACGGCACAAGTGTTTTCTTTAGCCTACCTTATCGCGCGTCGCTTAGCGAGTGTAGGTTGGATTGAGTTATGCAACTCTGCCCCCTGCTCGCGGTTAACGATCAGCGTACAATATTAATTATCACAAAATATTGCCAGTCGTTAAGTAGCTATTAATTTGGTCGGCGTCTGATAGTTTAGTCGTATGATATTAAATAATAGGCACTTATAATAAATACGCACCATGAAATAAAGCGTGAATCCTTTTCTGTCACTATCAGTCGCGTCTAGCATATAAATCAGTCAGCTAAAACCGTCTCTTCTTGTGTGAGAAAGCGTGTGGTGAAGATTAACATTATACCTGAACATCTGGTATGAAATAGCTACGCGTTATTTTATTTCACTAGTTTTAACAGCTAGAAAATCTAAGTGAATTATAATAGTAAAAGCTAACACTTTTAGTTAGTAAAAGCTAACACTTTTAAACACGTAATCACTAATTTTTATTACCATAAATCAGAATGAAAAATCTTCACGAATTGCTAATAACACATTTAATAAAATGGTTCTAGAACTGCGTGCTTAGACTATCAAAAAATCTGAGTGACGCTGATAGCGAGTTTTAAGAAAACACAGCTTATATATGCTTAAATTTCTCTAATCTATCGATGATGTTACTTTTCGCGTTACTATGTGTAACGGGGAACAGCGACTGCGTTTCCCAAATGAAAGGCTTACGGGTCGGCTCTGTCGGGCGTTGCTAACCGACTTCAGAAGAATTCTTACGTCTAACGGGTTCTCGAAGAATTTTTCTGCGTATACGACATCAAAGCGTTAACTCCCCTATCCGGAGACTTCAAAAGGCCGTTACGTCTGTTTCACGTGTTTTCTGTCTGAGATCGTATGCCTGACAGACACTGGCGTGGGAAAACGAGGTAAACAAAAGCTGATTCGCTACCTGTTTTGACAGGCAGGTTTCGAAAATGTGTAAACACTGCGTTTGCACGTGTTTAAGAAAAGAGGTGGGAACGAAAGAGTAAACTGGTGTAAGTAAACACAGGCAGAAAAGTGCGTGGTTTAGCTAGCAAATCAAAAGAGCGCTGCGAGGTTGCAAAGACGGTCAGATTACTGTAGGCTCTTTTTCCATTATACGACACAGTATGTCCGGGCTTGAAGATGTGAAACTCATTCATATTTAATTAATGGAAACAGAACTACTGTCATCCGTAGCTACAGAGTGATTGCTATCTTCACTTGCCTCTTTCTCTTCGCTAGTCCAATGTCGACTCATAAAGTCGGCGCCTACGTTATCTCTTCCTGGTATATAATATACTTTGAACGAGTAAACGTGACCTAAGACGCGTCAACAGTGAGGAATGCAGTTTGCGAACCATAGCTAGTCTGCTTGCGTCAGGGTCACTCTGGTGTCCAGACTATTTTATCCGGTTTTCCTTTCCGCGTGAGGTTTGTCAATGGCGCAGTAAGTCCGTTGAAGTTTTTAATGAATTTCTGGTAGCATGAGCAGAGTGAAAGAACTGAGCGGCAGTCCTTCTTGGTGACAGGTCTTGGTGCTGCTCGTATTTTCTCAATGTTTTTCGCCGCTGGCCACATACAACCATGAGAAATGGTATGACCTAGGAAGTCAAGCTTCTCAAAACCGATTAAACATTTGCTAGGTCGGGCGGTTAACCCGGCTTCCTTTAGTCTCCCGAGGAGCATAGTGACCGTAGCAATATGTTCTTCGTATTTATCCGTTGCAATCAATATGTCGTCCATAAAATTGTGAATAATTGGACATTGGAAGGTTTCCAAAAGCTTTCTCATCATTCTAGTGAAGACTCCTGTTGCATTATGTAATCCGAAAGGCATAACATTAAAAGTATAATGTCCTTCGCTGGTGCTAAAAGCTAACAGAAGTTTAATTTCTTCCTTGACGGGTATTTGGTAATAACCTTTACTCAGGTCAATCTTGGTGAACATTTTTGCCTCGCTAAGTTTAGTAAACAGTTCTGCGGCGCTTTGGAGTGGTTCAGGCTGGAACTCTGTTACTGTATTGAGTAGACGATAGTCAGTACACAGCCGAACTTCCTTATTCGGTTTCTGTAACAGTACGACGCTTGAGCTATAGGGAGATGTAGACTTGCTAGTAATCCCAGCTTGTAGCACTTTGTCTGCTTCTACACGTAACGTGTCTGCTTTCGCATACGGGATCGGATAAACTCTGGTTCTTACAGGCGTCTCGTTTGTTAGCTTCATATCAAACTCCACGAGATGTGTACGACCAGGTATGTCCGTTAAGATTGCTGAATACTGTTTCAGTAACGCCTTAGTTTCTGTCTGTTGCGCTTCTGAGAGGGTGTCGCCGAATTTAACATCTTCGTATGACTCCGTTTGTTGTAGTGGGTATGCCATGCAACTATCGCCATCTTCCTCATCTTCGGTTGCTATAGCGACCGCCAAGAGATGTTCGGGGGAAGGCACTGGTCTTTCCAAATATTTCTTTGACAGATTTATGTGATACACTTTTTCCTTATCTTTTATAGAGATCTTGTAGTTCGTTCTCGAGATCTTTTTAAGGACGGTAAACGGCCCTTGCCATCCGATGCGTAGTTTCTTGTTTCTGATAGGAAGCATTCTCTAAAACAAAACATTCTCTCCTGGTTGCAATTCTCTCTCTTTCGCTGCTTTAATGTATATTTTAGCGTGCTTCATGCGTGCGCGCTTAAGGTTGGTTGTTGCTAGGTCCCATCTTAGTTGTAACCCTTCCTTTAACTCAGATACATACTTTGATGCTGAGACAACTGTCTCATCGGCCTTCTGGTCTGTCAGTGACCGTAGTAAGGCTTCCAGCGGTCCCTTAATAGGTCTGCCGAATAAAAGTGTTGCTGGCGGTAGCCCTGTAGAGGCCTGGGGGACTTCCCTGTAGGCGAATAAGGCAGCAGGAATGAAAAGGTCCCAATCTTCAGGTTTCTCCTGTCCCAGCTTACGTAAGATCATGGTGAGGTTGCCGTTGAAACGTTCCAGGAGCCCATTTCCGGCCGGATGACACAGGCTGGTGCGGATGTGTTTGGCCCTCAAGATCTTAAAGATCTCTTCATTAACAGGCTACGGGACTAGGATCCGTTAACCGTCAAAACTTGTTGAGGGAATCCCAGCCGGGTAAAAATCTGCACTAGGGCTTCTGCGACATGCTTGGAATCCGTGAATGTTAGCGGGATAGCTTCGGCCCACATGGTGCAGGTAACGACTAAGGTCAGGATAAACCTGTTCCTTCTTTTATTCCTTTCAAGGGGTCCTATAATGTAGACTGCAACCCGTTCAAATGGAGTCCCCACTATTGGCATTTCTCCCATAGGAACTGGGGGTGTCCAATGCTTGGGTGCCACACGTTGGAACTTGGCGCAGGATTTTACATATCTGATGATGTCAGTGTTCATTCCTGGCCACCAGTAGTGAGTAGATATTCGCTGTATAGTGGCGTTTTGTCCCATATGTCCGCTAAAGGGAAGAGAGTGCCCCATTCTAAGATCTGGTCTCTGTACTGCGTTGGTACTAGGAGCTGGTTATGTCCCTGTTCAGGGTCGCCCGTTCTTCGATACAGCATTCCATCCTTAGAAAAAATGTCTCCGTTGTGTCTGAGATCCTTGGCCATGGGCAGTTTCTTAAAGCAGGGCTCCAAGGTAGGGTCCTTTTGTTGCGCCTCTTTCAGTTCCTTGGGTAACATGTTAGGGGCAGGTCCCGTTCCTTTTGAGTTTGCTCTCTTGTAGTTTCTGCTGCCACAATCGGCTCTTTCGGTCTCCCTATAAATACTTATTTACAACCAAGTATGACTGGGTAGATCGGATCCTCCATTATTGCCGCTTTAATAACATCACGGACGAAATCCGAGTGTATCTCCACCAGCGCGACTGGGAGCGTTATGGGTGCATCTCCTTTAAAAACTCCACATAATTTGACGGTTTCTTCCGTTTCTTGACCTGGTTTGACCAAATGCCTTGCGACTATACAGTCGATGCTCAAACCTGTATCAAACAAACAATAAGTGGAAGTCCCGTTCAATATAACAGTTCCTCGCGTAGAAGGCCTCTCACCCTCAGGTTTGGATTCACTGACCTTTCTATTCCGCTGCGAGGCTGTTTGTAAACAACCGATCCGCTTCGGGCCGGTTGGGTTTCCCTTGGCGCATGGGGTTTCCCTTTGTCGTATCCTTTCTGGTCGTGCTGCCATGGGGGTCGCTTGGGATCATCACGGGTTTCGGTGGGATATCGGTTTTTGTAGAATTTCAATTTATTTTGGGGAGGGTTTTGGGGTACAGTTTATCTTGGGTTATATTGGAAAAATGATTGGGAAGACTGTTCTAGATTATTTTTGCGAAAAGGCTCATCTGTAGGTTTGTGTTTATAGCCCGATAGTTACGCGAGTGCGTCTGCATAACGCTATGACTTACTCAAGATGTCTTCAAGCTGTTCAGCAAGAAATCTATGGGTTTCGTTTGACAAAGTGCTTTTGATCTGTTCGGTTAGAATAAGCTCTTCTAACCCTTCAAAAGTGCAAGGAAGTTCCGAAAGCTCCAAACACTTAGTCAAATATCCCTTCAGACGAGAAGAGAACTGAGCGTAAGTCTCGGTTCCATCTTTCCTGATGTTTCGGAAAAGTTGCAAAAAATTTGAGAGCGTTCATTTCGAAGCGCTCAAGTAAATCTTTCTTAAGCATGTCGTAATTGTCTTGATTGCTGCTTCCCAGTTTCCCTTACGCATCATATGCATTGCCTTTGAGTGCATGGGATAGCTTCAAGCACCATCGCGATCTTTCCAAACCGTACAGTGTTGTCATTCTCTCAAATTTATCGATTTTCTCATTGGGGCTTGGGAAGGATTCTAGGGCAAAAGACATAGCAGCTAATTGGGAAGACTGGCTACTGGAGTGGTCAACTAAGGGTGACTGAGGTGAAGAAGACTCGTCGTTGCTGGAGCTAGACGTTACACCATGACTTTGAACCTCTAAAGTCTTAAGCGCCAATTCGTGCTGACGTCGTTTATCATTCTCTATTTCCTCATGTTTTCTCTCTTTCTCTCGTTCCATGTCTCTACGAACCTGCATTTCTGCTTCAATTTTCCTCTGCTCCAATCGCCGTTCTTCTCTTGCTTTCTCCATCTCCCTAGCTTCTTTTTCTTTTTCTTTCTCTCTAGCTTCATATTTGTCTAGTTCGACGTTCACAAAAGCTAGCATTTCGTCTCCTTGTAATCCTATTTCCTTTGCTTCTTCTCTTAGCATTGTTCTAAGTTTTGCACGCTCAGCCATGGCAAATAACTGACTGCGAATTACACGAGAAAGAAAGAAGAAAAGGATACACTGCTCCCTAACCTATTCTTCATCATCTCAACCCGTAAGCCGTCATGGGTCGTAGGGGTGCCATGGTGGAAGCATCAGCAGACAGGGTCCTCCACTGCTCTCTATCCTCAGCAATGCGTACAAGTGTGGAAAAACCGTGTCCTGCCCATTCTTTGATGTTATCAGCCCAGGATTTTCTCTGCCTTCCTCTTCTCCGTTTACCTTCGACTGTTCCCTGAAGGATCGTTTTCGAAAGGGAGTCATGACGAGTTACATGCCCAAACCAGGCAAGCTTTCGACGTTTCACTATTGACAAAAGTGGTTCTTGGTGGCCTGCATAGGTGTTTATCTTCTCTCTAACATAGACATTTGTTTTGTGCTCTTTATAGCAAATGCGCAAAATTCTTCTATAACATTTATGCTCGAAAGCCTGAATCCTTCGCTCCGTATCTGCAGTGAGTGTCCAGCTCTCACACCCATACAAGAGAATAGATAATACAAGTGATTTGTATAATTTGATCTTCACAGGAAAACTGATGTTACTTTTCCAGATCACATTCAACCTTGTCATGGCAGCTGAGGCCATCTCAAGTCTTGTCTTGATTTCTTTACTTGATCTTCCATCACCTCATATAGTGGACCCGAGATATTTAAAGGTGTTAACTTCTTCTAACGTTTGCCCATTTAACGTAATGTTGGTCGGAACATGTTTCTTATGGCTATTCACCAATATCTTGCTTTTTTCTATATTAATTTCCATCCCATACGTTCTTGTTACTTTCTCCAGTCTAGAGGTAAGGTCTGAAGTTCTGGTTCTGATCCAGCTATCAGATCAATATCATCAGCAAAACGTAGGTTGCACAGAGGTCGGCCTCCAATCGATATGGTTGATTTATAATCGTAGAGAGCCTCCTGCATAATATGTTCTAGATAAATATTAAAGAGCACTGGGGACAGGATACATCCCTGCCGAACTCCTACAGTTGTTTTGAAAAATTCTCCAATGTCGTTGCTTGCAAAAACAGCACTGCTTGCGTCCTTGTATAGTGCTTCAATGATATCTATGATGTTGGTATCAAAATTGAATTTTCTCATTACTTGCCATAAGCCTTCATGCCAGACTCGATCGAAGGCTTTTGTGAAATCGATGAAGTTATGGTATAAATCGTGTTGATGTTGGAGATGTTTTTTCGATAAGTAATCTAATATTGAAGATTTGTTCTGAGGTACTTCTTTTTGGTCTAAAGCCAGCCTGTTCCTCTGACAAGATTTCTTCTGATTTCTGTTTTATTCTGTTCAAAAGTATCCTTAACATCACCTTACTTGGGTGACTAATAAGGCTAATGGTTCTGTAGTTCTTGCACATTTTTAGATTTCCTTTCTTTGGAAGCGGTATTACTAATGACTGCGTCCATTCTTTTGGCCATTTTTTTGTACTCCATATCTTCTGGCAAATTGTTGTATATATATATATATATATATATATATATATATATATATATATATTATATATATATATATATATATATATATATATATATATATATATATATATATATATATCTTGAAATCTTACTGAAATTGTCTGATTTTTAAGCTGTTTAGAGCCACTTTTGTGGAAGAGGCTTGTAGGTTTCTCTCCATCCTACACGCTGCATTTGTCATGAATTCTTTAAACGAAAAAAACATATTCATCGTCCACATATTTTCCCTTCTCATTAGTTGGTGAATAACATCGATTGGTGTTTACCATTATTTTCTTTTTGGCTGATATTAGTCTCAGGTTAAGAACCCACAAGGTAAGAGAGTGTGACGATAGTCATAATTCAGTAGTTAATGTTTCTGCGACAATCTTTGCTTTCCAACACTGTGCCATTTTCTCTTTTCTTCCAGTTATTATCTTACTTTTACGCCTTCACCAATTAATATTATCGTATCCTCCATTGGCACCCACCGGTTTTAAGCTTGTCACACTCCTGATATGTGTATATTTTCTTTGTGGTCCGTCAGCGCTTAGCTGCGGCGCGTTACAATGCTCAAGACGCCAGCAAGAGACCTATGCGTCGTCTATCACCACATTAGATTGCATAATTACTTCCGGTCGTCTGGTGATTGAATCTTATAAATTGTATCTTATAAACTGATGGGGATCTAAGAGTTAACGTGCGGAGTGACATGCAAAATACGGCCCAACCTTAAGGTTGTCTCGATTATAACAACTTCGAGGAGATTTATCAGATTTAATAATTAGGGCAGGTTGTATGATATAACGTTACGGGTAAATGTAACACTTAAGTGGTATTACCTTATAAGGACGTGTGTTAAGTCATATTTTTAGAGTTAGGTGTTGGGGATTTTTATGTACGGGGCTGATGTTTGTTAGTAAGTTGTTTAATGTCATGAGATACATGACGTGTATACATGTGTGTGGGTAGAGAATGGTGTAACCTGTTAGTGATTATTATTGAAGTATGTAAGTTTGGAATGTTACATTTAAAAGTTCACTGTTAGAAGCACGTAGGGCATGGTTGAAGAATACTCAGGGGCGGTCATGTGTGAATCGAGGTTTATGGGCACATGAGAAAAGCGTGCGAAGTGAATGTAGTTAGGATACTTGTCAGAGAAGTATACTGAGATGTTAAAGGGAGTCTGTGGCCATCCGTCGTGGGAGACGGTCGGTGTTTTCTAGAGTAAGTGAATAGTGTCTGTGATTTTCATTATGATATATGGAATGTGACGCGATGATGTTCCGCGTAAGGTGTATTTACAAGGCCTTTATGTATTGTTATTTACCAACGCGTTGTGTTCTGTCCCGCGCTTGGAAGTGGATGGATTAAAAGACACGTCGTTTTCCCGTGTCAGAAGGAGGTCTATGGTAAGACCATTATATGTTATTTTTTTATGTGTATCGACACTATAAGCGCGTTGTGGTTTTCCCGCGCTGTAAAGTTCAGGAGGAACTTGGATGCCTAGTGATTAGACCAGAGGTAGAGATATATGTGCGAGGGGGTGAATGCCGCACTAACATTGAATACAGACCATAGAGATATATGTGCGAGGGGTGAATGCCGCACTTACATTGAATGCAGGTGTTACCAGTACGTTAGGATGACTGTACTACATATTCTAATTATGCAAGTATTTTGTACTATTGTTACTGATGTCCAGGACTAAGCTGTCAGAATTACATTATGGAGCTGTGACCCAGACTTCTGTCAGGTTATTTATTTGTGTACGTACTGTCGTGAGTGTCAGTCAAACTTATACACCAAATATTATACAGTAGGATGCTTACGAAATCTATCCAGTAACATTTGGGCCTGCTGATGTTGTTCAAGTTTAAACTAAACAACCTCTGTAATCATTCCACCAGTGACATAAGTGAACTACAACGAAACACACTTTAACAGAAGTGGTGGCCAGTATGGGGAGGCTCAATTTTCTGAACCCAGGACTACCGCGGAGAATCAACCAACCCGCCCCGGAACCTTGAAGTACGGTAAAGCTTCAGAAATTCTTTGGACGGTAAATGAAGTGTTTTGACACTAGTGAAATTCATCTAAAAGATTTGTCTGCACGCTCCCAATTGACATAATATGCTCACATCAGATATCAACACCCATACATCTGATTTCTATTTTGGAGTCAACGTAACTGAGTTCTGAAAGACAGACGGTAATTTTTACATAGAGCTGGTCTTCTACGGTCCTGAGTCAAGCCGAAAAGTATACACGAAGTGCGTGACTTTCGGCCAATCAGCGTACAACGGTCATGTTGTGACCCAATTACCGCCTAATTTACATGGTCCAGCAAGTCCTGTTTACGACAGACATCGGTGTGTGCAAGATCAATCTTTGCTAATGTGTTTACCTGGACAAGTCATCGCAGTGGAATCTGCATGAGGTAGCCTGTTTTTTTCAACGTTGCAGTGTTTGCAAGCAACGTATTTGACGGTGTGTACTGGCCCGTCCAAACTTATTAGAGGACCTGTTTGTACGTCACATGTGTTGTGCTGTGTGGTGCTGTCATTTTCATCATCAAGCCATCGGAAAGGAGAAGTGGAATAAACAACACATCTTGAACATCGGTCTACAGTCAAGATCAACGAGACTATCTGTATTAAAGATACGTATTACTCGTTATTAATTTGTATTAGAAACTGAACTGTGTGATTTGTGTATTTTTGTGCGTAGTATTTTTTCTTTCCCTTTCTTTGTGCTGCAATTTGACTTGTTTCGTTTTGTTTCGTTAATACTCATCAGTAGTTTTCGTATAGCTGACCTCTTCTACTGTATTGTGTGTTCGTGTATGTGTAAGTTCTTCGTGCTAGTTTCTGCTTTGTATTTGGTGCTGTGTGTATTATATATTAAGGTTAATGTTATAGATTAATTATCTAGCCTAATTACAACCGTAAGAGTTTTTCTGTTTAAGTTTAATATATTAGTCTAGTAGTTTTATTATAAATATAAATACTGTATTAGTTTTATTTGTTTATTAATCGTAAAGCTTATTTGCTAGGTCTTTTCCCTCATCTGTTACAGTTCATTATTATATTCGATTCTGTGTTAAGCCTTCGTAATTATTCGGTGTTATACTACTATTAGTACTACTCTTCTGTCATCTGGTAGAGACTATAGAAGCTTATATTTATTCTTTTTTCCCTTTCATCCTTACATTACTTTCAAGTATCGACTTAGAAATTTTATGGGTATTTATTTCTTGTAAGTTTGTATTAGGATTAGTGTTGGTCTACATCATATTTAAGTGGTTCTAAATGTGGTTATTAGTTTAATGTTTATGGCAATACTTGTGAGTTGTTATTTACATTTTTTGTATCTTGTACAGAATCTGTGCGAGGTTGAACATCAGTTAGGCAAGCTTGCTGTAGTGCCAGTCATATCAACACAGATATCCTTCAGCTGTAGATCTGCATTATCCCGGTGGAACCATAGACTGTAATCAAGACACACTTAAGATAAGTCACAGTTTATGCCATTATTGCACTTCTTTGTTCAAATACCATTCTACTGACATTCCTGATGGTCATTCATTTGTATTCGTTGTTGTATTAGCGTTTTCTATTTGTGTTACTTGTTTATATATTATTAATATTTTTTTCTTCATTAGAAAGAATTGGTATTAATCTATTCTGTAGGTTTTTGTAAAATTAATTCCAGTGTATGGGAGGCCCGGTCTTGGAGAGACTCGGTGGCTAGTGCCCCGTGGAATTCTTTGAAAATTTATTGGTGTTAGCTGTTTCAGTTTGGTTTGTGTAATCATTGTTGCATAATTGAGTCTCTTTTGTCGTGTTTACTTGTAGTTTTCTTGCGTTAATTTTCTACTATCTTGTAAATAAGTTTATTTCACAGTTCTATTGTTGTTGTTTGTATTGCAGGTGTTTATTATCCCCCCACCTGTCGATTGTTGTTCGTTTGTTTATGATTTTAGTGTCACCGGTGTACTTCATTATTATCATCATTCATTGTGTTTTGGTCCTGGTTATTAGTTACAAATAGTTTGTATGATTGCTGTGTTAGAATCTAAGCATTGTAGGTATGAGGGTCAGAGTATATTGAGGATTAGTGTGTTCAGCTACACATGTCTTGGTCTAGACATAGGTGGATCTGATGTAATAAGTAACTGAGTCTAGGGTTACTAGTTTGTATTATCTTTAGAATTATTGATAATTTTTTTTACTGTGTTATTGTAGTACCTATGTAGAGGTATATTAATACTGATAATTTAGTATTGTAGTGAATATACTTTCTTATTTTGGAATCTAGGCTGTAAATCTATAGTCATGGCAGATTGTTCAAGAACAATTAGAAACAGAAAGAAAAGAATAGCCTTAAAAGACTTTATTTTGGCTATCATAGATTGTGAGTCTTACGAATTGTTTAACACTATGGTAAAAGTGGATGATAAATACAAGCCACATAGAGCAAAGGTATATCTGATAGAGATTAAGGAAATAAGAGAAGTTACAACTGGAATTGCATTGCCAGTATTGGATGATAGCAAGAGACCAAAACTGAATTTAAAGAGGAAAGCTGATATAGCAGATGATGTGGTGAAAACTGAAACTATGAATGTTTCTGTTCAAACTGAGAGGAAAGTGATCACTGGACAAACAGATAATTGTTGTGAAGACTGTTCAGTCTCAGTTGGGAAAATGTCCAAACTGAATGTGATGAACCACAAAAGATTATCATCAGTGATGAGTCAGTTAGGAGTAAAGCTAACTTATATTCTATGGAAGGAAGATCAATAACTGTTAGTAAGAATGCAGTGTCTACAAAAGCCTATGAGACAACAAAGGGAGTGACCAGGCCTGTGAATGATGAAACATACCATGCATCCCAAGAAGTGTTTTTACCAAAAATTGGTTTTTGGTGTGACAAAGATCAGTTGAAGGTAGACAAATTGATTCAGGAAGAGGGAACCTTCGAGGAAAAGTGTACAATATTAGAAGGAAAATTTAAGATTGTTGAGCAGAGATTAGTAAAGGAATACAAAGATGGTATTCAAAGATTAGATGATGAATTCAAGGTGGATAGGAACAGGTTAGTAGTTGAGTATAAGGGTAATACTCAAGTTAAAGATCACCATTGCAGGGTCCTGTCATCTCGGTTGAAGGAGAAATGTAATGCTGTGGAAAAGAGTTACTATGTTAAAGTTCAAGCACTAAAAGAGCAATTTAAGGCTGGTAAACAAAGATTACAGCAGCAAGGCGAAGCAATGAAAGATCAAGCTAAGTCTACGGAGGAGCGACAAGAGACTGCACTTGATACAGATTCATCAGATTGGGAGAAGGAACCTTTAAATGCTCAAATGCAGAATAGGAGGGCGAAGATGAAGGATGCATCCTCTGTTGCCAAGAAAGCAGTACTGGAAGAGACTGAAGCTTCAAGGAAGGAAGTGTGGAAGATGGTGATGGATGGTCTGAAAGGGAATTGTGCTGGAGTTACAGACCAGTTAGAGTTAATATTATCTTTCAATTTCAAAAGCAGATATGTGGATAAAGGTAAAGAACCATTGAAGCTGTTAATGTTCAACGCCATCAAAAAGTTACCACCAGATAAGTGGGACATAAGTGATCTGTTTGCTCTACTAAAGATACTGTGCTATTTGGAAATACTTTTCTGATCGTGGTAATGATGATGATGGATTCTAGATTGAAAATAGTTTTGATGTTAGTTGGAAGAGATTGGTACTTGTTACGACTTAGCATGAGAGGTTAATTGTTACTGTGCATAAAATAAGGCTGAAAGCTATAACTTTTCAAGAGACGGTTGTCTAGAGAGACTTAATATTTTTCAAGAATGGAAATTTGACAGAGTGTATATAAACAACAAATAGTGAACAGGTGTACAGTACAAGTCAGTATAACTAGGTGTTTTAGATTGACTTATTTCATTAACTAAAGTAGTAAAGCTTAATTCGGAAGTACAGGGTGTAGTATCTAAGGTCGCTGATCACGAAGACATGTGAAATGGGTATATCATCCCTTAATTGATTATTTTGTCACCCCACTGGGAATGTTTAGTGGAATGGGGTGGACATAGAAGGGTATGTGATGTGGCATAATGTGATACAAATTTTCCAAGGCAAAGGATTTTATTCTTGCCTAATTTTGTTTATCCATAGGAAAGTATGCTACGCCATGAGACACCAGTGTTGTTGGTGGAATTGTCTATCATTACAGCAGCTGATGGGTGGTCATCAGCAGGCTTGCTCACCGATACCTCTTCTTAGTGAGACATCAGTCCTTTACTCTGGTTTTGGAGCAATTGAGACATGATTTGCAGACGAAATTTAGCATTTAGTATAGATTGTTTTATATTTATGAATCACATTTGTGTTAGTTAATAAGTTGCAAGTGTTAACTTATAATATAAATATATTACTTAATGAACAGTGCTGACATACCTTTTGGTTCACCAATGTATTTTTGTATGGTGAATCCACTTATGATTTGGTTAATATACTTATGTATTGCCTTTTTGTTCCATCCCTCTTTTGTTGATTGTTATGACTTACCATAGTGTAATTCTTTGTTGTAGATTTTCGAATTTCATCGACCTCACACTTTTGTTTGATGTAATGTTTAAACAAACAAACAAATGATATCATTTTTTTCCCCGGGGGTCGGTGTGATCTGTTAAGTCATATTTTTAGTTAGAGTTAGGTGTTGGGGATTTTTATGTACGGGGCTGATGTTTGTTAGTAAGTTGTTTAATATCATGAGATACATGACGTGTATACATGTGTGTGGGTAGAGAATGGTGTAACCTGTTAGTGATTATTATTGAAGTATGTAAGTTTGGAATGTTACATTTAAAAGTTCACTGTTAGAAGCACGTAGAGCATGGTTGAAGAATACTCAGGGGCGTTCATGTGTGAATCGAGGTTTATGGGCTCATGAGAAAAGCGTGCGAAGTGAATGTAGTTAGGATACTTGTCAGAGCAGTATACTGAGATGTTAAAGGGAGTCTGTGGCCATCCGTCGTGGGAGACGGTCGGTGTTTTCTAGAGTAGGTGAATAGTGTCTGTGATTTTGATTATTGTAGTGGGTTTGATGGTATTGTATGGTGGTGATGGTACTACGTGTGATGCATGAGGTCAGCTGTGAAGGCTCCTGAGATAAAATGTAACTGAGAGTTGTCAGAAGGTCCTTCTCGCTACCACTACGACCTCACACTTATCTTTTTTTTTTCTAATGAATGTGGCTACGTTAAATGTCTAGGGTAATGATATGTACTGTGGTGTGATAGTTTATAGACACACACACAGATATTTACTAAGTCTAATAATATTAACAAATGTTATAATACACTGAACTAACTCAAGTGTGTAAAATTTTTGATAGAAATTTTTTACATTTATTTTGTTCTGGATCAAGTTTTATTTTGACCAGAACTTATAAAAGATTTAGAAATTATGAAAGAAATGCATGGAATATTACATAATAAATGCAAGAGTGTACATATGTAAGTACTAGACTATTTAGTTTTATTAATGTTTATACTAGTCATCTAATTGGGAGGATAGTTAATGGTTGTGCTGTTGGGGTGGCCTCATCACTCCGGTCTATATTGACTACACCTTGTCCAGAAATGGCAGGAATTTTATGGGATTGTTAGTAATTAAATGGAGTTGGTGAATTTCCAGCAGACCAGAGGCTCACTCAACTTTGAAGATGTAGCTCTGGTGCTGAGATCTGGTGGCCCCACCTCTCCGTGCTTGGGGGCAATAATAGTCTGCTCTGACACAACGTTACTGCACGGATCCACTCTGGTAAAATCACCAACTTAGTTTACACCGCCTTAGTGACAACTGAAACTCACAGCTCTGCAATCAAAGTATTGGCTATGTGTCAAAATTCCATTCTCTAACCATGTCTGGACACAACACTACACAACAACAACACCATATAGACAGGTCAGATCTCTCTGACCATACAGCACATTTTACCATGGTGGTTTCACATCAGATAGGTCCTCCCAGACTACAGATTCTGAAATATATTTATTAGTTTCCTGCCCTAACATAGGATAGGTAATATGTTTCATTGTTCTCAACACTTGATCTGTCCTTCCTAACCCTTGCTGGAGTTTATGTATATTGTTTGTCCCTAGACCCTGAACTAGGGCGGGGGGTCTAGAGCAAATCCCTACTTGTTTGTAAGGCTAGATTTCGATATGGCAGTATCAAATCACTCGAAACATTAAACAATATTCAAAATATACAAAGAAATAATTTCAATCTTACCAGATTATGAATAAAGAACACAGAAATGCTAGCAAAACTCAGCTGAGCTGCTGGCTATAGTATGGCGTCCCTGAACTTATTTCAATTTATTTCATTTGGAAATCACCACACTTGAAATTTACTGTGTCTATCACTGAACAACTATTGAGGAATGGCCCCAAATGCGCGTCTGAGCGCCGATAATATGATTGTCTGTGGCCAATCACTGCCTTGGTTTTTTAGATTCAAATTTCCTACACTAAAGTCATATTCAGTCATGCTTCAGTCAAGTATGGATTTTTATCTGTTAGTCCGTCCGTCTCTACTTGCGTTTTCACAAAAACGTACTTGTTTTTTTTTTTTGAACCAACCTATTCCTCCCCTCTACAATTTTGCCTGAAAAGTTATTTTTAGCCACAGCTTCCACCAATTCCCCTTCTCTTTCATTCTAACTAGATTTGGACACTTGAGTCTTCAAGGTCGCGATTTTTGTGCAAATAGTGAGATGTTTGATTCAATGCAGTCTTTCGCTGTTGTGAACAACACAGTCTTTTGTCAATGTCTTCATTATTATCTATCCGTCTGTATAATTAAAAGCATATTATTTCACTGCTCAGAATGGGCCATCCGGCCAGCTAATTTTTATATTCCTAACATTAATATTAAGAAAAAGTTACTTTTTTGAATTTTGTAATATTTCAAGCATCTGCGTTTAGCCGCTGAATTCAAATAAAAGGCTTGGTATCGCAAAAGCGTCCAATAAATGACTGTGGCGTATCATATCCAAGGTCCCTTCTGTCGAGTTCCTTACTTTATGTCAACTTGGGAAACGTGACTTTTTCTCCCGTTCCCCCCCCCCCCCCCCCCCCAATTGCGTCTCCTTAACCTTGCTAGTCTCACGCAATTTTTTCAGTCATATTTTTTTTTCCTTTTGATCCGCCGTTCTCATCCCGTTCAAATGGTAACCGTTTTGATTTCCCGTCTAGCAAGTCAATTTTTATGGAGGGTGATGACCCGCGGTGAGGGCGATCATGTACTATCAGCAGCTTACGCATTATGTTTTTATCCTTACATTTTATCCTTTGGAGATATTTTTACGTTGTATCACTTGTTAATTTTATGACACATCTCCCCACTTGAAAACATGCCTACGGCAAGTTCTAAAACCAGTGATACACATAGATAAAATCTCTCCTCACGTCTGCCATTACTCTAATTTTGATCACAGGGGTGCCGACTGAGGAAATCTGCACCGACATTCAATTTGCCTGGGATATATTGGATATAAACTGATAAGGTTGAAGCAATAAAGACCACCTCAGCAATCTTGCGTTTTCATGCTTAGCCTGAGATAAGAATACGAGAGGCTGATGATCCGTCTCGACCACAAAAGTCCTACCATACAGATAGATTTGAAACTTCTTTATTGCCCAGATTAACGCTAAACATTCTTTTTCGCTTGTGGAGTATCCTTGTTCCGCCTTATTCAATTTGCGGCTTGCATAAGCGACTGGTTTCAGTTCCCCATCAGGTGAAGATGATCTTTGCAACAAAGCCCCTCCGAGTCCTACATTACTTGCATCGGTTCTTAAGACAAAGTCCTGTGTCAAATCAGGCAGTTTGAGAATAGGCTTGCTAGTGAGTTTTTCTTTAACTCTTGGAACGCTAGTTCACATTGTGCAGTCCAAATAATTTTATCTGGAAGTCCCTTGCGAGTCAGATCAGTCAGAGGAGCACAAATAGCGTTAAAATTTTTGATGTATTTCTGATAAAATCCGCATAACGACACGAATGATCGCACGTCTTTTTTTGTTTGTGGTCTAGGTGCTCTCTGCAGTTTTTCCAAGTTCTTAGGATCAGGGGTCATATTACCCTGATATACAGTGTGCCCCAAGAATTCCAACTCTTTGCATCCAATACAACATTTTGTTGGCCTAGCAGTTAAGTTCGCCTCCCGAAGTCTATTAAATAACATCTCTAGAGCTTCAATGTGTTCTTCAAATGTCTCTGTGGCGACGAGAATATCATCCATGAAATTCGTGATACATGGGTTATTCAGGGGATCCAACAATTTGCGCATCATCCTTGAAAATACACTCGGAGCATTTTTCAGTCCGAATGGTAGCATATTGAATTCATAATGTCCATCCGAAGTGCTAAAAGCCAAATAAGGTCTCACTTCAGGCTTCACTGGGATCTGGTAATAACCTTTACTAAGATCCACCTTTGAAAAGTATTTTGCCTTGTTCAGTCTGGCAAATAACTGTTTTGTGTCTGGTAATGGATCCACTTGTCCTTCTGTGACAGCATTCAGTTTCCTGTAATCTATGCACAGTCTGTGTTCCCCAGACGGTTTTCTCAACAAAACGACACTAGAACTAAAAGATGATTCACTGTGCGAAATAATCCCCTCTTTCAACAAATAATCTATTTCTTCCTTCAATGCCTTCTCCTTCGCGAACGGAATAGAATAGGCTCTCATACAGATTGGGTTTGAGTCTACCAGTTTCATGTCATACTGTAGCAAATTTGTATGGCCTGGTTTATCTGTTAAAACATCTGTATGTTCCTCCAGAACCTGTTGAACTCTCTCCCTCTGATTTTTAGTCAGGTGCTTACTGACTTTTACCTGTGCTGCTGTTTCACAAGGATGTAATGGGTATTCATGTGAGGTGAGTGGTTCCTTTTGCATCTGAGTTGCAATAGCCAAGGTCAATAAGGGGGTGCTTTCCTGGAGTGGTCTGTCCAGATACTTCTTTAACAAGTTTACATGATAAACTTTCTCCTTCCCCTTTTTGTCAATTTTATAGTTTGTTCTAGACACCTTCTCTAGAACCCTATATGGACCTTGCCAACCAATTTGTAATTTATTCTGGCTTCCGGGTAGTAGAAGCAGCACCTTCTCTCCGACTGCCAGTTCCCTGTCCTTTGCCTTCCTATTAAAATATGCTGCATGTTTCTTCCTGGCTTGTTTCAAATTATCATTTGCCAGTTTCCATCCAGCTTTCAGACGAGTGGTCAGTTCGTTCACGTATTGATAAGATGAGGTAACAGTCTCTTCCGCCTTCTCATCTGTCCAGGTCCTTAATAGAGCTTCTAATGGACCTTTTATTGGCCTCCCAAATAGCAGAGTTGCGGGAGCCATCCCGGTTGAACTATGTGGTACCTCCCGGTACGCAAACAATGCGGCGGGCAGGAATTGATCCCACAGATCCGGTTTTTTTCGTGTGCCAGCTTTCTCAGGATAGAAATGAGAGTCCCGTTGAACCTCTCTACCTGGCCGTTCCCTTGTGGATGGTACGGACTACAATGAAAGTGTCTGGCTTGAAATAGTTTAAAAACCTCTTCCGTTAGTTTCCCCTTGAACTGAGATCCATTATCCGTCAAGATTTGATGCGGGAATCCTAATCGGGTAAATATTGTAAGTAGTGCCTCTGCTACATGTTTTGAATCAATTGATGGCAGGGCTACCGCCTCTCCCCACATAGAACAAGTGTCCACCAGAGTAAGGATGTAACTGTTCCTCCTCTTGGTCCGATGAGAGGTCCTACAATATCCACTGCAACCCTCTCAAAAGGTGTTCCCACTATGGGCATTTCCCCTAGAGTTTGCAGGAGCAGTCCAGTGCTTTGGAGCTACCCTTTGACATTCTGGGCAGGATTTGACATATCTTTTTATATCCTCCGTTATCCCTGGCCAGAAGTAATGACAAGCTATACGCTGTCCTGTGGCGCTGATCCCCATGTGACCACTGAAGGGAATCGCATGCCCGAGTTCCATCACTTTATCTCTATATGAAAAGTGGGAAGAACCAGCTGGTTGTGACCATTTATTCCAGTTCCGGCCTTCCTGTATAATAGTTTGTTCTTCATGAAATATTCTCCCTTGCTCGAGGTGTGTGGGCATTTTGGGCAATCTTTTAAAAACATGGCTTGGAGTGTCCTATCCTCAGCCTGCGCCTTCCTCATCTCCTCTGGATTGAGCATTTATAGTTCACCTTCTTCCCTCCTTCTTCTGTGACCTGGTCTGCACTGTCGCCATGATCACAGGTCCTCTCGGGATTCCCCAAGAAGACGTATCTACACCCCAATATCAGAGGGTAGATTGGTTCATCTATCACTGCTGCTCTGATTTCTCCTTCCACATAGCGAGTTTTCACCGTTATCCTTGCGATGGGAAGTGTCATGAGTGGTATGTCCTTAGTCGCCCCTTGTATTTCCACTGTTTCTGTGGTATACTGACTTGGGTCCACTAGGCTAGACTTCACAACTGAATCATAATCCAAACCTGTATCATAAAGGCACCTTATGGTGACCCCATTACAAATAACATCCTCACAACTGGGGGTGATAAGGTTCCTGTTGTCCATTAGGATTAACCTTAATCTTTGCGTCCCCGACTTCATTGCAGCAATGTTTGAAGGTTTCCTTCTACAGAATTCGGTGTTATGGTTATCCTTCTTGCACCATTTACACCATCTTTTTCCTTGGTTCAACGGTTTTCTTTCATTGAACTTTTGGTCATTGAACTGTGAGTTTTTCTGTCCTGTCATAAATGTCTTGGATCTTCCCTGTTTCATTTTTAGCAAAGACTTTCAAAAGAAGTACCTCTCATCCTGTGGATAACTTTAAACGTCCACCTCTCTCTCTCTAACCATATGTAAGTAGCTAATAACTCAAAACGTTTCG